>CM049374.1:15651014-15733514 GCA_026937815.1 Etheostoma perlongum
ACTGGATCTGAAGTCTCTTTATATAGACCTTAGTGGTCCCCTAATACTGCATCTGAAGTCTCTTTTATATAGACCTTAGTGGTCCCCTAATACTGTATCTGAAGTCTCTTATATAGACCTTAGTGGTCCCCTAATACTGGATCTGAAGTCTCTTTTATATAGACCTTAGTGGTCCCCTAATACTGGATCTGAAGTCTCTTTTATATAGACCTTAGTGGTCCCCTAATACTGGATCTGAAGTCTCTTTTATATAGACCTTAGTGGTCCCCTAATACTGGATCTGAAGTGTCTTTTATATAGATCTTAGTGGTCCCCTAATACTCTGGGCGGGCATAGCAGAGAAAGTGTAGGTAAAGGATTCCAGATCAAACATCTGAGCTTTCATTTTCTCACAGGCAGAGCAGGATACTCAGGTCTCGGGCTGTGTCTCAAATCGCGCACTTCTGTACTAAATACTAAGTATTTGAGTACATAGTGCGTTCACACTGTCGAAGTGCGGTCAAATGAAGTGTACTTAAATACCCAGATGGTGCACTCAAAACGCCCCGAAAAATGAGTGTACATCGATGGACACTTTCCACACTCAACGGTCGCCATCTTGGCTACGTAGCGGAAGGGGTGGAGCTAACAACAGTTAGACGCGATAGCGAGACCGACGGAGCAATACAAATGTAAGTTGAAGGTGAGTGTTTTTGCTATACTTATAACATATAAGCCACCTGTATATGTATATTTGGTTTATTTTACAGTCGGTAATGATTTTTGTACCAGGAATTATAACCTTTATTGGTATCGTAATTTGACGTGCTAGCAAGCCAACCTTAGCTAGCTAACAGCAGCAGTTTAACCAGATTGGCAAATAAATTCTAATCTAACGTTACATGTGTTGTAGTATTTTGTTGTTTGTGTTAAACTATCGTTCCGCTGTAGAAGATTTTAGTGTTAGATGTGTGATCTTAACAAGTTGTACATAATCCGATGTGAACGTTAGCTCACCAAAATAGCGATCAGCTGATTGTCTGCCAGTAACGTAAACAGTAGCGCAATGTTAAAACGTATCCGCTGTTACTGCCTCCACCTGATGTATATACTGTATAACCCATCTCTTCAGGGACAAACGAGGAATAGAGGGCCGTCATTTAGGGGCGACGATGGCCATCAGACCGTAGAAGGATCCCCTGGAGAGTCTGAAGTCCCCCCTCATGTCCCTGTCCCCATCAGACTAGCTACGACCTGGGGGGGGCTGCAGAACTACAAGCACATTTATAAAATAAAATGATATTAAAAGTATTAAACTTTGTTGTCTGTTGTATTACACGTTGCGTGACTGTAGTAAGCATATAAAGGAATGGGGTCTATTTAAATGTCAGGTATGTTCCCTCTGCTTTCACTACTGTATCGTCACTGTATGAAGACCATTTAGAACAAAAATACAACTTAAAATAAAAGACGTAATGATGGTAAGTTGTAAGGGTAATGCTTCACTATAACAGTCTTATCTCTGGGCTGCAAAGATTTCCTCATGAAACAGTTGAGCATTAAGATGAACAGTAACGTTATGAATGAATGAATATTAACGTTACTTATTAGAGCAGAAATATAAGTATATACATATAAGAGTGGACTGCAAAGAATAGGTATAATTAATGAATTTAAAAGACTGCACTAACAAGAACGAATATTATACAATACAGTTGTGTGTACTGTTTTCAGCTAATGGGGGGTGACATGACGGCTGTGTTGCAGTCGTCATCCTGGAGCAAATAAAATATCAAAAACAATGCAGGAATTATTTTTCGCGAAACACAATAGCAGACTGGAATGCTCTCCCTTGATGAAATTCACAATTTTACAGAAGAAGAAGAGATGAAATGTGGTCGTCATTTCCGGTAAGTGCACATGGCAGTGCGCGATTTGAGACAACACTCCTCTGTCGAAATTTACGCACTATGCAAGACAGTACGTAGTGCGCGAAGTGTACTTCTGTAAGTACACTAACGGAAGTGCGCGATTTGAGACACAGCCTCGGTTTACACCCATCTCCATTTCTAGCCACTGGGGGACCATAGGCAGGCTGGGGGAACTCATATTAATGTAAAAAAAAAACTCAAAGTGAAATTTCCATGCCATGGGACCTTTAAGGTCAGAACAGTTTGGGAAAATATTTTTATTAACTTTCTTCTCCTCTCTTGTGTCAGTGTGGTAAATATACTTCACACCAAATTTCCCCAATATTTATTCAGTATATTTACACTCACCGGCCACTTTATTAGGTACACCTGTCCAACTGCTCGTTAACACTTAATTTCTAAGCAGCCAATCACATGGCGGCAACTCAGTGCATTTAGGCATGTAGACATGGTCAAGACAATCTCCTGCAGTTCAAACCGAGCATCAGTATGGGGAAGAAAGGTGATTTGAGTGACTTTGAACGTGGCATGATTGTTGGTGCCAGAAGCGCTGGTCTGAGTATTTCAGAAACTGCTAATCTACTGGGATTTTCACACACACACACATATACAGTATATATATATATATATATATATATATATATATATATATATATATATATATATATGTGACTATTACAAACTATGAATGAACACATGTGGAATTATGTACTTGACAAAAAAGTGTGTGAAATAACTGAAAACACGTCTTATATTCTAGTTTCTTCAAAGTAGCTTGTGCTGTATATATGTGTGTATGTATGAAAGATCCATACAATCGGGGATATGTAACATTATACCAGCATTTATATTTCACTCATAAAAAAACTGTAAATATAATTATGAAAAGATGAATAAAATGCGTTAAATCAATATAAATTAAACTAAATATTTCATGTTCGATTAAATGCGGTCCAACCGGTCTGCACGATTGGCTAATTTTTCTAATTGCGCTGTCGATTTGAAAATGATTATTCGTGGTCAGGTCAGCAAAGCCCCCCCTTCAGTTTTCTTCCTTCTCTATGTGATTTGTCTTATTGTAATCATATAGCACATTCTTCCTCTTTCGTTCCCACTGTGCTTGTGTCTCCCCCCTCCCCCCGTACAGTAATTACACTCTTGTGTTTCATCCTTATCACACCTGCTGCCGAGCTTCTGATAAACTCGTCGTTCATTGTGTTCCAGTCAGTTCTGTCACAAGCTGAAAGCAGCTGTGTTTCACGCTCCGCTCCTCTCTTTTACCTTTTCTTTCTTCTTCTGCGTCGTCCTTCTACTTTCCTCGCAGACTTTATCTCCCACCCCTCGCATCTTTTCTCTTCTGTTCTGAGCGCTTCTTTTTCATTCTGCTCGGTTCATTGTCATTGAGAAAGAGGATTGTGTAAGCAGCTTCATAATGCACTCCGGTCTATAATTTAATCTGACTCGGCTCGGATGATAAAACTACAGAGATCACATCACAACTGTAGAACTGCACATCTTCCTCCTTTTGTTGTGGTTGGATTCTTCAACAATGAGCGTTATTCTAAATAGTCTGAGGAGACATTTCCACTGCAATGAGAGTCTAAAAGGCAAGAAGAGCCATAGTGAATGTATAAATATTCACATCTCTCTGTCTTCACATTGCAGGTCGTCATGTTGATTTTACAACCGCTGCCCCGAGATGATATTTTTGGAAGACAGTTCACATCTAGTCATACTTGATAGTTATACAAACTGACAGTCACGTCCAAAAGACAAAAACATGCTCTGCGTAACAAACAAAAACATCAGTTTTGTACCGGCATCTTTCTGAATGGATTTCAGCACGTTTGAGACTTTTGAGTTTGGACTGTAATCTCTCCCTTTTTAAGAAGAACTTTCCATTCAGAATCTTATTGGCGTCCATTTCGGCTTCTCACACTCACCATCCACTCCAAACGTAACGTTACTGCTCTTTGGCCGGCTTGCAAGCCCAAACGCCGTGTGTCTGACGTGCCTGTTGTGTTTCCAATCTAGCTAGATCTGGTGTGGTGTTGTAGTTTTTCTAACGTTACTAGTTGTTGCAACAGCATGTGGAAAAACTACAAAGTTTGCAAAAGTTTCCAAAAAGAACGTTAATCTCGCGATAAAAAAAATGACGCCGTTAAAATGGGTTTGTGTTAACGCCGTTAATAATGTGTTTAACTGACAGCACTATCAGTTACACATGAGGGGAACAACTCATTTAGCCTCAGTCTGATTTCATTCTTTTTTTCTGGAAATTAGGTTTGAAAACATGGGGGTCGTCTTATATTCGCGGACCAGACATTTACGAGTTCAAAATGTCAAGATATTTTATTTGAATGAAGAGCGTGCCAGTGTAACAGAGAATGTTGCATTATGGGTTGCTCTGGTGTCGTAAATTTGAGTCATTATAGTAATTAAGAGAACATAAGGAAATTGCTTAATATAAGCATCTGACGGACCATTTTTAAACCAATGAAATAAGTTCCCTGGAGAGCCGTGCTTATCTGCGGTAAAGTTAGCGGTAACCTCTGTATGAGTAGCCGTGTAGTAAGCAATAGACCTAAAACCAATCAGAGCGATGAAGGAGGTGACGTATGCAGAGCGACAGAAAACTTCTCAACCAGCGAGCATGTTGCTGCGCTATCGTCAACGTGTACAGCCCGCCTCAACGGTTGTGATTGGTGCTTCGATTTGGAAAAATTGGAAATGGGCTTGTACGGGCTCCTGGCCAGACGGACTTGCAGAGCAAATCTCAAATTTGCCAGAAGTTTGTCAGGGTTTTCCCAGGCTATGCATCACCCTATCTGGGTTCTAATTGTCAATAATGACCGGCTCGCTCTACATTATCCCCAAAATAAATGTAAATGTATTTATATATCGCTTTTCTAGTCTTAACAACTACTCAAAGCGCTTTTACATCATACAGGATACATTCACCATTCACACACATTCATACACTGTGGCCGAGGCTGCCGTACAAGGTGCCACCTGCTCATCAGATAAACATGCACACACATTCACACTCCGACGGGGGAAACTCGGGGTTCAGTGTTTTGCCCAAGGACACTTCGACATGGGACTGAACCACCAACCTTCCAATTGGCAGGCAACCGCTCTACCGCTGAGCCACAGCCGCCCCCAAATGACAGACCTATGTCCAGCACTAGGGCTGGGTACCGAATTCAATACTTTTTAGGCACGACCAAATTGCCTCTGAAGTATCAAAAATGGCCTCGTCATTCAATACCATAGACCGTTAAAATTAATGGACAGAGCATCCGGTTCAGCAAAGTGAAGCAAATGCGGAAGTAACTTAAACCTGCATTCTATCTGAATTCCTGCAGAGGGCGACACGCGTGGTTGCAAAAGAAGTTGGTTTCTATAGAAGTCTATGGAGAAATGAGCCACTTCTCACTTGATTTATTACCTCAGTAAACATCTTCATAATGAGTTAGTGGTCTCGATCGCTAGTTTTAAGTATTCTGCAACACAGAATGATGTTCATTTTTTAATATACGGTCTCGTTGATTTTAAAATCGGCGATAAAGCCGGGGTTGTTTTGGGGCGTGGCTATGGTGTGATTGACAGTTCACGGCCTGTCAATCAAACTTGTCCATGGCACGGGGGTTGCCTACGTTTCATCGCAGTGACTTTGACACTTTGGTCGGATAATATTGTCTTGTTTAGCGGTCGGTTGCACGGCAAGACACTCAAAGGAATCGGCAGTTCAGTTTTTCTGGTAAGTAAAATTATATTTAGTTTTAACACAGTTTTTCGTTAGCCAACGTTAGCATCTAAATTAATATCAGTTAGTTAGCTACTAGATTGCACCTTGCTAAGCAAGCTAGCGGGCTAACTAATAATGCTATGCAGACCGTATAAACGCATACAGTCTATGTATAAACGTATTAAAATATATTTAATGTTACAGTCGACAGTATATGCACCGATCTCGCCCTGATCTGTAATAGGTGGTATTAGTGCTAATCGATGCGCATGTAATGGTAACGTTAGCTTAAAATCAAAGCCTGATGTAGCTAACGTTATATTGCAAATTCATAAACCCTGTTAGCACGGGGTAAGGTTGTTTTGGGACAGCGTGTGATTTAGAAATAACCCCTCACATCTGAGTTTCGTGTGGCGGATTTGTACGTCAAACGTAGACCTGCTTTTGACTCAAATATATCCCGAAAGTTTGGGCAACGTTACCCGGAGGCGGGCAAAGGACGGCCAGGGCGAGCCCGGCACACCTCACCCCAGTCGGGGTTGCATATCTTTCTGGGCGAGAGGTTACCGGGCATATACCCCGTCACCCTCGCCGCGGCAGCACCCACACAGCATCACCATCACCACACGGACACAGCTGCGGGGGAGCGCGTTGACTTGGAGGTCTCCGGGCGGGGGAGTGGGTCAGATTGTTAGCGATAAAATGGCGCACATGAAACAATTAGACATTATTGTAAAGTTACATTGGGGTATTACATTATATTAATCTATTAAATATACATTTAAATAATTTGCATTACAGATGCATACAGCAGATGTGGTGCCTTGTTAGTGTAAATTGATAGTATATACACCTTCGGGATGTATGAAACATGAATTTCTTTCCAAACAGACTTCCTTTTGATGATGCCAGGCTGAAGCAATGGTTGGTGAACATGAGGAGAGAGAGACCAGCATATGGAAGCACGAAAAGTCCCGTCTGCAGTTCACACTTTGAGGAAGATCAGTTTTTCAGAGACAAGCAGGTATTATTAATTTAAATGCATTATTTAGTGTGTCTCATATATTAGCTCATATATTAATATAATTAATTGTGATCTACCATGCCTTAACTACATGTTTGTCTTTTACTGTAACTACAAAGGTATCCACACTGAAAACTGAATGACCAGAGCCTACAGAAGGAAGACCTGGTGTATAGAGCGGTGTATTTGGTGCCATTTCATCTGGATGTGGAAAACAGTCTGCGTTGACCACATCCAAAGTTCTTAAATGTGTTCTGATTATAATGATGCCAGAAAATAATTTTTGGTTCAGCTTCTTCTGCTGAAAGGACGGACCAACTTTTAGCACTTGGTATTTAGAGGTTCAACTTCTTGTGGTTGACTTAGTTTCTGCTGTAGTTTGATAGGTGATCGTAGTAACATTAAGTAGTGGATTAAAACTATTTTATAAATATTAACTGGAATAAAATAATGAAAATACTCTAGCAGTCACCACTTTCCCAGGTGAAAGTATTTTTGGTAATTTCACATAAAGGGTCTTGTATATTTTATGTATTTATGTACTGTTAGAATTAAATATTGACATTGCATATCCTTGTATGGTTTTTAGTTTTCATACTTTGAAAATGTCTAACTGTAATGATTAAATCAAATGTACCTAATACATTTGATTTAATCATTACAGTTACGGCAATTAAATAAGTTGTTTAATTCTCCTTAGCAATTTGTGATCGTAAGTTATGATTTTACAATAGCCCTGCACAGATTAAACAGCACCTAGTGCAAAACGTTTATATTTTATGTGTATTAAAGCCAAAATAGAAAGACACTTTTAATCAATTACAAATTCTATGAAATTTCCAAAGTCTTCTTGTATGACTACAATGCTGGATGTTCCTATTATAGTTACTTCAGAAAAACAACAAATGTAGCTTTAGAAGGACCTTTATTTCACATTGAAATGGGCATCAACTTAAAAATACATACACCAAACACTTAAGATTTTTAAAAATGTATGAATTAAATAATGTAGTTCACCTTTTACAAGTGTAAATTCCACACATAAAACACTGCTGTGGGTTAAGGTAAAGGCAAACTTAACTGTCACGTCTGCATAATAAAGAGGTTGTTGAATCTCTAGTGTCACACTGTTAATTACAGTAGAAATGGTTGACATTACAAATCACAATATAAAAAAAATACAGCTTAACATATAAAGCTTATAGCACTTGTGCTATCATGCCTGGATACTGCAGGTGGAGGTGCTGCAGGTTCTCGCTCATTCCTGCGACGAGGTTACCGCCCTTGACATCTCTCAGGTCTCAGTGAATAAGGAGGACGTCCGGGACAGCTCTTCCTTGTAGGGACTGGTAAAAGAAAGGGACCGCAGAGAAAAAGGATAAATGAACAGCACTCTTAATTACACACTATTTGAAAATGCATTATTACCTTGGCTTAGTTGTACAAAAGTCTGGTAAAAGTTTAATGTTGTACAATATATAGCAAAAGAAAATGAACTATTACTATTGCTTACTTCTGGGGCATTTGGGGGTGAACATGCCATCGTGGCTCTCAGCACTCTTATTTCTGAAAGAATGAAAGAATCATCAATTTCCATTTGAGCCCCTCATAGTTAAATATCTATGCACACTAGCATGTAACTGTACTTGATTAATTATCCAGGAGAATACAATACACATGAATCAACAGTCCATTGTTCTTTAGTGTAACTGTAAGTTAAATGAGCTTATTTCTGCTAACATTAGGTCTTAAAAGCATGTCAAGGTTAAATGCCCCAACTATAGACTGAAAGGGGAAACAGTAGCACATTATCGGATCATTATGGTTATTACAGTTAGCCAAACGTTATAAGAAACTTGGTTATACATGTGCTAATAGCGTTACATAATGATAAGCATTGACAATCGCCGTTTTGCATTTCGCTGACACTACGTTAATGCTACGAGAAGTAAACTTCGATTTGCAGAAAATTAACGTTAGCATGTTTACCCATAGCTAGCTAAGTGGCAAGCCAACGTTACAGACAATTTACATGGTAACTTCAGACACATTTACTTTGCAATGTGACTCTTATATGTTATATAACCATATACTATATGGGACAAAGATATAGTTAAAACCTAGCGTTAGTGAAGCTAAATCTTACCTTGAATTATTCAGCAGCAGGTGCATCCACATTGGCAGTGAAAGTGGTAGCTAACGTAACGGTAGAGCAGCGGTGCTAGCTCTCAGCTAACGTCAGTCAGATCCCGCCCATAGACTGTAGATCCCGCCCACCGGTCTGTGGCTCCTCTCTCACTCCGCCCTCTCCTCTAAAATCGTCACATCCGCAACCACGATGGCTGCGCCCATAAACGCAAACTCGACGACTCATTTCTGATCTCCACAAACCAATGGGTGACGTCACACATGCTCTGTCCATTAATATTAACGGTCTATGTTCAATACCTAATTTCAAAACCTTAGGAGTAAATCTTATCAGAGTAAGTGAGCCGAATAAGGTCTGTGATTGGCTGACTGACGTTACACGTCGTAGAGGCATGCAGGAAAAAGTCTACGTTACACAGAGACTACATAATAAATAATTTGTGCTGTAATAATAATAATAATAATTTATACTGTTTATTGATCCCCAGTGATGAAATTACAATTTACACTCTGTTTTTGTTAGGAATCACTACACACAGGCCTGAAATACACACACACACTCAGACACACACACATGCTCAGGACCTATTCATGCACAAATGAAGAGATGTCAGAGTGAATGCCTTGCTCAAGAGCACCTGGCAGTGCCCAGGAGGTGAAGTGGCATTTCTCCAGCTACCAGTCCACACTCTGTACTTTGGTCCATACTGAGCTACTGCCACCCCAAATGATATAATGTATTGCATAATGTTTTTTCTTTTCATTAAATTCATATTGAAAAAAGTAGTTTTTGTTTCACACCTTTAGTTCTGGACCAAACAAGGTAGGGCCTTTATCTCACTCAGAACAAACTGCACACATCTCTGTGCAGTTTTTCTTTTATGTCAAAGTGTCACTTTATACGTCTGTCTTCATGTCTCACATTTCCATTTAGGAGATGTCAACAGTCTACAGACTTCTACTTCTTCATCTTATGTTCAGTCTGAGTTTGAATAGATTCTCTGTCAATTTCTAAATTGCATACAACACACACTTCCTGGGGACTCACAGAGCGGTCTGAACCATGTGTGTATTGTGCCAGGTGTAATTAGCTTTTTATGCCCCGGTTAGTGGCTGCGGTGAGGAGCTCGACATCCCAGAGGGATAAAACACACCAACCACAGACAGACACACCATACACACAATATTTTCTTTCTATCTCCCTCCTCATCTTTTTTTTTTTTTTTTTTTTATCTTTTTGCTTTCAGATGTCCAACCTGTGACACGGGTTGATTTTTTTTTGTGGGATTGATAGCTTTGACCTTCCTTTGAATTCAGGGATGCTGTTGTACTGCTGTTTATCAAGAGAAGGACATTTATAAAACCAATGCTAAAAGAGCATGTTACCTACGTCAGCTAAATAAAGAGCAGGCAAAGTCCACAACACAGACACACACACACACATAACACATACACAAACTCACACCTGCTGCAAGCACAGTACAGTGTCGAGAGAGAGAGGAAACTACCTGCGACAGCAACGTGAGTAAAGATGTCCACCCCCGACAGACAGCATCCTGTATGTTAGCGACCTCTGCCTTTGTTTCAGTTGTATTTTACATATTTAAATTCCATCTGTGCTGGTTTGTGAACAGAGACCATCCAAAGTAGCTAAACCTTCCTTCCACCTCAAATGTAGCAAAGACTGTAAAGAAATGCTTTAGTGATTATCAGCTCCAAAATTGGCATCAGGACAGCTGAAAGGCTACACATCTTCATTCATTCAAGTCATTCTTGCTGTTCTGAGTTTGTACCTCATGGTTGAATGCCTTTATTGCAAGGTTGCTTTGAATAAAAGTGTCAGAAAAATAAATAAATGTAATCTAATGTTAGGACAGCGTATGATAAAGACTGTGCCATGCAGTCTAAATGTTTAGGATCATACTCAATAGTCAAAATATTGTGTAAAAAGTATGTGATGTTGGTGTCAGAGTTGGGTTCTTGCAGAGGACAGAATATGAGCCAAACTGTGCTGATCCATGCTTAAATGGACTGATGACCGTGACTAATGCACAGCGAGCACAGTCCCAAAGGCGCCCCACTGTGTGTGTGTGTGCGTGCGTGTGTGTGTTTCTGGCACTCTCCTCTGATTGGTCTAATCTCTGCCGGAAGGTGACTGAACAGAAAGTCACATCCACGGAACTGAGCCAGCACACACACATTTCACAAGCCATTAAAGTTTCATTTCCATATCATTAAAACAATGAATGTAATTGTTTTCCTGCAAACATACATAGATTATTTCAGTGTGTGTGTGTGTATGTGTATGTGTGTGTGTGTGTGTGTGTGTGTGTGTTTCAAATGGCTCAGAGCAGTTGGCAGACAGGTGTGTGTTCACTTTGGCAACAGAGTAGATCAGAAGTCATCTCATACACAAACATGATGCCCTTTACTGCCCTGCAGTGGAAGCTGCATCAGTGACACCAGAAAGCTAGTTACACACACACACACACACACACACACACACACACACACACACACAGTGTCCGTAGAGATTCATCACTATCTGGGCAGCCAACGCGGCTGTTGCCTTTATTCTGAAGAGAAACTCATGCATTATATTCAAAAGTCAGGGTGGGGGGGATACCAAACATCTCTGCAGACCTTTGGTAGTTTAATTGTACAGTTTAGAGTGAAACTGATGAGAAATGTCAGTCAAGGGTCTTTAAAGTGTACATTTCTTTATAGTGCTGCTAGATTAGAGATGAATAATCTTAGTCTGGATCAACGGACGTACATTTCCAGGATGAAGACAACCGGCGGATGTGTGTTGCCGTTCTAAAACGGTTCTCTACGGGAAACTACAACAAATCTCGAGAAACTCAAAATACTTTCTTTAAATTCTGTGTTACAGTTGCAAGAGTAAATAAATATTGGAGTAGAAGAATAAATAAATAAATATAAGAAGTGTGTATATGTACAATTTTTACTTAAATAATACTTTTACATAATTAAGGCGTTGTAATGGTGAACAGTAATAACAAACAGTAATAATCATAATATCAAGTTCTGAAGAACATTTGGACGGTGCAACAAGGCAGGCCTGCTTTGTTCTTTCAGGGAATGATTGTATAGATTTAAAAAGAATATGTGCATATGGCATTTCCATCTCAAATGTTCCACCAAAACAAGTTCCTTGGTGAGACTATTTAGCAGAGCCACCGTTGCTGCGTCCGCCGCTGCCCAATACCATTGGTGTTGATGGTATTTACTTCCTATCCCAGAAAGTATTTGAGATGTAGACATACTTTACTACACATTACTGTGGAGATAGAGCTGGTAATGTGAAACTAGAGTAATCTAAACGCTGATGAACCTCACAGTGTGAAGTTCCTCTAGTGCGGCTGGAACAGAAATGAGTCAGAGCAGGATGCCGTTACCTGAGGCAAACATAGCAATTTGTCTCATCCAGCGAGCCTGATGTAGAGAAACCAGGTGATTATGGTGGAACTAACAGGATGGGGCTGATGCCTCGCTGCTGGGACTGAGAGGCAGCGCTCAAACACAGTCACATGTAGACACGCAACAAAACAAGACATGCAAACACATGAATGCGTTCTGTGGCACGCAAGTGGGCATCATTATATCACACATACGTTTGCACATGGGTCTCTTTATGCTTTACTAAATTGTGCTCACACACACACACACACACATATATACAGTCAAACCTGACCTAGTCTCGCTTTGCCAGACCCTCCTCCAAAAGCGTCCTAGAGGAGGGTCTGGCTGCTCCACACAGCATTTGGGGATGGGAGGGAAAACCTGCTCTGGTTTATTGGCATTTCTTTGAACCAATCACAATTCTCTTAACCACAGTCCTATGCAAACACAAAGGAAGCCCAAAGCAACGCATAACCGGCCTAAATGAGAGAAATACGATTTTCCGGCGACAATGTAGCAATCCCGGGAAGTGGAACGTCAAGGATATAGACTAAACGGTGATTATCTGATGTCACTAATTATTACATACACTACCGGTCAAAAGTTTGGGGTCACATAGAAATTCCCATTGCACTCCATTGTAGACAGAATGCCAGCTAAGATCAGTTGCATTGTTTTTTTAACCAGGACAGCCGTTTTCAGATTACATTATGTGCTTACATAATAGTAAAATGGTTCTCCGATGTTTTTCTAGTTTTTTATTTTTAAATGATAGATTAGTACACAGAATGTGCCTTTGTAACATTGGATGAATGGTTGCTGATAATGGGCAATGTAGATATTGCATTAAAGATCAGCCCCCCCACCCAAATTAGCAGGTATTCTGTCTATAATGGAGTGGTATGGAAATGTATAAGTGACCCCAAACTTTTGACCGGTAGTGTAGATACATATATTATTATTATTAAAGGGTACTGGACCTTTCCTACACATTTGAGTCAAAGTGAAATCTTTGAAATGGGTCTGGTACAGAGCGAGAACGCTGTAACTGTTGCAGCTGCAGGTTGCAATGTAACCCTACAGGACAAATGGTCACCGCCAGTTTGCGTCCACTAGAAGTTCTGTTTTTGCCGCTGACAGATCATTATTTATTATTCATTAATTATTCAGATTATTGTATTATAAGGGTCTGACAACATTATGGAAAGGATCCCTCCAGTGACAGTCCTTTTTGTTTAAGAGTTATTACCTTTTGATTAACATGACCGAGCCGCAAAATCACCATCACCAAACCCACCAGACTCTATTTAAATAAACAGTCATTTTAGCTTGTATAGTACCACAATATTTCACATGTAAAGGAGTAAATTAAGAGTTTGTTTCAGACAATTTCAAAGATGATTGTCCACTTTAGTTACTTAGACACCAATGCATGGGAAAATAGCATTAAGGTGAAAAAATGAATTTACCCTTTAAGTGCATTGCCTCCTGCTGCCCTGATTCTCCACTTCTGAAAGAACCAGTGAAGACTGACAGGATGTTGTGGCCTTGGATCTGTCTAAAATTCAGAAAGATTTAAAAAATCATGGTGTCAAATCAAGACATGTCTGTTTGGTTTTGGGTCTAGCTTTTGGGCTTCAACACAGAGTTTCTGTGTAAATGCAGGTGAGGTGGGGTGAAGTGTTGGAACCAGTGTAGCTGAGCTGTTAAACTGTGCTCTCTAACGCAGAACTCTGAACATCCCTGGTATTTGATTTGCATGAGGTAGCTGAGCTTCAACTTCTCGCTGATTATCCCTGCTGTGCTGCATCCCATTGCCCTCGCTGTAACCTTTGAAAATGAATGGCAGAGCGCCACCCACGGCAAAGCTGCTATGCTAGTCCACTATAAGTCAAGTTTCCTCTGGAGGCGCAGCATCGGAGGCTCTCAACAAGATCGGATTTTCACTTGCAAGCTACTTTTTTTTTCCCAACGGAGGCGTTCTTGTATAACGGGAAGCATCTGAGATGCTGCCTGAGAAATGTTTTCACGTGCCTCATAAATTACACAGATTGGTACCATCTTTAAAGTATTTTACACTTCTACGTGCGTTATTCCATTTATTCCATTTTCATGTCATTGTCAAGTTGGAAGACCCAGCCTCGACCCATCTTCAATGCTCTAACTGAGGGAAGGAGGTTGTTCCCCAAAATCTCGCAATACATGGGCCCGGTCATCCTCTCCTTAATACAGTGCAGTCGCCCTGTCCCATGTGCAGAAAAACACCCCCAAAGCATGATGCTACCCCCATGCTTCACAGTAGGGATGGTGTTCTTGGGATGGTACTCATCATTCTTCTTCCTTCAAACACGGTTAGTGGAATTATGACCAAAAAGTTCTATTTTGGTCTCATCTGACCACATGACTTTCTCCCATGACTCCTCTGGATCATCCAAATAGTCATTGGCAAACTTAAGACGGGCCTTGACATGTGCTGGTTTAAGCAGGGGAACCTTCCGTGCCATGCATGATTTCAAACCATGACGTCTTAGTGTATTACCAACAGTAACCTTGGAAACAGTGGTCCCTGCTCTTTTCAGGTCATTGACCAGCTCTTCCCGTGTAGTTCTGGGCTGATTTCTCACCTTTCTTAGGATCATTGAGACCCCACAAGGTGAGATCTTGCATGGAGCCCCAGTCCGAGGGACATTGACAGTCATGTTTAGCTTCTTCCATTTTCTAATGATTGCTCCAACAGTGGACCTTTTTTTCACCAAGCTGCTTGGCAATTTCCCCATAGCCCTTTCCACATTTGTGGAGGTGTACAATTTAGTCTCTAGTGTCTTTAGACAGCTCTTTGGTCTTGGCCATGTTAGTAGTTGGATTCTTACTGATTGTATGGGGTGGACAGGTGTCTTTATGCAGCTACCGACCTCAAACAGGTCCATCTAATTTAGGAAAAATAAATGGAGTGGAGGTGGACATTTTGAAGGCAGACTAACAGGTCTTTGAGGGTCAGAATTGTAGCTGATAGACAGGTGTTCAAATACTTATTTGCAGCTGTATCATACAAATAAATACTTAAAAAATCATACATTGTGATTTCTGAACTTTTTACGATGACAATTTCAGACCCCTCCATGATTTCTAAGTGGGAGAACTTGCAAAATAGCAGGGTGTTAAAATACTTTTTTTTTCTTCACTGTATCAGGTACCAGCTCTAGATTGGTCTGCCATGGATATACATGGATGCAATCCTCTTTTATGTTATGGCGTTGATCCTGTAAATATATCCCGTTACAAAACTTCAGTTGAGAAACTGTCAATATGTAAAATAGCTTCATGGGAACCTCAGTTTTTAGCTAGATCAGCTAAATTCACATGACAAATCAGGGAACCTCTTCACACTGATAACATGCAAACATTCCTGTGGATCTCAAAGCCATACCACACTAGCTTCGGTTTCATCATCTCACCTCTCAGCTTCTGTGTCTGCCCTTTTTCTAGGATGAAATACAAAACCAGAGGAGATGATATGTTAATACCGCCCCTGTTTAAAGCACAGAAAACACCCAGCAGGGAAGCACAACAGATAGAGGAGACCCTGCTCTCTAGATTAGTGATAGACGGATTTCATCGGCCTGCCAATATATATTATATATATAGTGCCTTGCGAAAGTATTCGGCCCCCTTGAACTTTTCAACCTTTTGACACATTTCAGGCTTCAAACATAAAGATATAAAAATTTTATTTTTTTGTGAAGAATCACCAACAAGTGGGACACAATAGTGAAGTGGAACGAAATCTATTTGATATTTTAAACTTTTTTAGAAAATAAAAACTGAAAAGTGGTGCGTGCAAAATTATTTGGCCCCCTTGTGTTAATACTTTGTAGAGCCACCTTTTGCTGCGATTACAGCTGCAAGTCGCTTGGGGTATGTCTCTATCAGTTTTGCACATCGAGAGACTGACATTCTTGCCCATTCTTCCTTGCAAAACAGCTCGAGCTCAGTGAGGTTGGATGGAGAGCGTTTGTGAACAGCAGTTTTCAGCTCTTTCCACAGATTCTCGATTGGATTCAGGTCTGGACTTTGACTTGGCCATTCTAACACCTGGATAAGTTTATTTGTGAACCATTCCTTTGTGGATTTTGCTGTATGTTTGGGATCATTGTCTTGTTGGAAGATAAATCTCCGTCCCAGTTTCAGGTCTTTTGCAGACTCCAACAGGTTTTCATCCAGAATGGTCCTGTATTTGGCTGCATCCATCTTCCCCTCAATTTTAACCATCTTCCCTGTCCCTGCTGAAGAAAAGCAGGCCCAAACCATGATGCTGCCACCACCATGTTTGACAGTGGGGATGGTGTGTTGAGGGTGATGAGCTGTGTTGCTTTTTTACGCCAAACATATCGTTTTGCATTGTGGCCAAAAAGTTCGATTTTGGTTTCATCTGACCAGAGCACCTTCTTCCACATGTTTGGTGTGTCTCCCAGGTGGCTTGTGGCAAACTTTAGACGAGACTTTTTATGGATATCTTTGAGAAATGGCTTTCTTCTTGCCACTCTTCCATAAAGGCCAGATTTGTGCAGTGCACGACTGATTGTTGTCCTATGGACAGACTCTCCCACCTCAGCTGTAGTTCTCTGCAGTTCATCCAGAGTGATCATGGGCCTCTTGGCTGCATCTCTGATCAGTCTTCTCCTTGTCTGAGCTGAAAGTTTAGAGGGACGGCCAGGTCTTGGTAGATTTGCAGTGGTCTGATACTCCTTCCATTTCAAAATGATCGCTTGCACAGTGCTCCTTGGGATGTTTAAAGCTTGGGAAATCTTTTGTATCCAAATCCGGCTTTAAACTTCTCCACAACAGTATTACGGACCTGCCTGGTGTGTTCCTTGGTCTTCATGATGCTCTCTGCGCTTTCAACAGAACCCTGAGACTATCACAGAGCAGGTGCATTTATACAGAGACTTGATTACACACAGGTGGATTCTATTTATCACCATCAGTCATTTAGGACAACATTGGATCATTCAGAGATCCTCGCTGAACTTCTGGAGTGAGTTTGCTGCACTGAAAGTAAAGGGGCCGAATAATTTTGCACGCACCACTTTTCAGTTTTTTATTTGCTAAAAAAAGTTTAAAATATCCAATAGATTTCGTTCCACTTCACAATTGTGTCCCACTTGTTGGTGATTCTTCACAAAAAATAAAAATTTTATATCTTTATGTTTGAAGCCTGAAATGTGTCAAAAGGTTGAAAAGTTCAAGGGGGCCAAATACTTTCGCAAGACACTGTATATGTATATATATGTCTAAAAGAAACAGTTGGAGCTGATTAAACTAAACCTCTTAGTGACGACTATATTGTAGAGTAAAGAGAAGTACTTCCACTCTTGGTTATGGGTAACCAGAGTACAAAGTCCCATGATCCTACGGGGCCAGTGGTGGATGAGATGGTAAAGAAATATGGTTCTGCCTGTATAGAGCGACCTTATTGGTCAACAAAGTTTGGGTTTCCACAAAATGGTTATTGCACTCGGATAACGTGTGTGGGGCAGCGACTTATACGCTGTCCCATAATGGAAGCCTGAAATCTGCTATTTATCTGCTTTTATATGTTTAACTGTTTTAACTGCTCTTTAATGTTTAATTTTTTATACTGCAATACAACTTTTCTTTTCATATTTTAAGTTGACTGTTTTTAACTGCTCTTCAATGTTTAATTTCTTATACTGCAATCTAACTTTTCATATTTATGGTGACTGTTTTCAACTGCTCTTTAATGTTTATTTTCTTGTACTGCACTGTAACTTTTATTATAATCTTTTTATGTAAAGCACTTTGAATTGCCCTGTTGCTGAAATGTGCTATACAAATAAAGCTGCTTTGCCTTGCCTATAGCAAGCAATGCATCATCAAGGCTGTGTTGTAGATGTTGATGAAAGCCTTTTAACCTCGCACAGTTAACCATATGCAGTGCACCCATCCATATGATGCACATTGCACACATCATTTGGGTTATATGAATGTAAGATGATTGCAGAATTGGCACTGATTTCTGTTTTTGTTTATTATTTTTAAAGGTCCTGTGACATGGTGCTCTTTGGATGCTTTTATATAGGCCTTAGTGGTCCCCTAATACTGTATCTGAAGTAGGGCTGTAATCAACCAAAGAAAATCTTGGTCGACTAAAGTCGTGAAAATTTCGACTAAAAATCGACTGGGGGAGGGGGGTGTGGAAAAAAATGCTAGATTAATTAACTATACTGTCCTTGTAGGCTATTTGCAGTATATTAAATCGTTTTGGACCTAATTGTTTTGCACTGAAATGACTCGTCTGTCGGCTCTGACAGCGCTGCATCAGCCTCATATCCTGAGACATAAAGTCCACAAGTCCTTCCGTGATATTATTTTAGCGTTTGGATGATAGAGGCTTAACATCCAGCGTGGTGTGGGTGTGTCTGGGGAACGGGTGGGTGCGCCGGTAGTTATAAAACGATTATTAGACTATGAAATATGCCAACTCTGATAAGTTCATACTGCCTACTCCAAACAGACAGGGCAACCTAACACAGACAGTTTAGCTTACCGTTTTTAGGTGATACGCCATGTTTTTAGTCCAGCTGCGATATGCAAACTGTTGCTTGCAAACTTTGCATTCAACTTTTTCCCGTTATCTATTTTCTGTTCTGCCACACTGCCGATGTCTTCGACATGGTAGAGGAGGACTGACTGTAAATTAAACACTATTTTCAGCACTAATATTCAGCAAACCATCAGACGAAGGCTTTCTAGTACTTTCTTCAATCTGTCTCCGGTGGGTTGGGCTAATCCAAAGGTGAAAACAAAGGGGGTGTTCTTGAAGACAGACTATTACCTGTGAAACAGGGGTGCTCTAAAAACACCCCCATTAGCAATTAGTGCTTTCCTGCCATAGACCATAACAGTCTATGCTTCCACCCATAGACCGTCAATAATATACAGTGTATGCTTCCACCTGATGAAATTAACACGGCAAAAAATCGACCAATCAGAGTTTTGGTCGAGCCAGAACGTATCGACCAATAAATCGACCAGTCGACTGGGAGATTACAGCCCTAATCTGAAGTCTCTTTTATATAGACCTAAGTGGTCCCCTAATACTGTATCTGAAGTATCTTTTATATAGGCCTTAGTGGACCCCTAATACTCGACTAACTGCAACTTTGCTCGTTTGAAAGCCATGATGTCTCTCTCTCATGGGTGGGCCAAACAGATTCTCTGGGTGGGCGAAGCAGAGAAAGGGGAGGTAACATTGCCCCTTATGACCTAATAAGGGGAAGATTCCAGATCGGCCCAGATCAGCCCATCTGAGCTTTCATTTTCTCAAAAGGCAGATAAAGATAACCAGGGCTCGGTTTATACCTATCACCATTTCTATCATTTCTACCATCACCTTTAAAGAAATGGCAGAGCAGATTCCAAAAACAAATCCAGTGTGGCAGGCTTTACATTTTTAAGATGTAAATTGAGAGAGCAACAGCTGTGTCGGCTCCAAATATCGGCTCAAGACAATTGGCAGCCCGTATCGGTCATCGGCTAAGGCTGATGAGAAAAAACAAATTCGGTATCAACACTAAAAAATCCATATCGGTTGATCCCTAGTCTAGATATAGTAAAGCTAGACAGTAAAGCCTCTTACGGACCCACAGAGCAGGATGGAGGACAGTGGGACTGAGCGGGAAAAAAACACAAAAGAGATTCTTTTTTTAAAGACTAAAAAACCAGAAGCCTGTTAGCTGCTGATCCAGACATGGTGCTTGTTAAAGAGAGGCTGTTGTTGGGAGTCAGACCCAGCAACAAAATCAGTTAAAAGATGATAATTACCTAACACTTAAGAATCCACTGCAGTACTTCAAGTCATCTATTCTCCGATAAGTAAGTAACATCTGGATTTGTCTTTGCTTCTAAAAAGCACAAATATTAATTGGAAATGAAGAAAAAACATCTATAATTCAAACTCACCCAGCCATGTGAGGATGTGGGCAAATATTCACATCAAATCTCCTTCACATTACAAATGCAGTCAGAGATGTTGGCTAAATAAATAACCTATTTGCTTCACCCCAGCAGAGGAAAACGAGAAGAAAGGGAATTGAAGATGTGTAAAAAAATGAATGGAGAAAGTTTAAGATGAAGAAAGTGTTGTTAGGCAAAGAGTCTGAGAGAAGAAGCTGTTGGTCTGTCTTACCTTAACATTTGGCTTCCTTGTTGAGAATCCTCTGTACCACCCTGAAAGAAAACACAAACATGAATGACTGACACAGCAAACACTGACTGAGATCCAAATGAAGAGTTACGAGTAGGGATGAGCGAGTACAGCATTATCTGTATCTGTATCTATTAACCACATGAATGATCTGTATCTGTACTCGGACTGGGCGGGGCCTAACCCGGAAGTGGGCAGGATTTACCCGGAAGTGGACAGGATTTAACCCGGAATTGGGTCGGGTTGTCTTGAAATGGGCGGGGCTTTAACCGGTATGGTATTTTAAGCATGCAATTGATATGGGTTGATCATTAATTGTTATATTGATTGCTGATTAGAAAACTATTTACATGACAGCATCAGCATTGAGCTTCAGATCAATGGTGTTGTCATGCTAACAAACAAACTATATACAGAACAAGTTTTGCAACAATGAATACAACACATGTGGTTGTAATTATGAAGTAAAATGTAATAAACAAGACTTGTCATACTCTACTACTACTGTGTGTCTGTGATTTAGTGAGAGATACAGAGAGAGAGAGAGAGAGAGAGAAGAAAGAAAGGAAGGTACTGCCACTGTTTTCATGGTCACTGATTTGACCCTCACTGTCCTGCAAGGTTAAGCAAACTCTGACTGGTGGTGCAGTGTCTGCTGAAGTACTCTCTGTATCGCTCATTATTCTGTATCACTGATGGGGGGGGGGGTTGGAATATGTTTGTGTGTGTATCTTAATTTGTAATATTTATTTATACCACAACTCCCTTTTGTTTATTTTTTTATAAAATACAGCAAGAAAGTTTCAGACACTCAAAAAAACTGGTTAGAGCCAGCAGACGGTTTAAAAAAAACCAAAAAACTCCGACAGGGAGACACAACGCAAGCAGCATGTCTGAACAAATCTACTGGTTACTAAGTAAGTAAGTACTGAGTGACTGAGGGAGAACTGTTCACTTTTCCGTGTTCTGTGTGCGAGTGAGAGTGAGCAGAGAGGCACACAGCAACACAAGGAATCTGTATGTGTGTAGGGGAGGGACGCTGGGACTAGCCTATCACAGAATAGTGTAGGGGAGGGGCGCTGTGACTAGCGCTGTGACTAGCCTATCACAGAATGCAGACACAGTCAATGAGGACTTTTATTCAATCCGAGCACAGATGTTGACTCGCATTACTCTTATAATACTTGTACTCGGCAAAAGTGCTTTATCCGTACCGGTCGAGTATCCGGCTCATCCCTAGTTACGAGTCATGGCTTGAACATTTGAACAAGATACTAATTTAATAATACTATTTCAAAACTACTTTTTCAAATGCTATAAAATTTAATGAGACACCCCAAAATTAATGAAAGTAGAGATTTGTACTTGGCAAAGAGCGTTGTGTGGAATCAATCATGTTATTTTGGGGAATTAAAAAGAACATTGATATAGAAAAATGGGTCAATTTGACCCGAGGACAACATGAGGGTTAAGACAGTTTTGTAGGAAAACGTCTCCTACCAGATGGTAGAATAATGGCACCTATCATGAAACAGTCCCTGATGAATGAACATGCAATACTTAGTAAAAACGTTCCATTCATTGGATGCTTGATGTGTCGCCGCTAGCAGTTTTCAGTTTCTCGTCAATGGCCGCTGACAGGCAAAGAAAACAGGCTCCACCCTCCTACGACCAAGGTTTCACGTAGGTTCCCGGATTTCAAAACAGACCAACACAGCTGCTCGCTTGGAAACTTCCACCTATTTTTTGAAAACAGTTCAACGAAACGTGTTTCTGTAAACATATTATGTGAGAAACAAGCTGCAGCTCCTGAATCTATCTTCACTTTAGATCGACAGCGGTCAGTTTATAAGATTTTGGTAAGTTTTGGAGAGGCAGCGAGACCAGCTATACGCCCCTGATTTGCATAAAGTAGCCTGGATTTAACTCTATGCAAATGAGGAGCAGGCAACTCAACGCCGCTACCAGAATGCATTTCCCCGACTGCTCACATATATGACAATAAATGGGAAGCAAGGAAATGATTCTGCAAGTGGACATGTACCATTACGCTGCATCAGCGCCAACGCTGAGTCTTAACGTTTGTCTTATCTTCTTGCATAATTGTGTGATTAATTTCTCAGCAGTCCTCCATGATCTGATATGAATATGGAGATGCTGGCTTAATTGGATGGTTAAATAATAACCAATCAAGATGCATTTATCACCCTCGTTAAGATGGCCTTGTTTACTCCCCAGCCTCTCATCTATATGGAAATCAGACGGGTTGGACCAGCAGCGTCTGGAACTATCTGTAAAGGGTTGAAATCATGACGTGTGTGTGTGTGTGTGTGTGTGTGTGTGTGTGTGTGTGTGTGTGTGTGTGTGTGTGTGTGTGTGTGTGTGTGTGTGTGTGGCTGAGTGAGTTTACTGCTTCTGTAAGAGATACCAAAAACACAGGAGACTAAAAGACAAGGTAAACATCTTGGAATCAAGGAATCTTGGCACGACTTAAGTTTTGAGCGACACACCACAAAACTGAGAAATATTTCAAAAGTACAATTCATCTTCACACACACAGAGACCAATTTACATGCCTTCACTTCATCGCGCCTGGATTATTGCAACAATCTATTTCCTTACAATCTAGGAATTGACTCCGGACAACAAGCTGCCAGAAACAAGCGATGTAATCAAATCCCTCCTGTTTTAGCCCCTTTACTCTGGCTCTCAGAAAGTTTAAGAATAGATTTTACTGATCACTTTTTTAAGACTCTTCACTCCCTCATATATCTCTGTATTCATTTCATCCACTTAGGTTTAATGTGTACATTTCAGGACTGTTATCATTTCTTTAGGTGAGATTCCTTCTATAAGCCGGGTCGGAGCTAGAAGGGGGGCACAGTGTCCCCCCCCCCCCTCCATTGGGCTAGACTGCTGACAATGACAATGTGACAGTTGTCATTTCCATTGGATTAGAGTCCTGTCATTGGCTGCCTGGGTTCCTGTTGCCTATAATTTTATTGTGCAATAAAATACTAATACTACTACTAATACCGTACATGCCGGTTTGTACTTTGAGATCCCCGGGAACAGGTCTTCTGTCTGTTGCAGAGGCCCCGCTGAAAATTAAAGGGGACAAAGCGTTTGCAGTTGGGGCCCCGAGGCTCTGGAACCATCTGCCTGACGATATGAGCTCAGTGTCTTCTTTAGGTCCCTAACTTTTATCAAAGAGCCTTTACCGATATTATTATATGTATTTGAGATTGGAGCTCCTTTAAACTTTCTATATATATATATATATATATATATATATATATACACACATACGGCAAATTGTTTTAACTCTTTTTTTTTTAAACCTTGATGTTTTAATGGTTTCATTTAGCTGCTTTTGTAATATGGATTTTGAAAAGTGCTCTATAAAAAAATATTATTATAATTATCACTATTGTTAAAAAAACATTAATTTGAGTGCGTGTGCGTGTGTGTGTGTGTGTGTATGATTATTCTAAATTAATGAGCAAAGACGACGGAGCAGGTGCGTTTGTGAGTGTTTGGTGCATGAATGTGCCTAATTTGTCTGTTGTCACACATCGTTTCTCTGAAGAAGAGTAATCATCTCGCCTCTCGTATCCAAGCGGCTCACTAAGCGGTTATTAGAATAATAATTTTGCACTGTTATCAAATTCACAATAATAATCTGCGTGAATCATCTGTGAGTAGAAGGCAGAACTCGAGGAGCCACTTCTGTTGAGTTACCGCAGGTTCGCACTGAACTCATTATGAACACGGCATTATTCAATAGATGCACATTTCCTTCCAAGCAATCAAATCAGCCAAATATGAGTCGAAATGATGCTTCATATCCCTGGAGAGCACACCGCGAGCTACTCTGTGAAATAAGAATGTCTTGTTGATGCAGTTATAGTTTCCAAGAAGAAACAGTGCGCGCTGCAGCTGACAAATAAAATAAATATGAAATAAATAATGACAAATGATTCTAAAAATTGAATATTTAAAAAATAAAAATGGACTGTCAACCATGTTATGAACATTGGCGTTGCATAGTCTGTCCACCAGAGGACGCTCTACAACGTCATTGTTAGTGATGGCGTTGCATAGTCTGTCCACCAGAGGACGCTCTACAACGTCCCTGTTAGTGATGGCGTTG
This sequence comes from Etheostoma perlongum, assembly GCA_026937815.1. Taxonomy (NCBI): domain Eukaryota; kingdom Metazoa; phylum Chordata; class Actinopteri; order Perciformes; family Percidae; genus Etheostoma; species Etheostoma perlongum. Next base: position 15,675,651 of record CM049374.1, read on the forward strand.
CATAGTCTGTCCACCAGAGAACGCTCTACAACATCCCTGTTAGTGATGGCGTTGCATAGTCTGTCCACCAGAGGAGGCTCTACAACGTCCCTGTTAGTGATGGCGTTGCATAGTCTGTCCACCAGAGGACGTTCTACAACGTCCCTGTTGGCAACACTGATTTTTTTTTTTGTTAATGTGTTTTTGTTCAAAGGACTTTCATATCTTAAGTTTGTATTTTTATACATTTTATTTATCAGAACTTTAATATATTTTGATGTTCTGTTTTGACAATAAAACTAATTATCATATTATGTTAGTGAGAACTCATAAATAACTACAAATAACTAATGTTAGGGAAATCTGTTTTCTAACGTGTTTCTGGATTTTTTTTTATAAATATATATTGGCCAATATATTGGCATATCGGATTTTTAAATAACCAAATATTCATATCGGTATTGGCCTTAACAATCCTTTATCGGTTGGGCTCTAATAAGTGCCCAATCAATACTCTGTGCAAACATTAATAAAGAACCAGGCCAAGGCAAAAGAGATCGCTAACAATCACCATGGTTACTTTATAGGTTGTTAAAGCAACCAATAAAGAACACACTATGCCAAAACACCCAAGAATATCCTCCATCCATCCATCCAACCATCTTCATTCGCTTATCCGGTATCGGGTCGCGGGGGCAGCAGCTCCAGTAGGGGACCCCAAACTTCCTTTTCCAGAGCCACATCAACCAGCTCCGACTGGGGGATCCCGAGGCGTTCCCAGGCCAGTTTGAAGATATAATCTCTCCACCTAGTCCTGGGTCTTCCCCGAGGCCTTCTCCCAGCTGGACGTGCCTGGAACACCTACCTAGGGAGGCGCCCAGGAGGCATCCTTACCAGATGCCTACTACTACTCCGAGCTCCTCTAGGATGACTGAGCTTCTCACCCTATCTCGAAGGGAGACGCCAGCCACCCTCCTGAGGAAACCCATTTCGGGCCGCTTGTACCCTTGATCTCGTTCTTTCGGTCATAACCCAGCCTTCATGACCATAGGTGAGGTGACGAAATTTGCCCGGTAGATCAAGGGCTTTGCCTTCTGGTTCAGCTCCCTTTTCGTCACAACGGTGCGATAAACGGAATGTAATACCGCACCAGCTGCTCCGATTCTCCGACCAATCTCACGCTCCATGGTCCTCTCACTCGTGAACAAGACCCCAAGGTACTTGAACTCCTTCACTTGGGGTAAGGACTCACTCCCTACCTGAAGAAAACACTCCATCGGTTTCCTGCTGAGAACCATGGCCTCAGATTTAGAGGTGCTGATCCTCATCCCAGCCGCTTCACACTCGGCTACGAACCGATCCAGTGAGTGCTGAAGGTCACAGACCGATGACGCCATCAGGACCACATCATCTGCAAAAAGCAGCAATGAGATCCCGAGCCCACCGAACTGCAACCCCTCCCCGCCCCGACTACGTCTCGATATCCTGTCCATAAATATTACAAACAGGATTGGTGACAAAGCGCAGCCTTGGCGGAGGCCAACGCGCTCACCTGGAACGAGTCCGACTTACTGCCGAGAACCCGGACAAAGTTCTTGCTTTGGTCATACAAAGATTGGATGGCCCTGACAAGGGACCCCCTCAACCCATACTCCCGCAGCACCTCCCACAATTTCTCCCCGGGGACCCGGTCATACGCCTTCTCCAGATCCACAAAACACATGTAGACTGGTTGGGCATACTCCCAGGCCCCCTCCAAGATCCTTGCGAGAGTGAAGATCTGATCCGTTGTCCCACGACCAGGATGGAATCCACATTGTTCCTCTTCAATCCGAGGTTCGACTATCGACCGAACCCTCCTTTCCAGCACCTTGGAGTAGACTTTACCAGGGAGGCTGAGAAGTGTGATACCCCTGTAATTGGCACACACCCTCTGCTCCCCCTTTTTGAAGAGGAGAACCACCACCCCGGTCTGCCACTCTTTAGGCACCGTCTCAGACTTCCAAGCAATGTTAAAGAGGCGTGTCAACCAAGACATCCCCTCCACACCCAGAGCGTTCAGCATTTCTGGACGGATCTCATCAATCCCTGGGGCTTTGCCGCTGTGGAGTTGTTTGACTACCTCAGCAACTTCCACCAGGGAAATTGACGACAGTCCCCCATCATCCTCCAGCTCTGCCTCTACCACAGAGGGCGTGTCAGCTGGATTTAGGAGTTCCTCAAAGTGCTCTTTCCTCCGCTCTATTACCTCCCCAGTTGAGGTCAACAACGTCCCATCCTTACTGTATACAGCTTGCATGATTCCTCGCTTCCCCCTCCTGAGGTGGCGAACGGTTTTCCAGAAGCACCTTGGTGCCGACCGAAAGTCCTTCTCCATGTCTTCTCCGAACTTCTCCCACACCCGCTGCTTTGCTTCTGTCATGGCAGAGGCTGCAGCCCTTTGGGCCCGTCGGTACCTTGCAACTGCCTCCAGAGTCCTCCGGGATAACATATCCCAGAAAGACTCCTTCTTCAGTCGGACGGCTTCCCTGACCACCGGTGTCAACCAGGGTGTTCGTGGGTAACTGCCCCTTGAGGCACCTAAGACCCTAAGACCACAGCTTGCCGCCGCAGCTTCAGCAATGGAAACTTTGAACATTGTCCACTCAGGTTCAATACCCCCAGCCTCCACAGGGATGCCCAAAAAGCTCAGCCGGAGGTGTGAGTTAAAAGTCCGTCGGACAGGGGCCTCCTCCAGACGTTCCCAATTTACTCGCACTACCCGTTTGGGCTTACTAGGTCTGTCCAGAGTCTTCCCCCACCCCCTGACCCAACTCACCACCAAATGGTGATCAGTTGACAGCTCTGCCCCTCTCTTCACCCGAGTGCCCAAAACATACGGCCTCAGATCAGATGAAACGATTATAAAATCAATCATTGACCTTTGGCCTAGGGTGCTCTGGTACCATGTACACTTATGAGCATCCCTATGTTCAAACATGGTGTTTGTGATGGATAATCCATGACTAGCACAGAAGTCCAACAACAGACAACCACTCTGGTTTAGATCAGGGAGGCCGTTCCTCCCAATCACACCTCTCCAAGTATCTCCATCATCACCCACGTGTGCGTTGAACTCCCCCAGCAGAACTATGGAGTCCACTACTGGAGCCCCATACAGGACTCCATTCAAGGTCTTCAAGAAGGCCGAATACTCCGAACTCTTGTTTGGTGCATATGCACGAACAACAGTCAGAGTCCCCCCCCCCCCATCACCCGCAGGCGTAGGAGGCAACCCTCTAGTTCCTTCCCCCACAGAGAGGTGACATTCCACGTCCCCAGAGCCAGCCTCTGCCGCCTGGGTCTGGTCTGTCGAAACCCCTAACCTTCGCTGCCACCCTTACGGCAACGCACCCGACCCAATTGGTTCCCCCCACTGGTGGTGGGCCCATGGGCATGAAATATCCTGTTTTTTTATTCTGGTAAAATCTGGATCATATATGGAGATTTTTTGATTTGCTTTATGCCAGGTCTACTAAAACTGAGCTAGACTAGTGGCCGGGTTAGCTCAGTTGGTTAGAGCAGGTGCACATACACTACCGTCAAAAGTTTGGGGTCACTTACAAATTTCCACTCCACTCAATCATAGATGATCTGATCTGAGTGGGTGGCTGATCTTTAATGCAACATCTACATTGCCCATTATCAGCAACCATTCATCCCATGCTCCAAAGGTTCATTCTGTTCACTAATCTTATAACATTTTTAAAAACTGAGGAAATATTGGAGAATCCTTTTGCAATTATGTAAGCACATAATGTAATCTGACCTGCTGCCCTGATTAAAAAAAACATTGCAACTGATCTCAGCTGGTATTCTGTCTATAATGAAGTGCAATGGACATTTCTAAGTGACCCCAAACTTTTGACTGCTAGTGTATATAGCGGTTTACTCCGCGATGCAGAGGCCTCAGGTTCAACTCCAACCTGTGGCCCTTTGCTGCATGTCATTCCCCCCCTCTTGCCCAAGCTATCTTTGACTCATGTAGTGTCCTTCTCAATTACAGTTTGGTTGACATAAAACGCCAAAAATAGTCAGCGAAAAAAAAGTATAAAAAAATATAACATTTGCAAACTGGTTGTGTGGGAATTTCTGAGTCAGCAAATCGCTGCAATGTGTAGTTACATTTTTCGAGAGATGCATGTCAGGCTACGGCGTAGGGTCTGGCATAGACGCAGAGGGGTCTTCAGGGCTACGCCATCGATTCTACGCACAATCCTAAAACCTGCCTTAAACCGACATCACAACCAAACATTAGCGTTTGGTTATGTAAATCCAGAGTGGCTCTCTGCAGATCCAATAGTTTTAAACTTTAACGTGAGTGCCCGCCTTCAAGGAAGTCAACACTTGCCAATTGAGAGTGGCCAGACTGTCTGTACAAATGAAACGTCTGAGAGTCTGGTAGGACCAGGCTAATGGTTTGGAGGACTTGTTGCCACATCCCTAACTAATATCAGGTTCTCTCTTCACAGCCTGGTTGATTCACTGTTATTTGCCAACAGCCAGCTTTCTCCTGGACATCCGCAGCAGGAGCAGCAGCAGCAGCAGCAGCTTGCAATAAAAGATTGGTTACAGCTGGAAAGCCTCTCCAAAATAATAAGAGGCTGTTCTTACCGTTGACTGTGGGCTATTCAGTAATGCTGACAGCACTAAGAGTCAAAATCTCATCCTTTAAATGGCTGCTACGCTCTTAATTGAAGTCTAATGCCTTCTCAAGTGTGATGACTGTAATCTATATTTCAGGAATGGAACTTGGGGGGCTGGGGGGGGCATTCCTGCAGCCTGGCTGCCATCCCCATATCACTGTCATTATACTCATAGAGTTCCTGTCTGCGGAGAATCATTTTGCATTAGTGCAGGCAGAGATGCAAGAGGGCAGGCCAATTTTAAGGAAGATTTCCTGAGCATCTTGAACACTGTATGGATTAAAGCTCTGCAGTATTCACACACAAGACACACACACACACACACACACACACACACACACACACACATACACACAATATCCCAATATAAATTACTACCAATTACACAAAAATACATTCTCTCGTAAATATCTGTTCTGTGCTTTACTCGCCAGTCATTGTTTGATTGTTTAGAGGGTAATTTCTAAAAATGTATTTGCATGTTCAGATAACAACAGTGGGAATCTTGGAATTGCCACAGGGAGCTTGGACAAAAGTTAGCCCTGGCTTGCCCCGATAATCACTGTGGTGCCAGCCTGTTCCACATGGGCAAGGATAATAGCCCATGTCCCTGGCTGGAGGGGTTGCATTTCCCAACGAGGGCAAATTAGATGCTGATTGGATGCCGGGAAAATAATACTGGATACAGTGTTCATTCCTATGAATGTTGATCGGCATGCACATCCTGAGGGACTGGTCGATTTGTGCAGACGAAAAGAGAAAAGAAAAACCTAGAAGAGAGGAAGTGGGGAAGTAGAAAGGAAAGATAAAAGAGTAGGGTTGAGAGGAAGGGGGAGAAAAATAAAGACGAGGAGAGAAAGTAAGGAGGATCGTAGGGGATGACAACACTGTTAAGGCATCTCCCTCCCTGGGTAAAGGAAGGCCCAATCAGCCTCTGGCGCTGGATCAATGGCCGCGGCCTGCCCAGCTGTGCCTAATGAAGCACATACTCACTCTTTATCTGCCAAAGACAACACTTCCTTGCTTCGGACACATCCGGGATTGAGTCGCTAATTTGTGAGCGTCAAACTAGGAATAGAAATGGGAGTTACACTGGCTAATAACTTGAGCTGTCGTCCAGGCCTGCGCTAAGCAATCACAGGTTTTCTGCACTCATTATTCCTGAGAACAGTGGTTGCAGAAATGAGTGTTACTTGGTTTTTAATGTGTGTACAGTAATTGTGCAACAACACAGCCGCGGAAACATTAATGTGGAACAATTTGATGACAATTTGAGGAGAGGACAAGAAGAGGAGAGGAAGAAAGGAGGAGGAGAGGAGATAACAGGTGTTATTTGTCTGCTAACATAATGTCACGATGTACTAACTGACCAACTAACAGACTCTGATAACTGACTTCAGGCCTCAACACAAACAGCTGATTTCACAGAGATGAGGCTCTAGTGCACCTTAGACAGTACAGCTTCTGCCTTAGAAACCCTAACTCCTAATGGTGTGTGTCCTGGTATTTCTGGTATGATTTCATACAGGAGGCAGCGTGGCAGAAGGTGATCACCACTTCATGTGATATTCTCATAGACAGTTCAGTTCTCACCAACAGATTCCGTTGCTCTGGACGGAGACCCGTGAAGTCTATTAGAAGCTGCTCATCATGACGGGCCTATCTGAGTTTTAATTTTCTCAAAGGCAGAGTAAGATACCCAGGGCTGGGTTTACACCTATCACCATTTATAGTCACTGGGGGGCCATAGGCAGGCTGGGAGAACGCATATTTATGTTAAAAAAAAAACTTATGAAGTGAAAGTTTCATGCCATGGGACCTTTAAGCAACTGTAGGAAGGCATTCGGAAATGTCAACAGATGAGCAAATCAGCGCACACGGGGGCACACACAGCAAGACGGATGTAAGGGAAATATTTTAAATTAGTTTTTTTTTCTTCACAAAACCAAACTTTTGCATCAAGTGAAACAGGCCTATTGGCTGCCTACATAATAAGCTGTTATAAATTAAAAATGTTCAATGCCTGACCCAAACCCAAACATATCTGTCTGAACCCGGCCCGGGGTCGGGTATCCTTCCTCTAATAACATACATGTGCAAGCAGTCTTCGTCTTCACTGCCTTCGTTCATCACTTTGATGCATTTATTTGCATGTTACCGCCACCGACTATTGATTCGTGGAGTAGTATAAAACAATAAGCAATGGCAAGAAATCTCTCCCATAATACATGGGTGTAGACCCTCCTGTTGGACTATAACATTGATTCTTCTTCCTCTCTTTTTTCTATCTTTTTTTGTGTGTTTATTTCCATTGCTTCATTTTATGCCATTTATTGTTGTTTACTTTTATAAGGATTGCTTTTGCTGTTGATTGTCTTTTTTTTTTATTTGTGTTAAGTATGCTTTGTACTTGATGTAAATAAGTTAACGTTGACTTTTGGTTTCACACGAGAGACGAACATCACCTCCTGGGTGAAAGTCCTGTTTGTTTGGCGCAGCTATTCACCCTGAGCTCTCTACCCAGACTTGGATGAGAAATGTGTTAACCCACATAACCTAGGATCAAATATGTTTCTCTCGAAATGTTACTGAGAATGCAGTTTAATTGTAACGTAACGGAGTGTAATTTTTAGGAGACAGGGCTGCTTTGAGGGTGGTGATGGCGCAGTGGATATGACACACGGCTTTGGTGTGGGTTCAATTCTCACTGCAATTCATCAACCAATGTGTCCCTGAGCAAGACACTTAACCCCTAGTTGCTCCAGAGGCGTGCAACCTGACATATGCAGCTAGTGTATGCCATTTTGGATAAAAGCGTTAGCTAAATGATATGTAATGTTAAAAATCTAACTCTCTCAAACTACATGTATATATTTGGGATTTACCTTGAGAACGTAGTTTAAATGACAGAGAGAGCATCATGGGGGCAGGCAGGTCACTCATTGAGGTTATCAGTTCGCATTTCTATTGTTTTGAGGCCTTTAAATCGACCAGAACAAAACATAGCGCCCCTGAAAACTCATCCAACAATGTCAGGCTTCTTTTTTGGTTCTGTAAATGCAGAAAAGTAATCCTGTTGAGCAGAGATTTGAATGTTCAACAGAAGAATACCTACATCAGCAGCTCTGCGACTGTAATTACAGTTATTCACATTCACACTACCGTCGTCTGATTACAGACGAAATCTTAAAGAAAATCTAATTACAGGTCCTCAGTTCATATCATATGATATCATATTAAGCATTTCTCTTCCTCCTTTTCTCGTTCGGGATTCCATTCTGTTGCACTGCAGTTTGTAACTGATAAAACTATAATGTAGTTTCAGGCTGATCAGAGTAGAGGATTTCAGTAGAGGATCTAATCTCCATTTAAACTAACACGCCCATACCATAGAGTGTAAATATTAATGGACAAAGCATTAATGGGCAAAGTGCTGCAAATGCGGAAGTGCCTTAAACCTGCTTTCTATCTGACCTCCAGCAGGGGGAGACTCCTTAAACATTTTTCTTTTCTTTTCTTTTTTACTTTTTTTTTGTTTCTTTTATCAATTATTTTTCTCCAAATGCTATAAAATTGACAAAAAAACTCTTCTCTGGTTTAGATATGAGGTCGTATTTCCTGCCTCCACTAGTGGTCCTACTTTATGAAACCATCCTGTGGGTCGTATTAGAGGGTACACTTTAAGAAATACCTGTATTAACAGTTGAATGACTGTATATTTTAACATAAATTGTCCGTAGAACATTGTGATTCATTGTGTTTTTGTTTTTTTCCATTACAAATTCCATAATTTGTTGGCAACAGATCGAGGAAATCCACGTTGTCACATTTCTCAAAATTTTTGGTAGCTATTTTTGATGCATTTTCCGATGTTTTTGTAGCTTTACCCGTTTGTTTTTTTACACTCTTTTGTCACTTGTTTTAAAATTTTTAAAGTTGTTTTCAACATTTTAGAAGTTTCCCAACTGTGCAGCTTCGTATGAGATCATGTCATATAATCTGTCTAACAGACGATGTTCTGTATTTTTACTGTAGCAGCACACATTTAGGTTTTTTCATTACGAGACAAAGTCCGGGTAATGTGCTGCCAGTAGCTTTTCTGTTTTCTGATTTATTTGTTAGAGGATAGGAATAAAAAAAATCTCTATATATAATCTATAGTTATTTCTAACCCTGGAGGCTGTTTCGGTGATTACTGATGCTTTAGTGATGTCCCAGTTCTGTCATAACAATGATCAAGGACATTACTATTACCGCTTCAAACACTCACCCCCACGTATGTCATCAAGTTATTCATCAGGTAGAAGTCTTACCTTCACATTTCTCCAGAATCTGAACCGTCTCTCCCACCTCCAGAGCCAAACCCTGAGTCACGGAGCCCCGGAAGTTGCAGATCACTGCGGAGAGAGAGAGAGAGAGAGAGAGAAGAAAAGATGAGATGCTGTACCGAAATCTGTGGAGCATCAAACACACAGCTGCAACAGAGTTTGGTTTCTGTATCCAATCAATCAATCAATCAAATGTACTTAAAGTGTAAAATCACTGTTACACATGGTCTCAATGCACTTTACAATTAAAGGACACATAAATAACAAAACAGCAACAACACAATTAAACAGCATTAAAACTGTTAGAATAAACAATACAAAGCCCCAAAAAAATGTAGATAAAACAAATCTACATGTCACTTTTTCATTTTTCAACAAAGTTACACACACACACACAAATCACATATGCATGCACACACGCACACAAAAACCACACATGCATGCACATGTACAGTACAGAAGTGCGCACGCACACACACGCACACATACACACACATATACACACACACAGACAGATGAACCAGGACTAAAATATATTAAATATCCAAATTTCACTCAACATAACATGCACGTAGTTATAAATCGATTACTAAATGCGGATATGAAATGCTACGCTGCAGTTTAAGGTAAATTTAAAGTTTAAGTTTTAAGTTTTCTTGGTATTCTGAAGATTTTTAAACTTTAATGCTTCAGTTGTCCCAACAAAGTATTTAATTTGCATTTTGCAAATAATGTTTTGGAGGTCTATGTTTCTGATACCATTATGGTAACTGCAAACATATAAACTATTAATGTTAATTACACAGCAGAACGCATGAGATAAAACTCCAGCCCAAAGGTAAACCAACCCTTCCACTTCTCTGAGTTGGTGTCCTGTTTTGACACAGCAGCCTGTGAAGAGGTGAGTTTGGGCCGCGACTGCAGTCTGTACTTAACTCTCGATCGGTTCTGTCTTTTTGTTTAACCTGCTGTTTTTATTAAAGGTCCCATGGCATGAAAATGTCACTTTGAGGTTTTTAAACATTAATATGTGTTCCCCCAGCCTGCCTATGGCCCCCCCAGTGGATAGAAATGGTGATAGGTGTAAACCGAGCCCTGGGTATCCTGCTCTGCCTTTGAAAAAAAATTAAAGCACAGATGGGCAGATCTGGAATCACACTCCTTATGAGGTCATAAGGGGCAAGGTTACCTCCCCTTTCTCTGCTTTGCCCGCCCAGAGAATTTGGCCCCCCCATGAGAGAGAGAGACATTGTGGCTTTCAAACGAGCGAAGTGGCAGTTGGTCAAGGCCACACCCTCAGGCTCCACCTTGCCCCCCACCCTCCTCCTCAAAAGCTACAGACTCAGAAATGGCACATACTAAGGAAAGCTCATTGTGGGACTGGCTCTAGTGGCTGTAATTCTGCACCAAGGCTGAATTTTGGGTAAGAGACTTCAGATACAGTATTAGGGGACCACTAAGGTCTATATAAAAGAGACTTCAGATACAGTATTAGGGGACCACTAAGGTCTATATAAAAGAGACTTCAGATACAGTATTAGGGGACCACTAAGGTCTATATAAAAGCATCCAAACAGCACCATGTCATGGGACCTTTAAGTCTCTTTGTGTCTTTGTGTCCGTCCGAGGTCGCAGCAGTTTATTTGTCATTCAGTATGTGGTGTATCAACTTTGAGGACAAAGCCAACTTCATGACCGAGTCACGGTCACGCTCGTCGATGCATCATGACTGTCACTCTCTCAGTTTGTCACCCACTGTCTCTATAGTGTTTGAATGTTGTTGCAACTGTTGGTCTCATTAGTTTATAAATCCAGACAAATCCCCCCGGATTAGAACATGCCATTCCCTTTGGGTCGGTCATCTTATGACACAGTGCTATGGTGTCTTACCCAGCAGTACACAGCTTGACATAATTGTTACGAAGAAGTTTGAATGTTTAGATCATTTATTTTTCAAGAAGTAGTGAAAAATACTGAATTTAATACTTTTTGGGCAATGACTGAATTGCTTCCTTAGTATCGAGGATCTAAAAATGCTAGCGCTAAACCAACCAGACTCCATTTAAAAAACTGCACTTTTAACATGTATAAAGCCAACATATTTGCACATGTAAATTGGTAAAGTATGTGTTTATACTTTTATGTAATTAGGGTTAGGGTTAACCCCTAACCCCAAATTGGGAGAAAGGGGGATAAAATCTGATACAAAAAAGGAAATGTGGGAACATAGGGCATAATTGGACTGTAGGACCATTGGGCTGTGGGACCATTGGACTGTGGGAATATAGGGCATAATTGGGCTTTAGGACCATTGGACTGTGGGACCATTAGGCTGTGGGATCATAGGGCTGTAGGACCATAGAGCTGTGGGACCATAGAGCTGTGGGACCATAAGCCAGTGGGACCATAGGGCTGTGGGACAATTGGACTGTGGGACCATAGAGTTGTGGGACCATTGGGCTGTGGGACCATTGGGCTGTGGGACGATTGGGCTGTGGCACCATTGGGCTGTGGCACCATTGGGCTGTGGCACCATTGGGCTGTGGGACCATTGGGCTTTGTCTTCACAGAAGTTCAGTTTTTCAGGTCGGCAGCTTATAAAAACGTAAGTTATTGTTTTTTTACATTGTTGGAAGTGAATATCACCACAACAGCTTTTAGGCATTTTTCTGTTTGCAAAATTGCAAAACATTACAAAATTGACAATAGGCACCTTCACGCAATACAAGTCATTGGAGAGTGGAGATTTGTTTTCCCCCTCCACTGTGGGGCATGACTTAAATGCGCTCTGTCTCTATCGCAGTCACTCAATCAACCAACATGTGAGTAGCAGCAGAACAACAAGTGGTTAACCCAGAGTCACAAGACTCTCAACAATACCAATCTGTAGTCTGGCTGCGATGGAAAACACACCTCACACCTGAAAGCGGCGGGACAGTCTGTCTCTGTCTGTCAGCCATCGTCTCTTTGTCACTGTCACACACATCTGTCATTGTATCATCAATGCCTCACACACACACACACACACACACACACACACACACACACACACACACACACACACACACACACACACACACACACACACACACACACACACACACACACACACACACACACACACACACACACACACACACTCTCTCTCTCTCTCTCTCTCTCTCTCTCTCTGTCTCCGTCTGTTTCCCAGTCACTGTTACTCTCTTTCTATCACTGTCATGCTCTGGGTCTCCTTTAGCAACGTTGTGCAGTGTGGGCTTGTCACCGCTGTCATCACTGTCACTCCGTCATTGTCACTGGCCTTGTCAGAGAGAGACCCGCTTGTCTTGCTCTGTGCACAGACCAGATTATTATCTATATTATAAACACACAACACGTTTCCATTATATACTAGGGGTGTCACAATTTGAAAACAGAAAAATTAGTTTTCATCAGTGACCGCAACAGAATAGAATAGAATATACTTTATTGTCCCCGAGGGGAAATTTGTCTTGGACATAGTGCTGCAATCTGTTGCTTCACAACATAAACATGTAACAGAAAAAACATCCTAAAATGGTGTTTCTAATGCTTTCACCTCCATTACTTTTTTCAAAAACAGGAAGTACAAAGTTCTACTATAGTAAAGGTAGTGTTTTTCACATTTTATTTTAGCTGTGTATGTAACTTCAGACATCTGACCTGGACATGTTGGTATCTTTGCTCTTTTACTTATTCCTCTCATAGGGTACTATGGGTTAGCTTTCTGATCTTTCTCTGTATAAATACCGTATATGTTCACTAACAAGTCTAAAACAAGACACCTGCTTAGGCTTTCAGCTAAAGTTGCCATTAGCAGAGTTTGATAGGGCCTACATGACCTGCTGCTGTGTAGACTGTAGTTAGAGTCTGGTCTACATGACCTGCTGCTGTGTAGACTGGAGTTAGAGTTTTGCACATGTGGCTCCAGGTGTTCCCACTGTGGTCTTGCAATCGAGAAAAAATAAATAAATAAACTAACAGGAAACATTTCAAGCAATTAATCAGAGCTGATGCCATGACAACGGCTGAAGGCCGCACTCATAAAATTCATTATTCAGAAATGCATGACGGACTCTGCTCACACTGCAAACAGGAGCAGATTTAAGATTAGATGCATTTCTATTGACAGTAGCAGATACAGTGAGGAAAATAAGTATTTGAACACCCTGCTATTTTGCAAGTTCTACCACTTACAAATCATGGAGGGGTCTAAAATTGTCTTCGTAGGTGAATGTCCACTGTGAGAGACATAATCTAAAAAGAATCCAGAAATCACAATGTATGATTTTTTTAACTATTTATTTGTATGATTCAGCTGCAAATAAGTATTTGAACACCTGAGAAAATCAATGTTAATATTTGGTACGGTAGCCTTTGTTTGCAATTACAGAGATCAAACGTTTCCTGTAGTTTTTTTACCAGGTTTGCACACACTGCAGAAGGGATTTTGCCCCACTCCTCCACACAGATCTTCTCTAGATCAGTCAGGTTTCTGGGCTGTCGCTGAGAAACACAGAGAGCTCCCTCCAAAGATTCTCTATTGGATTTAGGTCTGGAGACCGGCTAGGCCACGCCAGAACCTTGACATGCTTCTTACAGAGCCACTTCTTGGTTATCCTGGCTGTGTGCTTCGGGTCATTGTCATGTTGGAAGACCCAGCCTCGACCCATCTTCAATGCTCTAACAGAAGGAATGAGGTTGTTCCCCAAAATCTCGCAATACATGGCCCCGTCATCCTCTCCTTAATACAGTGCAGTCGCCCTGTCCCATGTGCAGAAAAACACCCCCAAAGTATGATGCTACCACCCCCATGCTTCACAGTAGGGATGGTGTTCTTGGGATGGTACTTATCATTCTTCTAACATGGGCGGCTGTGGCTCAGTGGTAGAGCGGTTGCCTGCCAATTGGAAGGTTGGTGGTTCAATCCCCGGCCCTGCAGTCCCATGTCGAAGTGTCCTTGGGCAAGACACTGAACCCCGAGTTGCCCCCGATGCTGTGTCATCGGAGTGTGAATGTGTGTGCATGTTTATCTGATGAGCAGATGGCACCTTGTACGGCATTCACAGTGTGTGAATGGTGAATGGTTCCTGTACTATGTAAAAGCGCTTTGAGTAGTTGTTCAGACTAGAAAAGCGCTATTTAAATACAACATTTACATTCTTCCTCCAAACACGGGTAGTGGAATTATGACCAAAAAGTTCTATTTTGGTCTCATCTGACCACATGACTTTCTCCCATTTGACTCCTCTGGATCATCTAAATGGTCATTGGCAAACATAAGACGGGCCTTGACATGTGCTGGTTTAAGCAGGGGAACCTTCCGTGCCATGCATGATTTCAAACCATGACGTCTTAGTGTGTTACCAACAGTAACCTTGGAAACGGTGGTCCCAGCTCTTTTCAGGTCATTGACAAGCTCCTCCCGTGTAGTTCTGGGCTGATTTCTCACCTTTCTTAGGATCATTGAGACCCCACGAGGTGAGCTCTTGCATAGAGCCCCAATCCGAGGGAGATTAACAGTCATGTTTAGCATCTTCCATTTTCTAATGATTGCTCCAACAGTGGACCTTTTTTCACCAAGCTGCATGGCAATTTCACCGTAGCCCTTTCCAGCCTCGTGAAGGTGTACAATTTTGTCTCTAGTGTCTTTGGACAGCTCTTTGGTCTTGGCCATGTTAGTAGTTGGATTCTTACTGATTGTATGGGGTGGACAGGTGTCTTTATGCAGCTAACAACCTGAAACAGGTGCATCTAATTTAGGATAATAAATGGAGTGGAGGTGGACATTTTAAAGGCAGACTAACAGGCCTTTGAGGGTCAGAATTCTTGCTGATAGACAGGTGTTCAAATACTTATTTGCAGCTGTATCGTACAAATAAATAGTTGGAAAAAAATAAATAGTGTATGAAAAAAATTATACATTGTGATTTCTGGATTTTTTTTTAGATTACGTCTGTCACAGTGGACATGCACCTATGATGACAATTTCAGACCCTCCATGATTTCTGTGGGAGAACTTGCAAAATAACAGGGTGTTCAAATACTTATTTTCCTCACTGTATTGCATTACCTGACTGTGTGAGTGAATCAAAGGCTTTACAGCATATTGCATAAGAAGACCATCCAGTCAATATTGATGCTCT
This sequence comes from Etheostoma perlongum, assembly GCA_026937815.1. NCBI lineage: Eukaryota > Metazoa > Chordata > Actinopteri > Perciformes > Percidae > Etheostoma > Etheostoma perlongum. The sequence continues at coordinate 15,690,807 of CM049374.1, forward strand.
ATATGTATGTCACATGCTAGAGATTTAGTTTATTCTAGCCGGTCGAACATTATTTACAGTAGATCTGGACCACTCTGCAACCTGTGAAGGATCTGATTTTGATTCTTTTAATTGGATAAAGTGTATCTATAAATATAGATAACACTCACGTCTAAATTAACCCTGTGTGATTCAAAAAAGAGGATATATTTTTTTAAAAAAGTGTTTCCTTTCTTCTTTTCTGACTGCATTCCAACAGTTTCACTCCTTTGCAAACATTTTCTTTGCCTTGTGGTGAGAAATGATTTTTACACTTTTCTACTTCTAGAAAAAAATGAGAGCACTGGAGAGAAGAGAGAGAGGAGAGGAGAGGAGAGGAGAGAAGGTAAGGAAACACTCACACTCTCTCTCACTCTCTCTCACACACACACACACACACACACACACACACTGTCCGGATGGTATTGGCATGTAGGTTATCCAGCGGATTCGGTCAATAGTCTGACAAATGACTCACATCTGTTAGACCGGTCACACCATTTAGCCAGGGGCCATACATGGGTCTGTGTGTGTGTGTGTGTGTGTGTGTGTGTGTGTGTGTGTGTGTGTGTGTGTGTGTGTGTGTGTGTGTGTGTGTGTGTGTGTGTGTGTGTGTCACTTGGTTGAGCCATTTTTTCCTGACAGGATAATTCCATTTAGGGTGCAACGCATGAAGTTTCTTTCAATATTTAATTTCTGCTTCAGAGTTCTACTAAATCATAACTAAGGAGGACATTTGCCACACACTTAAAAGGCAGGGAATTATTTAAAGAAGGCAGATCAAAGAATATACAAACAAGTGAAAAGATGCTGTGTGGCGCATGCTTCAAACCAGAGCACAGTGGCGGTAGGCAGCTACCGCACTTAGTGTAAGATTTCCCCATTTGTTAGTGTCACTGTGGAGTTACAACACAAAGACACCGAACACCACAAAAACAAAGTTATTCGACCAGAAAAGGACGAATCAACTTGTTTGAACACAATTGTCATCATCTCCTATTAAATTCAACACTTAGCAACTTTGCATGTCGTCAGCTCCAAACAGTTGAATTTCTGACCAGTTCCCTGTTTGGAGTTTAGTTTTATGTATGCAATGTTTAGTTGTAGTTTGACAATTTATGGGTTACACTATTGTGTTGTGGCTCCTGTAATGTGCTTTCTTCATTCTTTATTTTGTGCAGAGTACAGGATGTTGTGTGTGGACGTTGGACCGGACGCTGTGGATGAAATTACTTTTGTATTGTATCATGTAATTCCATGTAGGATGGGCATCTATGTGGCATGACACGAGAATAAAATATCATTTAAACCACCAGAACTGTATTAAAAACCCTTTCTTTTAGTCCACAGGGTCTCTATTAGGGGAATGAGACAATAAAAAAAGAGATTTTAAAGCGGAAAGCCTTAATTATAATTACAAAGTTGCATTCATCTGTAAGAAGGAGTGTGGTGACTGATTAAAACTTGCCCCTTATGACATCATAAGGAGCAAGATTCCAGATCGGCCCATCTGAGCTTTCATTTTCTCAAAGGCAGAGCAGGATACCCAGGGTTCGGTTTACACCTATCACCATTTCTAGCCACTGGGGGACCATAGGCAGGCTGGGGGAACTCATTAATGTTAAAAAACATCATAAAGTGAAATGTTCATGCCTTAGGACTTTTAATATGAACATCCGACATTGTAACATTATGCATGATAGGAAATACAGAAGAGCATAATAGGTCTCCTTTAATGAGTAGTATCTGCACTAAGAGTATTTTCTTTACTTTAGGGATGCAGGAGTGCTCTGCATGAGGCTTCATCTGTGCAGCCATGAATCACAATAACAAAAACCAAACGGTGATAATATGTGACATGATGCAGGAAAATATAGCAGAAACACATTCAAACTTCCTCTCAAAGCCTCTTAATGGATTTCCATCTCACTGTAAACAGAGTGGTACTGATGCATATTACGCTGCATTTTGTGGAACTAGTGCCCATGTATTATGGATCATATCTGCCTGCTGTAACATGTGGCCGCCTATATTACACGTGTATTTATTTGTGGGTTTCAACTGTAAGCATATGAAAGGGAACAAACGGGAATCCCTCGAGTGTGAGCTGTGTGCGTGATGTTGTGTGTTTTTGTGTGCATGTGAGAGAGAACCAGTTTGAGGTGTATATCTTCAGAGCGAGCACAAGTTATCAAAATTAAAAGGGAAGAGTAGTGTGTTCTGACCACAAAATATTAAAATCTGTATTTTTAGTTGGTAACAGTTTCCAAAACACACTTTTTTTTAACCACACACACACACACACACACAGACACACACACACACATAAATATGGGATCTGAAAGGAGCGCTAAAAGATCCGTCATCTGTAGCTGCTATAATCCGGTAAAAACGCTCCCCAATCAGAGCCTCGCAGCCCGCTTGGAAAGAACCAATGCGTCCTTGTCCCGCTGCGTACTCTACCCCTCTGGGGTACGAGCCTGAGCCGTTGCTACAAGAGTTACTGCAAAATCTGCTGGAGAATGGAGGAGAAAACTCAGCAAAAGTTGCCGTGGATGGGAGTACTTGCAACCACCCGCCCTGCAAAAAAGGCAACGAAAAGAGACTGAAGATGAAATGTGGGTCTGTACTTGGGCGGCATTTCCAGCGGCAACGAAGTGGAACATCTGGGATAAAAAGACTACTATGAGCATGATAGTTTGAACCGCAATTGCATGCATATTGGTGGATACTGCGTGTGTGTGCGTATGTGTGTGTTTGTGTATCATCATGCCCCGTGAACAGATCTCATCCTAATTAAGGCATGAAGCTTGTCATTTTAACATCCTCCACAATGCCCAAGGCTCATGCAGACAAAGTCTCGAGTGCACTCAGCACCACAGCAGATGGATTTTGTGTGTGTGTGTGTGTGTGTGTGTGTGTGTATGTGTGTGTGTGTGTGTTTGTTTGTGAGGTTTCATAAGTGTGACGAGGAGGAAAAAATAACGGAGGGAACGGAGAGCAAGAGAGAGAGGAGAGGAGAAGAGACTGAAAACCAAAGATGGTGACGGGAGAGCTTCTGTGCATGTGTTCATTTATTTGGACAGTGATTGCTTGCCTGCGTTCATGCACGTGATGTGAGGTAGATCTACTCTGAGCTGCATAACAACCTACTGCAAGACGTAATGGGAGACAGAAATTCTAAATAATGAATAAATAGGAAACTGGGGGGAAAAAATTACTTTTTTTTTTTTCATTGAAATTGTCAATGAGTTTTTCCCAAAGCCCAAGATGACGTTTACTTTCACAGAGGAGATAAGAACATTTTACAAGCTGACATTAGAAATAATTCAAATTACAGGCCGGCCGATATTAGGCATTTCCCGATCTTTTTGTATTGGCATTTATAATGCCAGATAAAAAAAAATTAATAATAATATATATTTTTTTTAAAATATTTATTTAAATATTTTTAAATATTCATATATACGGACAGTCAACCATGTTATGAGCGTTGCTGTTGGTGGTTGCGTTTGTCCACCAGAGGACGCTCTACAACGTCCCTGTTAGTGATGGCATGGCATAGTCTGTCCACCAGAGGACGCTCTACAACGTCCCTGTTAGTGATGGCATTGCATAGTCTGTCCACCAGAGGACGCTCTACAAAGTCCCTGTTAGTGATGGCATTGCATAGTCTGTCCACCAGAGGACGCTCTATAATGTCCCTGTTGGCAACACTGATTATTTTTTTGTTATTGTGTTTTTGTTCAAAGGACTTTCAGATCTTAAGTTTGTATTTTTCTACATTTTATTGATCAGAACTTTAATATATTTTGATGTTCTGTTGGGACAATAAAACAAATTATTATCATATTATTTCAGTGATAACTCATAAATAACTACAAATAACTAATGGTAGGGAAATCTGTTTATGTTTTGTTACTCGTTTCTGGATTTTCTTTTTTAAATATACAGTATATTGGCCGATATATCGGCATATCGGATTTTTAAATAACCAAATATTTGTATCGTATCGGCCTTAAAAATCCTTTATCGGTCGGGCTCTAATTCAAATCAATTATCAAACTAGTTGCCGATTAACTTAATAATTGTTAATTGTATTGTAAATTGTAATCTTTGCAGCTCTGAAAAAAAGAGTTGTAACATCAGCAGTGCATCGAGCAGATCTAGGTCACCTCCCTGAACCAACAGAAGTGACTGAAACGGCACAGACGGCACACACCAACCCACAGAGGAGATAAACTGCCTTGTACAGATGGGACGCAGACCGCGGGATGTAATGGCAAGCCTGGAGATCTGCTCCCTTCTATTAATAGGTCATACTGGAAAACCACTCGCTTACACTCCACCGCCAAATTGCTCCAGAAGAGATGACTCAGTAACCGAATGGTTAGGGTGGTTTGTTCTGGGCTGCTCCCCAGTAGAGGATGTGAGTTATGAATTTGAATCAGAAGGCACTGCGGCGCAAGAGTTGGTCATGCAGAACATGGAAACCAATTCTACAGAGCACGGCGACGTCCCAGTCGTTTCGGCAGCCGTTAGCAGTTAAGTTTAGCCGTCAAAAAGTGACATATTGCGGCTTCAACAGTTACATTTCGGCACCAAAAATTAGATACTAAATTAGAAAAAAGTTGGTGGTTGAAACTACTGAAAGGCCTGTGTACAGAGCAATGTTATACAGCAGCAGTCAGGCTACATTTACATTGCTACATTCTGGTTCACAAACAAATATCTTTTGCTAAGTTTACACCCTGCAGTCCCTAAACTTCTGACCCAGTTTGGGTTTGGAATCTGCGTGGGTTGCGTTGCAGTCTCAACGGCTGCATGGAGATGTTTGGCAACACCGACGGCAATGTTTCTCAGCCTGATTGGGTCATGACCATAGGCCGTAAAATTAATGGACACAGCGACGCCGTCGACTTTGAGTCAATTAGAAGCTCTTTTCTGGTGATGGCTGAGCGTTACTGACGTAGATGTGATATGAGAAACCTGTCTGAAAGTTGTAAGTCTTCTGGGAGCTGTGCCAAGAGACATCTGTTCGTGGATAAATGTGACTTCATTTGAATTCACTTGCCACATCCCCAAGTACTTCCAATCCATCAAAACATTGTGGAAATATTATATTCCGATGCTTTCATGGATTCTCCATGGGCTTCTCCCTTGACTGCATGCCTCCACGTCCCCCCCCCCCCCGATTGCCTGTGAGCTTCTCCTGACAATACTGTAATTTGTCTACTGTGCAACAGAAAGTCGCCGTGGTTATAACACAATCGTTGGCTGCTAAGGGGCCATAAAGTGATGTACAAGGTACGAGCCTTTTATACATTGTTGTGTTTCTTTAGAAATAAACGACAAATAGAGTTTTTAAACTCTTCAGATGTAAAGTTATTCGCTGTCAAAGTGACGCCAAAATAAATGGCAGTCAATGGGATGCTAGCGGCAGGTGATGGCTTGTTAAGCCTTAGAAACTCTTAGAGGTACGCTTTCTGGATGCTTGCTTATCTCGTTGGTCATGACGTCTCGTTCTCTGAGACTAAGCTACTAACATTACCATGGCAACTACCAGCAACTGGCGGAGTCTACACGCTGCCTCCTGTTTATGCCCAGAATACGTGAATGTTGAGGAGATATGTTGGTTTGGGCATGTTACTTTAAATGGAGATTAGTTCTTCAACTGGAGATAAAAACACTTGGTGCACGGAGATCACATTTGGCTCAAAACTCTGCTTAAAAACCAAAATGTTGCAATGTTAATCTAGCCTCAGTGTGGTGCTAACAGTGCCCCCCGATCTCCCCCACCCCCACCCCCAAATCTTTCTTGTCGGTTACTGGCTGGAACGCTGTTATGTTTGGTGGTGCAGGTGGGTGCAATTTGTTTTTGTTGGCGTTTGTAGACCCTGGGCTGTCTACAGAGGCCGTGTTTTTTTACAGTGTGTCTCGGCGTGAAAACTATTTCAAAAGGTGGTACATTATGGAAAAAAGTTTAAGAACCTCCGCTCTAAGCTGTAACTAAGCCCACCATCGATGTCCATTAACAGAGGGACATTTCAAGCTTTAAATGTCAGCGTATCATTCCAATTATCTCTTCGAAGATAAAGGTTTAGCTGGATAAAGCTGCAGGCAGAGCTCCCACCACTACTCCCATCCGTCTTAGACCAGGAGTCCCTATCGTGCTCGTGATATAAGTAATGGCTGAAAAGAAACAGTGTTTAATCAAGCCATTAATAGACTTCAGGGAATGAAGTTTAGTGGTAGTTTAAGGACAGTTATCAGTGCTTTTAAACTTTTCTATATTGGCAAGCGATAAGAGTCAGATGTGCTGAAGTCAAAGAGAATATCAATCGTGTGCCTTTCAGACACCCACCGTTCAATAAACACTCAGCGACCAATGAATACTGAGGTATCACAATCAGCCTTCCCTGCATGGACACTTTTCTATTTACATCTGCTCTGTCATGTACCAGCCTGGATTTCTAACAGCACTACCAGGGTTTCCCCTGTGTATTGCAAGTCCGGTGGCCCCCCAGGCCCGAGTTGCCCCCACCAGGCCTAAGCCACTGGGGCGGCTTGGTTGGACACTCAGACATAGTGGGTAGGGGTGGCAGTAGCTCAGTCCGTAGGGAGTTGGGTTGGGAACCGTTGAGCAAGGCACCGCACCCCCCAACCAGCACTGGCAGCTCCCCCACTTTCTATTTGTGCATGAATAGGTCCTGAGCGTGTGTGTGTGTGTGTGTGTATTTCAGGCCTCAAAACTGAATGTTGGGGTTCAATAAAAATTATAGTCATATTTTCAGATATCTAGTTAGCTTTTAGCACTAACTTAATGTAGAGACCTATGAAATCTGTCTCATGCCTTTTTTAAATAGTCAATTTCACGATTCTGCCATCAGTCTCTGACTGGCCCCAGACGGGCCCTCGTTAAAACACTTGCCACCGGGCTATACAACTTTTCTGGGGGAAACTCTGACTGTACTGTAATGGAAAACAGCGCCTCATCACCTAATGGTGTGGACTATAACCTGCAGGTTGTCACGTGACCGGTCACATGACAAATTTAGCAGAGAAAAGGTGACTGTGAGCTGGGTACAGAGCACCGTGAGGTGACGGTGGTTTCAGCGGCCATTGCCTTTGAGTTTAGCCGACAAAAAGGTGACCGTACTGTGGTGAGTTTGCACCAAAACGACTAGTAAAGCCTATAAAAAGGTTTTAGCAGGACAGGGCAGTCTTGTAGTCAAGTCCATCTAAACCGGGACCCAGTCAACCCAAGACCAGAGTGAATGGAGACCAAAACAAGACCAAGACTTTGATTGGTTGAGACCAAGTCAAGACCAGACCAGTGTGCCAGACAGTCAGAGATTCTTCTCCTGTCTCATGCATTCACTTTCTTGGGAGTGCATGTTAAAGGGCTGTGGGGGGAAAAAACAGTAACACATTTCAAATTAGACATTAGTTAAGTTATTGGTTGCATTTGAAGCAGGATGTTTTACATCCAATTACAGCGATGATATTAACACATAAATCTGAAATCTGACAATGCCCATGCAGTTTAGTGAAATCCTCGCATTTGTGATCTTGAAATAAAAAGAAAACCGGAGTCCTCTTTATCCAAGACCAAGACAAGACTGAGTAAAAAAAGCGGATGAGACTGAGACCTTCAGAAATAGGGTTCAGACCAAGACCGATCTTAAGTATTACAACACTATGACAGGGTTAATCAAGCCGTTATCAACATCACAGTAATAAGCCAACTGTTGCATGGCCGGGCTTCACACTGGACTAATAGCTGTCACATACCGCTGCCATTGACTCGCTGTATAAATAATCTCTTGGTACAGTTTAGACATGAAAGGGGAGGGGGGGAATGACATGCAACAAAGTCAAAGTCGGAGTCGAACCCGGGCCCGCTGAGTCAAGGATTGAGCCTTCGTATATATATGGGCGAGCGCTTTAAAAAGTTCTTAAAAATTCTCTGACTCCAGTTTACTAAATGTGAATATGTTCTAGTTTCTTCTCTCCTCTGTGACAGTACACTGAATATCTTTGAGTTGTGGACAGAACGAGACATTTGAGGACGTCGTCTTGGGCTTTTGGGAAACACTGATCCACATCTTTCACCATTTTCTGACATTTTATAGACCAAACAATTAATCCATTAATGGATGAAATAATCCAAAGATTAATCGCCAAAGATTAATCCTGTTTCCAGGAGACGGCAACCAGAGACGGCTGATAACAGCCGTCTCAGTGTGGCAATGAGTGTCAAATTGCATTAACTTTAATTATAATAATTTAAATTGTTTAACCATAATGCACAAATCCACTCTCACTCACACAGACGTTATCAAAGATTTCATATCTACAAGGCAAATGGCTTCTCAGTCTGAAGATGCAGCAGCTTTACTCATCTTATTGAATATCACAACATGAAAGAATTAGATATTACTGGGTCATAAATTAATCGGTTATCATTTACAGCAGGAAACCCCAGGCTCTGAGGGCAGTAGCTTTATCATTTAACATGTAAACGATCGTTATACCCATCAACTTTGATTAGATACAACTAATCCGTGCACACAGAAACCCTCCACTCCCACGCAGACACTGTGCCCGCTGCAGTGCTGCAGGGAAGGACACTGATGTGGCAACAGACACACACACAGTACATCCATTACAGACTCATAGGCCAGGCCTAATGGGGGCAATGAAAATGGTTTTGTAAATGTCTCTGTGCACCTAATGACTTTGTATTCTTCTGAATCTGTGTACGTTGTGTGACTAAGCACACACACACACACACACACACACACACACACACACACAGAGACACACACACGATGCTGCCAGCTCCTCCAAAAGACATAAGTCACCATGAAAAATGGACGAAACAATGACAGAGAAATATATAATAAACTAGGCTGTTTCCTGATATGGAGGGGTTATTACATTCACCAAAAATCCAAATTTGACAGATTTTGATGATGAATCTGATGGATTCAAATCCACCCTCCACTCTGTTTGTCTCTGGACCGAGGACAGAAAAAAAATGAGTGGATTCAAACTCTCAGACAGAGGAAACTGAAGAGAAGTTAAAGTCCATGTTGCAGGTTTAATTTTGCAACGAATTTGTGCAATTTGCTTGTTGGTAGTAAATATTTGAACTGTTATCCATTGTATTTGATGGTGTTGGATATCGCAAAATTGAATATAATACCAAATTAGGCCTAATTTTACAGTGTTTCATTTTCCCCCCACAATGCATTGCATGACGTCACGCTGGGGAGATAACAGAGCAGCCTGTGTTGTATTTACCACTGGTCTGGCCTAATGTGGCTTCTGGTCTTTTAATATTAACAGTCTATGGTCTCGATCGAGTCCATGTGACTTTATTATATTTATAATAATATTGGAGGGAAAGTGAAACACAGCTTAGACGGGGATGTTGTTTGGCTTTTCACAAGTTTAGACCGCTAGCTAACGCTGCGCCGCCGGACGTTAGCACAACAGCGTTAGCCTAGCCTGCTAGGTAAATACTACGACTGCCTGTGGTGTTGCCTATATATGCGTCCATGTTATCAACATCATACATGTGGCATTAGTGCACCTTTTGTACCATAATTGTATTGAATGAAATAGTAAGCTTCGCTCCTACGAGATGGGTGGGGGGTTTGTTACGTTACACACAAAGCTAACTGGCTATAGTTAGCCTGTACGGATGCTAGCGGATATAGCTAACGTCGCGTAGCCGGCCAGCAACTTCGGCAGTAGAGTTTCGGTAAGCTAACACGACCGCGATGTCGCCCACAATCAACCTGCAGTGATGTTTGAAATATAAACAATTACAATACTGGTGCGTGCTGGTTGGGGAGGACCATGATCCTGCCTGAAATGTCACAAACGGATTTAGGCATCTTCAGATCAGCTGATTGCGGGGCGAGCTTCCCGACCGGAGGGGCTCGCTTCCCGACCGGAGGTGAGCTCCCCTACAGCACCCGCACTCCACCGCAACTTCGCCGCCACACACACAAGCACCGGCCAAACAGCGACACATTTTCACCGGAGGAAGAGGTAAACACTTAGAAATAACACTCGGGGATGCCTTCTATTCCTATATCTAGATAATTGTACCAGTACTTATCTGAACTAACGACATGATCACTGTCACTAGATCGAAAGAAAACGTTGACGTTTACTTGGTGCTATTCACTGACAGTAAAAAGTAAAGTCATTGTATGCACTGCTGCGTTGCTAAAATAAAGGAGATAAATGAAGGAGATAAATGAAAGAGACTTCCCCACAATCTTGACAATTCCTCATTTGCCCTCTCACGTCTGGTAGGTTCGAAATTATTCGGCTGCTGGCCTTTCCTCCTCTTCCTCATCCCAGTCAGTCACCGTAGTTCTAGTGCTAGGCTCAGACTTAACTCCCCTACGTGACGTCATCGCCGAATTGACTTCATAAACCCGCGAACACCAAAAATGACCAAAAACTAACTTTTAACACTATTTGGAGACATTTTTAAAAATGATATACATATCTTGAGTGTTTTTTGTACCCAATAATCAACAGTGGTGGTTAACTTGCAACATGGGCTTTAAGGGTTTGTGACCTACGTACGTTAAGTATGTAAGTTCAAAAAAGTCAAAGTGGATTTTTGGTTTGGACTTTTGGGATTTTTCATGGGAAACAAACAGCAGTCTACTGTATTTGTTGGACCATGTGTTTGTCCATCGACGACGACCTCCGTCCACCGCAGACTTTGATAGAAACGTAATGGAGGATGCAGTTTAGTTTCATGGTAACATGATTTGCTGATGAATAGATGTCAAAGATAAAAGACAACCGGAAAGATGCCGGAGGATATATATGAGATATATGTTGTCGGACGGCTCTAAATTAAATAGGGTGATATACACAACACAAAGAGTTGGAATGGAAAGAAATAAAGAAATGAGAGATGGAAGGAGAGAAGGGGAATTGAGAAGAAGTGAAGTGAGTCAGTGATTCTTGGTACAGCGTGAAACTAGATACCACACAAGAGGTGAGAAAGCAAGGGATAAAAAAATGGAGGGACACTGTGTGAAAAAGAGAAAGGGACATATGCTGAGCTAATCATTCTTACACTAGAAGAAAGCAAAGTACAAAGGATAGAGGGAGGAACTGCATTAAAGAGAAAAAAGACAAGATTTTGGACTTTACACAGAGCTGATGAATGTTAAAGCTTGAAAGAATTACCAGGGATTTAGATTTTCTGGGAGAGAGAAAAAAAGGAGAGGCCAGAGGGATCGGGTGATGAAATGATGGAGGAGTGCGGGGTTAAAAGAGGAGAGGGAGAAACTCATGTGTGGGCCTGAGCAATAAGCCCATGAAACTTGATATACAGTGACAATATTGTTGGGGAATTAGATGCCATCGGGTCGAGAAAGTGAGCGATGGAGGGGAATGGGAGAGAGAGGGAGGATATATCAGGAATGATGTGCCATGAGGAGAGGAGAAAATTAAGGGGCAGAGAGAATGAAATCAGAGGGAAAGACGGGTATTGGATAAAAGTTACACAAGGTCTCTGCTCAGAGGAAATGACTCAACAAATGAGAAGACAAAGCAAGCTGCGAGGTCCGGGTCTGAAAAACGTTGCTTTTTGATATTAATGAACGTCCATTACCAAATGAGTTGCTGCAAAGCTAATTAAGACTATCAGCTCCACAAAACTCTCTCTGTATTTCTCAGAAACTCAAGTGAAGATAATGACCTCTTCTGAAGAGTCCGCCATGTTCTTTTAATCCTCAGTGTCTTCCTTGGTTACTAGCAACTGCGTGTCGGTGCGCGGGGGAGGGATTCCTTATGGGAGCGGCAGAAACTACGCACTATAGCTTTAAAGCTGTATTTTCTCTAACTTCCAGCACTGACTCCATAAAGAAGTCTGTTTCTATAGAGGTCTATGAGAAAATGAGCCTACTTCTCATTTGATTTATTATATTTCAGTAAACATTTTCATAATGGGTTTATGGCCTTTATAGCTAGTTTCAAGTCTTCTACAATACAGAATGTTGTTCATTTTGTAAATTAGATAGGTGATAAAGCAGCGGATGCTTTAGGACCTGGCAGTCAAGACCATAGACTGTATAATAATGGACAGAGCGTGTGTGACCTCACCCATGTGGAGATCTGCTATCCGTCGTTGAGTTGACCGTTACAGGGGCACCAATCCTGGTTACGTTACACACTAACACTGGCAATCACATCATAGCCACGCCCTAAAACACCCCCTGCTTTATCACCGATTTTAAAATCAATGAGACCATAACTCAAAAAATTAACATTCTGTGTTGCAGAAGATTTAAAACTAGCGATTGAGACCATAAAGTCATTATGGAAATGACTACTGAGGTACTAAATTAAGTGAGAAGTGGGTCATTTTCTCACAGACTTCTACAGAAACCGACCTCCTTTTGCAACTGCCTGTGTCGCCCCCTGCTGGAGGTCAGACAGAAAGCAGGTTTAAGGAGTCTCCCCCTGCTGGAGGTCAGATAGAAAGCAGGTTTAATGAGTCGCCCCCTACTGGAAGTCAGATAGAAAGCAGGTTTAAGGAGTCTCCCCCTGCTGGAGGTCAGATAGAAAGCAGGTTTAAGGAGTCTCCCCCTGCTGGAGGTCAGATAGAAAGCAGGTTTAATGAGTCGCCCCCTACTGGAAGTCAGATAGAAAGCAGGTTTAAGGAGTCTCCCCCTGCTGGAGGTCAGATAGAAAGCAGGTTTAAGGAGTCTCCCCCTGCTGGAGGTCAGATAGAAAGCAGGTTTAATGAGTAAGGAGTCCCCCCTGCTGGAGGTCAGATAGAAAGCAGGGAGGTTTAGAAAGCAGGTTTAAGCAGGAGTAGAAAGCAGGTTTGGAGGTCTCCCCCTGCTGGAGGTCAGATAGAAAGCAGGTTTAAGGAGTCTTCCCCTGCTGGAGGTCAGATAGAAAGCAGGTTTAAGGAGTCTCCCCCTTGCTGGAGGTCAGATAGAAAGCAGGTTTAAGGAGTCTCCCCCTGCTGGAGGTTCGATAGAAAGCAGGTTTAAGGAGTCGCCCCCTGCTGGAGGTTCAATAGAAAGCAGGTTTAAGGAGGTTCAATAGAAAGCAGGTTTAAGGAGTCTCCCCCTGCTGGAGGTCAGATAGAAAGCAGGTTTAAGGAGTCTTCCCCTGCTGGAGGTCAGATAGAAAGCAGGTTTAAGGAGTCGCCCCCTGCTGGAGATCCGATAGAAAGCAGGTTTAATGAGTCGCCCCTTGCTGGAAGTCAAATAGAAAGCAGGTTTAATGAGTCGCGCCTTGCTGGAGGTCAGATAGAAAGCAGGTTTAATGAGTCGCCCCCTGCTGGAGGTCAGATAGAAAGCAGGTTTAAGGAGTCTCCCCCTGCTGGAGATCAGATAGAAAGCAGGTTTAAGGAGTCGCCCCTTGCTAGAGGTCAGATAGAAAGCAGGTTTAAGGCACTTCCGCATTTGCAGCACTTTTTTTGCAAAACCGGATGCTTTGTCCATTAAGATTTACAGTCAATGGTCAAGACAGATGCTTAACAAATGCTTGTTCAGGGTGTTGTCTCTGGTGTCGTCTTAAACTTTGACCCTTTCACTGTGTGAAAGTTCACTGTGTGAAGCTCTTTTCACTTCCTCAACGTTAACTGGAACACTTTTGCCTTTAAAATCGCGTTCAGCATTCTGCCAACCAAGCTAGCTAGCTAGCGCTAGAGTTAGCTGGTAACTTAAAAAAAAAAGTTTGCAGATTTTACTGACTCAAAGGCAGACGGGTTGAAAATCAGCAACTTTCCCTCTATAGCTTCAGGTCTGCCCTTATTTTCAAAAAAATGGTCACTTCAGGCTAAAAATTATATTATATTATATTACACTGACTCATTTACCGTTGTAATGTTTCCAGATGTTTGATATCAGGACGATGAACTGACCAATTGAACGTTGTCCAACGGATCCACCGCGGGGAAGTTGTCGGTGGAGCTGTTTGTTTAACAGTCGACTTGGAGGGAAGCTAACATTTTGACAATAAACTCCATCAACAGTATGGAGTTAAACTGGATGGGCCCAATAACTTCTGAATAGTTCTTCTTCTTGTTAAATTGCAGCCAATGGGGGGTGCATTATGTCGGCAGGATCATTTAAAAGGAAACCGCGACTACATTGTGCGTCTGACCATTTCTTTCTTTATTTATTTCTGATACCGTGGCGGCAGAGATTTTGCCATAGCGGGGCGCCACTACAAAATCAACATAGAGGAAACAGTGAGCTAGGGAAGGTTTGAATGTCCCCAGCTACTCAATAGATAACCAATGTATTTATCGCTGGCGAGTGACGCAAATTTACAGAAGACAGAAATGCAGGAAGAGATTTTGTGATGGACCATCCTGTAGAGAAGTAGCCTCTGCTGCGTCCAGTGTTACTAAACCGGAGCCAGAATTAAAACAACCACAATAGCACTAACAACTATGGCCGCTCTTACACCAGACACCAAAAGGGCAAAATAGCCCAAATGTTAATCCTCCAAACAGTAACAGACAGTCAGCCAAACAGCTGTGTTGTTTGACCCATCCACGCCCCCCCAACAAACCACCCTATGCGGATCTCGGGCTTTCATCCTACTCGCTACCGTAGTCTCTCTCACTGCTATGTTATCTTCAAACGCCGGGTAGCTGCTGGTCTCCCCGGTGCGTTCTACACACACGCTGAAGGGGGCTTCTTGCAATGTTTGACACTGACAACCACTGCCCAAACGTCAGTATTTTACAAGTTCGGAGTGAGAACAAGTTGCACAGCCACAGCGCTGTGGATGAGACTGCGTTCAGACCAGGAAAAAGCGATTTCCCACAGGGTTGTGCGGCAGTGGCAGTGTCATTAACCTCTTGTGTTGTCCTAGGTCCTAGAAAAAAACGGTTTCTTCATTTTTGTAACTCTAGCATTAGTATACTGTACACATCACTAACACAAATATATCATCACTAGTTTTACACTATTTTCTTTTTCAAATTCATGGTCAAGAAACCACCATGAAGAAAGTAGTAGCGACAAATCCATTTTGTTATAAAAATAAATTGTCGATGGGGCAATCACCCAGTGGTACAAACAACACAAATGTATTTTTCATGTATTTTATATGAAATTATATAATTGTTTTGTCTTTTGTCAAAGTTTTTTTTGGGGGGAAAACAAATTCAATAAAGTAGTGAACTGATCCTTCGTTCAACTTGCAAGAAGTGTTATATGGAACCATCCATGTAATATTTGGACAATTTGGATGAAAGAATCCCAACTTCCTGATGTAAAAACAAATTTGAGTCTGTTGTTCTTTAAACAGCCCAAAGTAGCACAAGTAGACTTTATACTTCACAGTAGGCCTGCACCATTAATTGTTATAAAATCGCAATCTGGATTCACCCTGTTCACAATTTAATTTTTAAATTACTTAAATTTTTTTTTAAATAAAATAAAAGTAAAAAAAAAGACTTCTCATTTAATTTTACGAGCCGACTGCATCACAATCGCTACTACTTTCTTCTGTGAGTTTTAGACATAGACTGTATAAAACAGGTTTTAAAGCTCTGCAATGCTCTCCCTCCTCTTCATCAAGGCCTCTATGTTTACATGTGGTGATGCCCAATGTGCTCTAGGTGCCCAAAAAAAATCTATGTTTGGTACTGCCAATTTGATTTGTTTTGTCATGGTCAAACAAATCGTGGCAGAGAACCGGGATGTCAATTCCTAAGAATAAGAAAATAAGAAGCATAAGAAAATTGGAATCATATTTTTCCACGAATCGAGCAGCTCTACCTAGATCATTTATTGATCTCAACATTTCCGACCGCACTTAAAGGCAGCTTCATATCAAATTCAAAGAGAAAGAAAAGAGACGGAGGTACTGAGGAGACAGTCAGCTGTTCCTCAAACTCGGGCAATTCAGCGTTTGGTGTTCTAAAACCTTCTTGTGGCGGAGATAGAGGCAGTGATGTTTCCTGTTTCTTGTATGGGACTCTCACACCGCCTCAAAAACACACTGACAGATCCCTGGTTACATGAATGCCCCCCCCAGTATGACATCAGGTTGTTTCTCCAAAAGATCAATCCGTCTTAAGTTTCCTCCGCAGTTTGGTTCGTCTCACCCGCCAAACCCCCCCATAGATACATTCTAGGATATACAGAAGAAGAAAAAAATGCTCTGGGTTGATAGCATTTCTTTAAACCAATCACAATCCTCCTTGCATTTATATACATTAAAATCCATATACATACACACAACCAAACAAACAAATATACTGTACAAATATTGTTTGTTCTTTAAAAAAAAAATGTTAAAAGAAAAGTTTGGGAGCAAGTCTGAAATGAGCAGGCAAACTGTCTTCAGGGGCATAAATAAGAAAGGCCATCTCTCCAGAATGTGAGAGTACTGTTGGCATATGGCGAGAGATTTTCCACCTTATGTCCGGAGAGCTCTGCGGGTGTAATAAACCGACAGCACGTCTGAGATGAAATGTGGAGCCAGGCCAGCAAGTGAAAGAGGGTTTGGTGTAGGTCTGTCTGAGGGCTGGAAAACACAATCACACACAGCACTGACGGATGGCACAAACTTGTGCTTGTGCTCTGTCTCCCAGCAAGAAATGTGCGTCACTGTATGAATATCAGTCGCGAGGGCTGAAAAGAAGCATGCATGCTCAGCAAAATTCAAGAAAAGGCGAGCTCTGCATGACATGGATCAGACTATATAATAAAATTAATAAAATATGAAAACAAAGACAGAACTTCTGATCTGGAACGCTCACTATTTCCCAATTGAAGAATGATTTATGACCAAATATTTTTTTCAATAGGGATATTTTAAAGTCACTTCTGTCTTGTGTGTCTTTATTACACAGTTGTGGAGGAATTCTAAGTCTCACATGAAGCTCCCTTTTCTCAAAAATCTGGTTTATCCTCTTTGGATGTCAGGCTCTGACCCTCACCCCACGCTCTCAAAATCCTTCAACAAACCAACTTGGAGCTTGCAAGCCAGACGCTGAAAATAAGTTGGATGGCAAGCCTGCTTGATACTTTAGGGGAATGAGTGTGAAGCAGAAACCTCAGACAGGACTGTAGCCAAAAAACCTTCTTGTACTTTAATGCATGGGGACATTATGCCGCTAACAATAGAGGAATGTCTAGTAGCTGCATCGATCCATTGCAGATGTGTTGGACTGCAGTAACAGAAAGCAGGGCTCGGCATTAAGGCTTGTCCGCTGAAGTGGAAGAGAAATTTACTTGCCCTACAAGTGAAAACTCAAACAAAACAAAATGCCATGTAACTCAACGTTATGTGCCACTCATTACGTCTATTCACGGAGGAACTAGCATGCCAGCCGGCCGGTGTTAGCTAGCTAAAGTTAGCTTGCTAACTCCGCCGTAACGTTTCCCCGTCACCACACAAACAAGCCCATTACAGATGTTACTCGTGGCGATAGCAGTGGGCTTTGTGTGGATGAAGCATGAAGTAATGTGACTAGCGACTGGCTCTCTGCCTAGTAACGTTACTCCTCCGCTGCTCGTACTGTTTGTCCGTCAGTTATTGTAAAACCTCCGCTCCACGACTTGCCGGATTGAATATCAGCTAATTAAAAACTGTAAAGTAGCTACACCTTTTAAAGGATCCCTCGGTAAATCAGCCTCTGCCGGGTAGAAAGTGAAATTGTAGAAAAAAGAAGAAAAAAGTTAACAATCCATTGTTATGTAATTATTCTAGAGATAGTATAAGTTCAAGTCACTGCTACCTCTGGTGACACACTGCGTGTAAGGATTACTTTATATCACGGAGTCTGGAGATCCTTTTTTCTTGTTGAAGGGGAAATCAATTCTTGGGACACATTTGTTTCAACTGAATTGTATTAAAGGAGAATTCCAGTCGATTCCAACACGTAGATCTGGGCCGAGGTCTGTCAGTAGAGAGAGAAAAATGATGGGCAAGTTCTAAACGTGTTTTCAGCCTCTAAACATGTTCAAAATGTCATTAAAAGTGCACCAAAAGGGCAAAAACCGTGTTGAGTGATTCCTTCTGAGTGACCACAGTGAATCTGACTGCTGTAGATGTGACAGAAATGCATGAAAGTTGTGCTAATTAAGCTGTGTTTAGTTCCTGTGTTGAGACCAGAGAGCTTAGGGACCGTCTACAAACTACAACACAGAAAAGAGATACAAACATATGTGTTGTAGTACAACTAGCAGGAGGCAAGTTATAATTGAGACCAGTTTTGAGACACTACCTTATTTAATCATTAAATTGATAGCCTACATATATATGTTTTCTCTCTTTTCTGTGTTGTAGTTTGTAGACGGTCCCTAAGCTCTCTAACTGGTCTCAACACAGGAACTAAACAGCTTAATTAGCACAACTTTCATGCATTTCTGTCACATCTACAGCAGTCAGATTCATTGTGTTCACTCTGAAGGAATCATTGCACATGGGGGGGCACTTTTAATGACATTTTGAACATGTTTGGAGGCTAAAAACAAGTTTAACACGGTGCAGACAGCACCGATTGGTTTAATTTTCCCTCTCTACTGACAGACCTCCACATTTAAAAACAACAGAGCTACGTGTTGAAATCAACCGGAATTCTCGTTTAATATTGATCGTGTTTGGGTGCTTTCAAAGGTTTGTTCGAATTCTGCATTAGTAGAAAACACACAAAAAATTATAAAATGATAAATCTTTACCCAGAAAAGTGACTTTTGTGCATGGACAAGTGAAACGTAAATGTACTTGTCCAAAAGACAAGTGCCTCAAAAAGTTGTATGTGCAAATGCTGGAGTATTGGCAAAATCCTGTTTGAAATTTGTAGTGAAGAGCCAAATGTACAGTGGGTACGGAAAGTATTCAGACCCCTTTAAATTTTTCACTCTTTGTTTCATTGCAGCCTTTTTCCAAAAATCAAAAAAGTTCATTTTATTTCTCAGTAATGTACACTCAGCAACCCATCTTGACAGAAAAAAACAGAAATTTAGAAATTTTTGCATATTTATTAAAAAACCAAAAACTGAAATATCACATGGTCATAAGTATTCAGACCCTTTGTTCAGTATTTAGTAGAAGCACCCTTTTGATCTAATACAGCCATGAGTCGTTTTGGGAAAGATGCAACAAGTTTCTCACATCTGGATTTGGGTATCCTCTGCCATTCCTCCTTGCAGATCCTCTCCAGTTCTGTCAGGTTGGATGGTAAACGTTGGTGGACAGTCATTTTCAGGTCTCTCCAGAGATGCTCAATTGGGTTTAAGTCAGGGCTCTGGCTGGGCCATTCAAGAACAGCCACAGAGTTGTTGTGAAGCCACTCCTTCGTTATTTTAGCGGTGTGCTTAGGGTCATTGTCTTGTTGGAAGGTAAACCTTCGGCCCAGTCTGAGGTCCAGAGCACTCTGGAAAAGGTTTTCGTCCAGGATATCCCTGTACTTGGCCGCATTCATCTTTCCCTCGATTGCAACCAGTCGTCCTGTCCCTGCAGCTGAAAAACACCCCCACAGCATGATGCTGCCACCACCATGCTTCACTGTTGAGACTGTATTGGACAGGTGATGAGCAGTGCCTGGTTTTCTCCACACATACCGCTTTTAGAATTAAGGCCAAAAGTTCTATCTTGGTCTCATCAGACCAGAGGATTTTATTTATCACCATCTTGGAGTCCTTCAGGTGTTTTTTAGCAAACTCCATGCGGGCTTTCATGTGTCTTGCACTGAGGAGAGGCTTCCTTCGGGCCACTCTGCCATAAAGCCCCGACTGGTGGATTGCTGCAGTGATGGTTGACTTACTACAACTTTCTCCCATCTCCCGACTGCATCTCTGGAGCTTAGCCACAGTGACCATTGGGTTCTTCTTTGCCTCTCTCACCAAGGCTCTTCTCCCCGATAGCTCAGTTTGGCCGGACGGCCAGCTCTAGGAAGGGTTCTGGTCGTCCCAAACGTCTTCCATTTGAGGATTATGGAGGCCACTGTGCTCTTAGGAACCTTAAGTGCAGCAGAAATTTTTTTGTAACCTTGACCAGATCTGTGCCTTGCCACAATTCTGTCTCTGAGCTCTTCAGGCAGTTCCTTTGACCTCATGATTGTCATTTGCTCTGACATGCACTGTGAGCTGTAAGGTCTTATATAGACAGGTGTGTGGCTTTCCTAATCAAGTCCTATCAGTATAATCATACACAGCTGGACTCCAATGAAGGTGTAGAACCATCTCAAGGATGATCAGAAGAAATAGACAGCACCTGAGTTACATATGAGGGTCACGGCAAAGGGTCTGAATACATATGACCATGTGATATTTCAGTTTTTGTTTTTTAATAAATATGCAAAAATTTCTAAATTTCTGTTTTTTTCTGTCAAGATGGGTTGCTGAGTGTACATTACTGAGAAATAAAATGAACTTTTTTGATTTTTGGAAAAAGGCTGCAATGAAACAAAGAGTGAAAAATTTAAAGGGGTCTGAATACTTTCCGTACCCACTGTAAAGGCTAAATCAGCTTAAACAACAATATGTGACTCTTTTACCTTGAAAAAACAGCTTCAAAATCCTTTTAATGCTAC
The DNA here is from genome assembly GCA_026937815.1 of Etheostoma perlongum. Lineage (NCBI taxonomy): Eukaryota > Metazoa > Chordata > Actinopteri > Perciformes > Percidae > Etheostoma > Etheostoma perlongum. Next base: position 15,711,391 of record CM049374.1, read on the forward strand.
ACTGACTATTAAGGAGAAGGGTGCCTGTGCAACCCGAACTAGTGATGGCCCTCTCTGGTCAACAACGGGTTGAAAGCACACTGAACCGCCATCCCTTGAGCCTTTCACTTTTAACAATCAAGAGTGCCATGTACTGTAGTTGGGTCAACAAATACGCCTTCATTAGGCTTCATTTGGACATCACTACCCCCATTGTCTGTTCTCGCAACACATGTAACATTGGTATCAATCTCCCAGAAGAGGTGCGTAACGCTTTATGGCACTAGCCCTGATTTTGGTTTAACTAGGTCCTAGGTTTTCCCTCCAGGGTTTCCAGCAGCACTTTGCAGTTAAGGCGGCCGCCTAAGCAAGACGCGCCTGCCGCCTCGACTACGGCGTCAAAAAAAAAAAAAATTGACAGAGCACATTGACAGAGAGCAGAGGTGCGACACACAGGCACGCGCAGAGGCAAATTACGTTGGCATCTGCAGTTATGTTGAAGCCACAATGAGTAGTAGTATGGTTACAGTTTTTCAAAACTTCACGCAGACAATGTTTGCTGCGATATAATTAATTAATGTCGCGAGACAAGCAGGCACAACAGTGGTTTCTATGCCCTGGGGACTGACTGACAGGCTGAGGTTTTAAAGCTGCAGTAGGTAGTTTTGAGGAAACGTGGACTTAGCCTAAAAATTTGAACAAGCACACCTTACAGGCTCCTCCCCCTTGCTCTCTGCTGCGCTACAGCCCCCCCCTCCACAGCTCCTCGAGCCTGCCGTGAACGCGCAGGCTAGTAAGCAGGGCCACCGATGCTTTCCACACAATACAGGGGATTTATTCTGAGGAGGGTATAGCTGTTGTGTGCTGTGCTTTTAAAACTTTATGTAAAAAAATTGCTTATTTAAAATATTTCTATTAAAAGTTTTGGAAATATTTTTCAATAAAAAAGGGATTAAAAATGTTTATGTAATCGCTCATTTGTGAGAACAAAAGCAGCACTTTACACACTACATTACTGAATTACCTTTTGGATCAATTTAAAACACTAAACTTTCAGTAGGAATGATGAATCACTGAGGAAGCTCACTAAGCCAAGGAATAACAACTTAGAAATATGGCTTAGGTTTTATTTTGCATATGGGTAAAATAAATCAGCTTTTTTGCAAAGTACACACAAGGAAATACTGAACATCTTGATTTGGACTGAAAGACGATTCCTTCACGTGCCTCTGTGTCTGGGGCCATGTCTGACCTGTTGGAGGAGCATAAAGAATGTGTGTCAGACTTACATGTCAAGCAGAAATGTGGCTAGCTCTGAATCCGTGTTGAATCCTTTCAGGAGGCGTAGCTCCCTCCACCTGTGAAAAGCCTCAGATGTCGACCCTCGTTTTATTTCGGCTCGGTTTAATTCTTTCTTTTTAGCTCGCTTTTCGTCATCGGTCTTCTTCTGTTTGCCCGTCTTTGTTTTCTGAGCAGGTGTCACTCGAGAAATTGGCAGTTTTCCTGAAAAGTTGTTTCTCCGCGATTAGCACAGCTGCAGCACACGGGCAATCTTGAGCTTGAACACGGTACGCGCTGTGCGGGGGGAGGGGGGGAGGGGGTATGAGCAGCGCGTACACGAGAGTGATTGACACTGCTAAGACAGTCCTCCTGGCTCTGATTGGCTGTTTTGATCGGGGAGCGGTGCATTTCTGCCAAATGGCATCAGGGACACAGGGAGGAGCCATAGGAGCTTAATTTTTAATTATCTGTCTCATATTCTACTGTCAGGGCATAGTGACAGTTTTAACAAATATGTAAAAAATACATTTTTACAAAAGTTACCTACTGAACCTTTAAGGCAACTTTATTTCTGCAGCACCTTTCAGCAACAAGGCAATTCAATGACATTCCTTTGCAGTTAAGTTAGTTCAATGTTGACAACAGGGCAGTCGTCCCTAGCTAAAGAGCTTCCCAAAATGAAATGTTGCAAGACAGATGCCGAGCTGGCCTTCTTTCTGTTGGACTAGTGAGTAATATCACCTGGTGTGCTTTGTCTGGTTTTCTGCACTTGCTTGATGTTTGGCTGTGTTAGCAAAGTTGTTGACTCATTAATCGATGAGTAATGTAAGCAGAACAAATGCACTCTGGAACAGTAGAGGTGACGCAATGTTGTATTAAAAGCTAGAAATATTATAGGCGGTATGTGCGAGAGACCATAAAGATTAGTCTACCAGTAGAGACTGTTCTATCCTCTGATGTATGTATTTCCCTTTAAAAGGTCTGCTGGAATAAGTCCATTGTGGGCAATGATTCAAGACACTTTTAATGGAAATTCACAAAAACCATGTGATAAAGTACTTTGTTGTGTATTTAAGAGCTGCAAAGATTACTCGCTTAATCAAAAAGTTGTTAAACTAATAGCTAACTATTTTTATTATCATCGGTTTGATTTATTTCTTTGTGAAAAGCGTACATTTATCTCTGATGTCCGCTTGTTAAATGTGAATATGTTCTAGTCTCTTCTCTCCTCTGGGACAGGAAATTGAAAATCTTTGAGTTGGGGACAAAAGAAGATATTTGAGCGCGTCATCTTGGGCTTTTTGGGAAACACTGGTCCACATTTTTGCAATTTTCTGACACTGTAAAGACCAAACAACTTATCCATTTATTGACAATGAAAATATTAATTTGACTCGAACTTGACAGTTGCCTGCGCAATCTTGTCAATACCAGAATACTTTATTAATCCCCTCAGGGAAATTGTTATGTTGCAGTTGCGCACAATCAAATGTAAGGTAACACATAGCTAAAGTACAAGTTAAAAGGATTAGGTTGCGATCTAATGTCTTAATATTGTATATTCAAAATAAAAGCGTGACCTGTATTTTAAAGGTGCCCTGCACAAAACCGTTTTTCCTTGCATTTGTTCGGTCCATATGTGTGTGTTATCGTATGTGTGTGTGTTATCATATATGTGTGTTATGTGGTGAATGTGAAGATGAACTGCTACCTCCTCTGTCAGCTCTAGCCACTAAAAGGAAATAAGAGGAGAAATCAGGCCAATCACAACAGCTGGTCAGTCTGATGTCATGTTGCCTGAGCTCATTACTATTTATGAGCTGGGAAAAGGCTGCTGATAGCCAGGCTCTCATTGGCTAGCTGTTAGCCAATCAGAGCCAAGCAGCTTAGCTCGTTGAATATTAATGAGAACTGACCCAAATGGAGCTGAGTCTTTGTGAAAGCTTTCTATACCACGCTAGAATGTCTTGAACCAAGGTAACCACGGTAACCAAGTTACAGAGTCCATGGTAGGACTTCAGACATTACCGCAAAGTCATGAAATACGTGTGGCAGGGCACCTTTAAAACATTTGTGAATCATCCCTGTGTGCAACAACGTTAGACGCTCGATACAAATTAGTACGGATCAAACACTGTCCTGATGTACAAGGTCAACGGTGTGTGTGTGTGTGTGTGTGTATTATCCAGCTGAGAGTAGGGGATTTGATTAGTGAAATTGAAATATGAAATGGCTTCATAATCTCTCTGCCAGACAAAGAGAGGAGAGCATGAGGTCAATCCCAATTCACGCACACTTTATTGGCATCAATTCTAATGAAATTTGGTCGACTAAATAAAGAAAGAAAGGGGGAGTTGGGGGGGGGCAGTATCATTACACAAGACAACAAGACAACTTTGGGAAATAAAAGTTGGAGGACTGAGTTCTTTAGTTCTGCTTGCACTGAGCACACTGGACATCTTATTCATTCCCCCCGAGAGAAAGAGGGAGTAAGACAGACAGAGGGGGGGGACAGAGACAGAGAGAAAGAGAGAGGGGGGGAGAGGGAGACAGACAGTGAGAGATGGAGGGGAGAGAGAGAGAGAGAGAGAGTGTAATGTAATCACCTGCCTCAGGAGAGAGAACGAGAGGAGACAAGGAAAGACTGAAAGGACGATGGGGATGAGAAAGATGAGGAAGGAGATGGCGGGGTTAAAAAAAAGGAAAAAAAGAAACTGAGTGGAAAGAGCTGCGAGGAACGAAATGATGGATCGCTGGTTAAAAGGACAGAGCATGAGGAATGTGTACGGGAGAAGACAGAAGGAGATTGATAAACATCGGGAATATGTTTCTTATTGTCAGCAGATGGTTCTCCGCTACCTCCGTATATATTACAGATAAGCATTTCCAAGTTAGTGAAGTAGTTTACATAAAGTTTTTCCTTATTAATATTTAAATGTATGCAGCAAGGTGCTACACAATCTAATTAGATTTGTGCTCTACAGGGGATAGTGAGAGTATGATGTTTCTTTTTGTGTGATGTTTAAGTTATTATGCTTACAAGAATGTGGATACGCATGGACAGGCAGGCAGACAGACAGACAGACAGACAGACAGACAGACAGGCAGGCAGGCAGACAGACAGAGAGACAGGCAGACAGGCAGACAGACAGGCAGACAGGCAGGCAGGTAGACAGACAGACAGACAGACAGGCAGACAGGCAGGCAGGCAGGCAGGCAGGCAGGCAGGCAGGCAGACAGACAGACAGACAGACAGACAGACAGACAGGCAGGCAGACAGGCAGGCAGGCAGGCAGACAGGCAGGCATGCAGACAGACAGGCAGATAGACAGGCAAACAGACAGACAGGCAAACAGACAGACAGACAAGCAGACAGAAAGACAGACAGACATACAGACAGGCAGACAGACAGGCAAACAGACAGAGGGACAGACAGGCAGACAGGCAAACAGACAAACAGACAGGCAAACAACAGACAGACAGACAGGCAGGCAGACAGAGAGACAGGCAGACAGGCAGACAGACAGACAGAGAGACAGGCAGACAGACAGACAGACAGGCAGGCAGACAGACAGACAGGCAAGCAAGCAGGCAGACAGACAGACAGACAGAATGCAATCAACCAATCAGAGGTCCTCTCCCATTCCTTTTAACAGCCAGACGCATTTGGACCTTGGCACATTGCTATTATGATGGAGAATTTGCACCGCAATATTTAGAATTGTAATCTTCTACATGTGTGTGTGCTGCTGTGTGTCCCTGTGTGTGTAACAAGCGTAGTGTGCACGCGCTGTGCACGAGCCTAGGCCCATTTTACTAATGTGATGTTAAAATAACAATGAAATGCTGCGTTACTAACTTTAGACCAGGTTTTTGTTGGTCAATGGTGCGATCACTCCCCGCTGCCTCAAGATAGCAATACGCCCAGAATGCACCCGAACACACCTCCCTGTAAGACCAGCACGCCCAGAATGCAGCTGAACACACCTTTGCGCTGCGCCAGGTGCAAGACAGGTCCTTAAGTCTGAATGACCATTAAAAGAAATGCTAAATATGTAAAATTGTATGGAGACATGCACAAAGCTTGCCATTGGTTACTGAGCATGGTCGTTGTAAAGGAATCTTTTCATTGGTTTAGAAACATATTCACTTTGCTGCTTGCCAATGAGCATACACTTCTTGTTCTATTTTAACATCCTTATGTGTCTCTATGTTCTTTGGGAGTTGCTGGGGAAACCTGAAATGATACCATCTGGTTACTTTTTCCTGGTAACTTCCCTGTGATTGATGACCTACAATATTTGCAATATATCACCTTGACTATCTCTGTGTTTCTCTGTGCGTTGTGTTTGATTATTGAGTATCTATGGAAAGGTCAGTAAATATCCACAACAGCACACTTATTCCTGAGATACTTTGAGGACAAACTGCGGTCACACTTCCAGCAGCCAGGACATTAAGCTCACACTTTAAAGCACCTGCATTTCCCAACAGGGAAACGTATTGCGTGCAAATGTACTGTTTACAGGACCCGTTTATCTGTGCATGAGCTGATTCGTGCTCAGGAGAAATGCGAGGTCATTTTCTGATTTGCAGCCAGTGCAAATCTGCATTTTATGATGTCGTTCTGCTGCTGATTCACATACAGTGTACTGTTTTTCAGCAGGGCGTTTTGCATTTGAATGCCTCAATAAGCAGCAGAAGACTGTAATGTAGCTCTAAAGCAGCCTGGATTCAGTTTATCATCTGCACCACATGCATAACCGCCAGCTGCAAATTGTCCACTGCAAGCACTCGTTCAGTATTTAGCATAAATGTACATACATTGAATTACTAAATACAACATCAAGAAGGTATTTAGCATATGTTAAAGCTTTCATAAATAAATGAGTAATCATCGTGGCCATATTAAGATGTGGAACAGGAAATGTCCACAGTCTCTCTCGGAAGAATAGCAGCTGGCTGACTGCTCAGATTTGACATTTTTTCTCTTTAGGGGAGCTTGTCCAAAAAGCTTTGACAGCATTCTTACGTCCACCTCACTGACTGTGCTGGCCTCACATCTCCATGTTTACGTGGTTTGTTTTTGCCCCGACACTGGGAGGATTGACCTGGAGGAAGGATGGAAATGGACTCGACACAACTGAGATGTGGATTCTGTAAAAAGCGGCTGCAGCTCTACCTGTGCCAAACTATGTTTTAAACCACGGGTCTTCAACGTTTTTTTAAGCCAAGGACCCCTTAACAGAAAGATAAGACGGATCAGGGGACCCCGTACTACATATATTGTATAAAATGAAGTTGCATCTTAATCTGGTCCTACAATAACTTTTAGGGCAGCCTTAAACATTTATATTTATACTTTATTGCATACAAAATTAAGCTACATAAATAGCCAAAAATTGTTTCCATTATTTTATAAATCATGGTTTAATGTTAAATACTGTACACATGTAGAACAGTCAATCCTTTGGGATGAACTCTATCTGTGGATATATATATATATATATATATGTATATAAGTAAAAGGATTAGTTTGAGAAAGAGCAGGCGAAAGAAATGATCTGAAAAGCATAACAGGTCTCCTTTAATAAACTGCAAATTGGTCTTGTTTCTGTAAGCTCTCCCTTGATCACACATCAAGAACACATCATTGCCATGCACATGTGACTTCATTTCACTGACCTTTAGACCTTTGTGATGGTGCTGTTTGACTATTGGATAGCTGACTCAGCACTTTGAATAAAACATGTGATATGGGGATTGGAGGACCGGCTGAAGGACACAGAGACACGGATGAGTGCTACACACAACCTCTTTCTCTCTCTCTCCTACATTGCTTGCTATTTCATTTTATCTCTCCATCCATCTCTTCTCTCCCAATTTAACTTTTCTCTGTGGAGTTGTAATACTCCAGGTGATATAGGATCCATTGGCAGCAGGAACTGAAGAAAAATGATTGATTTCTGAGCTATTTTTGACTGGAAGGCATGGAACAAAGTGCTCAAAACACACACACACACACACACACACACACACACACACACACACACATCATAAGCCACTGCTGTAGTAGCAACCAGATGCTAACTCAGCCTTGGTGTGACTCTGCTTGTGTGTCTTATCTGTGTCATCAAAAGATATGACAATCATTTCTGTTTCCGATGACTGCCATAAGATTGAAAGAGTTTCTCATTACATATTCACCCTAATTTACCCAGCATGCTTATCGACTGATAACATCGGCCCGCTGATATATCGGTCGGGCTCTACTATCAACGGGATGAAAATGTACAGTGACGATTTATAATAACAACCTATGTGACTATTATGTTGCATTAATATAATATCCTTCCTGTGAGGAGCGACCACTCAAACCTCCAGCCTTCATACTTCTCACATTGTCATGAAGGGCTTCGGATCGGCCTCTGCCTGACCGGGGAAAGCTTGCTTTTGTTTTGATTTTCTGTAAAGCAGTCTATTGTTTTATTAATACATTGTATATATCATGTTGCTACAAGCATCTCTCAGCCTTCCTTCACTCAGCTAACAACCATGGTTACTCCCTGACTTCTATCAGGACATAACATATTTGGATATCGTACGAAAACGTATGCACACCCTTTCATATGACCTCCTCTGAAATTAAGCGCCCGCCGTGCAGTCACGTAGACCTTTGTTGGCTCAAATTTAGCTCAAATTTTGTTTGGTTTTTCCAGCTCGCAAGCCAACGGAGAGTTGCTAGACTGACCCTGGCTGTAAATTACATATGCTGCCACTAGGGTGCGTCTAGTCCCATGTCAAAGTGTCTTTGGGCAAGACACTGAACCCTGAGTTGCCATCAATGTGTAAATGTGTGTGAGTGTTTATCTGATGAGCAGCTTGTACAGTAGCCTCGACCACAGTGTGTGAATGTGTGTGAAAACAGTATAAAACAGTGTGCGAAAAGTATATAAAAGCAGTACGTCCTGTGTTTCCTCCTCGGTCCAGAGCACACTCAACCGTTACTCTGCACCTAACAGCAAAAAATACGTAGAATACATACAAATTATAGGGCTTTACTTTTTGTAGCTATATGTACAAATGGTTCATGACAACAGCCTGCCATATTCTGCGCAAAACACAATTAAACAAACAACACCAACACCTGAATGAAAATGTTAGGGTTTTGTTACCAAAACTCAGCGAGCAAGCATAATCTCCCATCTTAACGCTTAAACTCAGCTGGTAGCCTCCGGTGTTGTATTGAATCATTCATCAGCTTCTAAAATTTGCTTGCTAGTGTAAACCATGCCAGAGGGAGGCTTTGTCTTTTCCATTTGGGTCAGAGTGAAGCCCTCTGTTGCAGAAACCCAGCACTGTCTACAAAAAGTTCCTACTGGGGGAAACAACCCAAAGCGTCTTGTTGGGTGGGAGGAAAAGCAATACGGTTAGATTTATTATTCAGCGCTCTGAGGAGAGTGGGAACTCCACCCTTCTTAAGTCGATCACAGGACTAAGAAAAGCTTGTATCCAGGCTATCTATAGGTATGAACGGAGCTGTGCAGCAGGATGAATCGAACCCCCATAGTTGTGTAAGTGCGTTAGCAGACTGAGGCCTCGGGACGCGATCTGTAAAAGCCTGACGCTGCCCTGACCAATGTTGCCAGTTTGGTTACTTTCTGTCTTGATTTAGCAAATTTTCAGATCCTCTTAGCAGCTGTTTTTTCTTCAGATTGTTGGGTGAAAAGCGAGATATACTGAATTATATTATAATTGATTTACATGCATGCTACAGAGTTATCACAGTCCAGGGCTCTGTGCCAACAACACTCTTCCCTGCGGCTGTGGGCAGCAAGCAGTCAGGCAGCACAACACTAAGTTCTATGCAAATGTGGTGCAATTATGGTACCAATATGCAAAGGGGTGCATGACGTCATCTGGCAACTTTTGGAGCTATTGCTAGCTCCTTTCCAGGGTTTTCCTGCAATTATAACGTTAAGGTGCAGCCCCCAAGCCGTTTTGGGCAGCAATTGTTATTTATTTAAGGTGGAGGCAGGGGGTGTGGCCTTGACCAACTGCCACTTAGAAATCATAGAGGGGACTGAAATTGTCATCGTAGGTGCATGTCCACTGTGAGAGACATAATCAAAAAAAATATATCCAGAAATCACAATGTATGATTTTTTAACTATTTATTTGTATGATACAGCTGCAAATAAGTATTTGAACACCTGTCTATCAGCTACAATTCTGACCCTCAAAGACCTGTTATAAAAGACTCCATTTATTATCCTAAAATAGATGTACCTGTTTGAGGCCGTTAGCTGCATAAAGACACCTGTCCACCCCATACAATCAGTAAGAATCCAACTACTAACATGGCCAAGACCAAAGAGCTGCCCAAAGACACTAGAGACAAAATTAGAAAATCATTAGAAAATGGAAGAAGCTAAACATGACTGTCAATCTCCCTCGGACTGGGGCTCCATGCAAGATCTCACCTCGTGGGGTCTCAATGATACTAAGAAAGGTGAGAAATCAGCCCAGAACTACACGGGAGGAGCTGGTCAATGACCTGAAAAGAGCTGGGACCACCGTGTCCAAGGTTACTGTTGGTAACACACTAAGACGTCATGGTTTGAAATCATGCATGACACGGAAGGTTCCCCTGCTTAAACCAGCACATGTCAAGGCCCGTCTTAAGTTTGCCAATGACCATTTTGATGATCCAGAGGAATCATGGGAGAAAGTCATGTGGTCAGATGAGACCAAAATATAACTTTTTGGTCATAATTCCACTAACCGTGTTTGGAGGAAGACCAATGATGAGTACCATCCCAAGAACACCATCCCTACTGTGAATCATGGGGGTGGTAGCATCATGCTTTGGGGGTGTTTTTCTGCACATGGCGACTGCACTGTATTAAGGAGAGGATGACCGGGGCCATGTATTGCGAGATTTTGGGGAACAACCTCCTTCCCTCAGTTAGAGCATTGATGATGGGTCGAGGCTGGGACTTCCAACATGACAATGACCCGAAGCACACAGCCAGGAGAACCAAGGAGTGGCTCTGTAAGAAGCATATCAAGGTTCTGGCGTAGCCTAGCCAGTCTCCAGACTTAAACCCAATAGAGAATCTTTGGAGGGGGCTCAAACTCCGTGTTTCTCAGCGACAGCCCAGAAACCTGACTGATTTACAGAAGATCTGTGTGGAAAAAAATCCCTTCAGTAGTGTGAAAAACTACAGGAAACGTTTGACCTCTGGAATAGCAAACAAAGGCTACCGTACCAAATATTAACACTGATTTTCTCAGGTGTTCAAATACATCATACATTGTGATTTCTGGAATTTTTATTTTTTTTTAGATGTTTTATGTCTCTCACAGTGGACATGCACCTACGGTGACAATTTCAGACCCCTCCATGATTTCTAAGTAAGAGAATTTGCAAAATAGCAGGGTGTTCAAATACTTATTTTCCTCACTGTAGCTTATAAATGTGTTGTTGCTCCATTATTTCAGAGACCGGGAAGCATTCGTAGTAATAGCTGTAGTTTTTGTGTCTAGGTCTGTTCGGAGTACTTCCAAAAAAAACTAATATTTTAAATAGCAACAAAAACGTGTAGGCTCAGTTATGCTATGTCAAGCAGTGACATTGTAGCAACAAGAAAATGAATTGATACCAAAAACAAATCCTAGTTTATCGACATTTTGCTACAAAAAGTCTCCTTAATAAAGTTTGGAGCTGACACAGAAACCAGATGGCCCAACAACAACAACAAGAACACCAACTCATCTCATCAATTATTTGTCCATAACAAATGGTACAACAGCTGAAGAGGATTACTAGTCCTTCCTGTACGGAGTAAAAAAAAAAAAAATTAAAAAATTAAAGGTCTAAAAAAAACAAAAAACAGACAGATGCCATTTTGTTGTGTTGGATGGAGCTGGCTTTGATAAATTGTGTTCTGAGGGACCCAGAGGCTACGGTAATTGACTGCAGGGAAATCATCTGTGATAAAGCATCAAATGCAGCTTCACTGTAGGCCCATATGGGCCGAGATGGGACAGAAACGGCATCGTTGACGGCAGCACAATGTTCCCAGTGTTTGTGAGGGAACATTTCAGCTGTTAAAGACCGCTGCTCGGGGGCGGCCTCTAGCTCACCCAGTAGGAGCGTTCGCCCCATGTTAGGGGTGGGAATCACCAAAGGCCTCGCGATACGATATCATCACATTACTTATGGCACGATACAATATAATTGCGATATATTGCAATTCATTACCTTTTTCCAACTTGACATTTTTCCCATTTCAAATTATATCCCCAAAAGGAAACTTTGTCAACATCTGCTGCATCTAAAAAGATTAATTTCTCTGTTTGTTCATTTCACTTTAATTTTATTGCTGCAAAATGGGATTGTCAAGCAGACAAAATGACCAACACGTATATAATAAAAGCTCCATACTTGGCTTCTGTGTCTCGATACAATATTGCCACAGAAAGTATAACGATACAATATTGATTTTTCCCCCACCTTGCAGTGGATTTATTTATTTGATTACGACAATGCACATTAATCAATCAATCAATTTTCAACTGTAGTCCTACCTAGCATGCACCCAGAGGAAAGCCAGGGAAAAACGGGGAGAACATGCAAACTCCACACAGAAAGGCCCGGAACGACCTGCATTAGATCCCAGAACCTTCTTGCTGTGAGGCAGAAGTGCTAGCCACCGTGCTGCCCAAAGCAGTGGTCCAGGTTCAAATCTGATCTGGAGCCCTTTGCTGCGTGTCATCCCCCAGCTCTCCCCTTTCATGTCCATTCACTGTAACTATCTAATAATAACAGTAAAGGGAAAAGCCCCCCCCTCTTCCCCCAAAAAAACAACTGCTGCTTGGGCTGCGGATGTCTGTGATTATGGAAATATTTGAGTGAGTGTGTGTGTGTGTACACTGTATATGTGAATGCCGTAACATGAAACATTGTGGCTTTGTGTTTGAAGCCAGATTAATTCCTAATCTCGCCATGCCTGTTTTGTAAACAGCGGCGGTAACCATCGGTCGGCGTGCAGCTACATCTCGTCCTGCAGTAATTGATTTGTTTGAAGTCACACACACACACAGGAGGCCCTCTGGTGACGTGTCTTCGGACAAAAGAAGCATTAGTCAGGATTAATTGGGATTAACGAGGAAAAATTCTGATTGACAGGACCACACACAAAAAAAAAAAAACATCCCTCCACCTCACTCCTCCTACGCTACATCTAAACAGATTAAAATGACATTTCACTGGTGCTAATTGGCAGGTGGAGACGTGTTCATGTATGTTGGTTGTGGCTGCATGTGTGCTCCTGTCATGGACCATCTGTCTGCGTGTCCGTAGTCTGTGTTTGTGTGTGTGTGTGTTACAATAGCCTGTACTTGTGCACGTCGCTGGTTCTATCCAACTAAGTGCAGAGGCATTTTCTTCCCTGGTTGGGTTGAAACACATCCCATAATCACAGCCCAGTGGAACAGCATCAGACTCAGAGTATGACGAAGTCATTCTAGTAAAATGCTCTGCTGGTTCCAAAATCTACCATATGCTTAGATCTCATTACGCAACTTTCTAACTTCTGCAGTGTGGTTACGGAAACAGTTTTCTAATTTTCAACCAATGTTTTTTTTCAGGCTGATTCATCTTATCTTACGATTTTAATGCGGTTAACTAAAACCAACCTAGCGCTGAAATCCTTGTGTTTTAGGAGCGTTTGGCTTCCCCCCAACCTCCTCCCTATGATGATCTTCATGCTCTTATACAGCAGCAGTCAATGTCCTGCTGGCAGTAATAAATATGTGGAATACAAAAACATGTACACATCCAGTGTGTTACATTTCGTAGCTAGATGTATGAACGGTTCATTAGAACAGCCTCATTTATGTGCATGTAAGTGAGAAAGAGAGCCAGAGACCAGTACTCCACCCATCCCACGGTCCAAGTGTTGATTCATTCTGCCATAAACTCAACTCTTAAAACATTTCAGTCATCATATCAAGGGATGGTTTGAGTAAAGTGAAATAACGTGTACTGTAACCTTTGAGAATGAAAGCTGCATCAGCAGAAAGACTCCAATCTGAGAGTCCTAATCTCCCTGTGACATCCATCTCATCCCACCATTACTGGAATTATATTACTGGCATTAACAGAGAGAGAGAGAGAGAGAAATGTCAAATGAGAAAAGGGGGAGTTTGTGACAGATTGAGAAAGACTAAAACAGAAGGAGAGATTAGGGGATGGGGAATATGAGGGGAGGGAGAGAAAGGGAGGGAGGGAGGGAGGGAGGGAGGGAGGTGACAGCCCCTCGGGTAACTGTAAAACTGACTTAATCAGATCAACTTACTGACCTGGATAAACTCTGCTTGACTGGAACACACAACTAATACACAAACTGCCCCCTGAGATCACGGAGGGAGAAACAGAGAGTGTGTGTGTGTGTGTGTGTGTGTGTAAGAGTGTGTGTGTGTGTGTGAGAGTGTGTGTGTGTGTGTGTAAGAGTGTGTGTGTGTGTGTGAGAGTGTGTGTGTGTGTGTGTGTGTGTGTGTGTGTCAGATGCGTTGTGGAAATTAGAGAACAAACATTACAAAAGAAGCCGCACTGTAGAAAGAAAGAGCAGAAGTTTTGAAATATTACAGAGAGAGAAGCGACGAGAGGAACAGAGTAGGCATTAAAGGAGAGAAGATGGAGAGAGGAAAAAAGAAAAGGAAAGACCAACAGATAAAAGTGATTAGAGAAGAGCCCACATTAACTCTTGACTTGGTTTTAAGACTCCAATATGACCCAGTATGGATCAGACATACTGTGTGAATGTCCACCTCCAGACTGGACGAACAACAGCATTCTTTCCAACAACAACCTCCCGATGGCCACTCCATGCCTGGTTGGGAGTGACAGCGGGTTGACATTTTCGCCATTTCTTCCGCCTCATGCTAAAACATCAACATCCACACCCCCACTCGCTCGCTGTGAATTCTCTTTCGTTCACCTTCTTTTTATTTTTTACAGTTCAAATACATAACTCAAATTTAGAAGACTCGTTGACTCTGAACCCGGAGCTTGTTTGTACAATAAATCAAGAGTTTGGAGGGGAGGTCTCCTCTGATGCAAGCCCAACTTTAATTGGCTCATCAGATGGGGATGCAGCATTGAGGTTTCTCTCTCCAAACTCTAAATAAGTTCAGCCTGAAGGAAGAAAAGGGCTGGAACAAAAATATGGAATAGGGGAAGAAAAAAGACAATTAAGAGGAAAAAGGAAAGAAAGGGGGGAACGAAGTGAGGAGAAAAGGACGAGAGGGGATTCTGAGCGTGTGTGCCAGTAAGCCGCTCACTGGGTTAACTTTGCAGCTTACCTACATGACCGTGTGTCTGTATGGATCAGTGCACTTTTATGTGTGCACTTGTTGGTGTCAGAATGTGCATGTGTGTTAGAGGATGGATACCCGACCCGAGCCCGACGGGACCCGACAGTACCCGACGGGTCGGGCCGGGTTCGGGACAGATTTTTAGAAAGGATGCTCGGGTTCGGGTCGGGCTCGGTCACATCAGCGCGATAAGGCATTGAACATGAATTTAAAACAGCTTAAAATAAATGTCAAATATTACCCTAACATCCGTCTTCCTGTGTGCTGTGACAACGAAAGACGTGCGTATTAAGCTCCATGTGGCAGCGCTCCGATGGAAGATGTTAAAAAGAAGTTGGCCGCAGGAGATTTTAAAACTATTGAAAACGAAGGAAAGTCAGCTGTGCATTGATGCGCTCATCTGTTGACATTTCCCAATGCCTTCCTACAATTGCTTAATAAAAGCGGCTTTCCACACAAACAAACGTACATGTGTCATTAGTATGAGAAACAAATGCGATTTTAACTGTGTCGGGCTAGGGTCGGGCTCGGACAGAAATATCTTAATGCCTGTCGGGCTCGGGTCGGGTTCGGTTACTGCTCTGTCGGACGCGGGCCGGGCTCGGACAGAAAAATCCGGCCCGATCCGCACTCTAATGTGTGTCCGTGAACACTTGCTTGGGGGGGGCAGTTAAGCATTCCTGGTGCAGGACCGTTGTCAGGAATCCCTTTTGTCCCACAAGACAAACAAAATGCATTTGTAATAATGACAAAACAGCGCAGATGCTCCGGCCCGTGTTACATCATCATCTCTGTGCTCTGAGTCTGAACCACGCCAGTGACATCATCTGCCAACTATTTAGAGCTGCAGCAGAAGGACGTTTATGTAGAAACATCCCAGTCATATATCAGTTTTAAAACACATTTCATGAGATGGTCAGAGCCAGAGTTTTTAATTTTTGAGTTCCTACTACGTGAGCAATCTCTGTGTATGTTTCTACGATGTGTAACGTTATACAGCCAATCACAATCATTATTAGATCTCAGTTAGAAGCATGCTGCGTGCTGATTGGCTCACTGGCACGGATGAGAAGGAGACGACCAAACGCGTGTTATACGACGCTAAAGGAGACAACCAAGCGCGTGTTATATGACGCTAAAGGAGACGACCAAGCGCGTGTTATATGACGCTAAAGGAGACGACCTAGCGCGTGTTATATGACGCTAAAGGAGACGACCTAGCGCGTGTTATGACGCTAAAGGAGACGACCTAGCGTGTGTTATGACGCTAAAGGAGACGACCAAGCGCGTGTTATATGATGCTAAAGGAGACGACCTAGCACGTGATATGACGCTAAAGGAGACGACCAAGCGTGTGTTATATAATGCTAAAGGAGACGACCAAGCGCGTGTTATAGGACGCTAAAGGAGAGGACCAAGTGTGTGTTATGACGCTAAAGGAGACGACCAAGCGCGTGTTATATGATGCTAAAGGAGACGACCAAGCGCGTGTTATATGACGCTAAAGGAGACGACCAAGCGCGTGTTATGACGCTAAAAGAGACAACCAAGTGTGTGTTATGACGCTAAAGGAGACGACCAAGCGCGTTATATGACGCTAAAGGAGCGACCAAGCGCGTGTTATATGACGCTAAAGGAGACGACCAAGCGCATGTTATGACGCTAAAGGAGATGACCAAGCGCGTGTTATGAGGCTAAAGGAGACTAACTAATTATTACCCCCCCGTGCCACCCCATTTGACAATTCACATCACAAGATGTAAAAAAATTAAATAAAATACAACTAGTTTATTGGAGACAATAAAATGTCTGTATTTCAGCAAGCAACAAGTCAACTCTGGGACTCTTTCCCAGGGGCGTGAGGAGTGCCCCAAAATCTGCTAGAATGAATGGCTGTGGATGCCGGGAGGGGCCCTTAGAAAATGCCTTTCTACAGGGTCCCTGCCCCGGCTCTTTCCACACCTCACTGTGTAACCGTGTGAATTCCTGGTCAACATGTCACGGAGATGAACCAATCATCCATCTGGCAGCACCAGCTTAAAATAACTCCTGCCTCTCTAAACAATGTTTGAGATTCACTCAGAGAAGGAACCAGGTTTAAATGTTCTGGCTGCTGCAGATGGAAGTGGGAGGAACCCAAGAGATGAGTAATCAAATGAAGAAGAAAACTGGCTGAATCCTACTGTTTGTTTGTAACTGTAGGAGAAAGAAGTCTGCTCTGCTCACGGCGGGAAATCTCACAACGTCATTTAATGTAGGAGAGAGAATCAAGATGGTATTGTCTTTGTGTAGCTCTTAAGCATAGTCTTTTTGCTCTACCGCCTTCTTTCTGTGTGTGGGCATCGCTCTGTCTCTCTAACTTTTCATCACGCTCCCCCCTTTCAGTACACACACACACACACACACACACACACACACACACACACACACACACACACACACACACACACACACACACACACACACACACACACACACACACACACACACACACACACACACACACACACACACACACTCGTGGGCTTGTTAATGCAGATAACCTCGTGGGGACTCCCCTCACAGAATCTGCAGTCAAGAATACCGAGAAGTAAATCTATAATAAAATTCTTACCGGAGCAGCAACAACACTCACACAAGTAAATGCATGTGTGTGGAAATGATGCCGTGTAGAAAGAAATAAAAGACAACCAAATAAAAACAAAAACAAATTAGAAGCTAATCTAATCGGGAAAATGACGAGTATCATGGGGACTGAGAGCGTGTTATGCGCAGCAGGCCCACCCGAGCTACAGAGAAATGTAATTGGCCCCAAAACGGGAGCAAGCAGCAGGGGTTACAGCTGTTGTACACACCCGCGAGCTAAAACAACACAGGACATAACTAGCACAAAGCCACAATACTGAGTGCTCTCATAAGTACCGAGAATTTTAAACACATCCAGTTGTAGGGAGCTGCTCGGGGAGTTTATTGGCAGCGGCTCTGATTGGCTGCAGTGCAACAAAACATTTTGTAGTTTTTCTGAGAGAAGCTGCAACACAAACAGCACGATCACTGTCCAACCTCGGAGCGAATGCAGCGGCGGAAAAGGCAGAATGAGCAGTGGCTGAACCCAGAGGCAGCACATGATATTGAAATGATAAAAATATTAAAAGGAGAATTCCGGTTGACTTCAACACGTAGCTCTGTTGTTTGTAAATTTGGAGTAGTTAAGTTTCCATCCACCTGGCAATCCAATTATCTGAAAT
Source organism: Etheostoma perlongum (assembly GCA_026937815.1). Taxonomy (NCBI): domain Eukaryota; kingdom Metazoa; phylum Chordata; class Actinopteri; order Perciformes; family Percidae; genus Etheostoma; species Etheostoma perlongum. The sequence continues at coordinate 15,729,282 of CM049374.1, forward strand.
TCGGTAAAAAAACTCATGTGAATAAAGCTGGTGAAAGTGTGTTTCCATCCAACGGCTTTAACCCTCGTGTTGTCTTCCCGTCGAAAATGAAAATGAAAACTTTTGTTGAGGCTTTTTTTATCAGTCTTTTTAATTTTTCTTACGTTTTTGTCCATTTTATCAACACCTTTGACCCTTTTTTTATGTTTGTTGTTGTTTTATGTTATTTTGACACCTCTCTGGGAACCATCACCTTATCGTGGTGGAGAGGTTTGTGTGTCCCTATGAACCTGAGGGCTGTGCTGTCTGGATTTGTGTGCTCCTGGTAGGGTCTCCCATGGCAAAGTGGTCTCAGGTGAGGGGCCAGACAAAGAATGGTTCAAAGACCCTATGCAAAAAGCGAGGTAGAGAGGGAGTGACCCTGCCCGGAGGAGGCCCGGGGCCCCCGTCTGGAGCCAGGCCCAGACGGAGGGCTCGTCAGCGAGCGCCTGGTGGCCGGGTTTGCCACGGAGCACGGTTGGGCACAGCCCGAAGAAGCTACGTGGCCCCCCTATATCCATCCCATAGGCCCACCACCTGTGGGAGGAACCGCTGGGGTCGGGTGCGCAGCCACATGGGTTGCGTCGAAGGTCAGGGACCTCGACGGACCAGACCCGGGTGGCAGAGGCTGGCTCTGGGGACGTGGAACATCACCTCTCTGTGGGGGAAGGAGCCGGAACTTGTGCGGGAGGTGGAGCGCTACCAGTTAAATCTGGTGGGGCTTACCTCTACGCACAGTCTTGGTTCTGGAACCGTACTCCTGGATAGGGGTTGGACTCTGTCCTACTCCGGAGTTGCCCAGGGTGTGAGGCGCCGGGCGGGTGTGGGGATACTCACAAGCCCCCGGCTGAGCGCTGCTACGTTGGAGTTTACCCCGGTGGACGAGAGGGTCGCCTCCCTACGCCTGCGGGTGATGGGGGGGAAAACTCTGACTGTTGTTTGTGCATATGCACCAAACAGGAGTTTGGAGTATTTTTTTATTTATCCTTTATTTAACCAGGTAATACCCATTGAGATTAAAAATCTCTTTTGCAAGGGCCGGGTATTCGGCCTTCTTGGAGACCTTGAATGGAGTCCTGTATGGGGCTCCAATAGGGGACTCCATAGTTCTGCTGGGGGACTTCAACGCAAACGTGGGCAATGATGGAGATACTTGGGAGAGGCGTGATTGGGAGGAACGGCCTCCCTGATCTGAATCAGAGTGGTTGTTTGTTGTTGGACTTCTGTGCTAGTCATGGATTGTCCATAACAAACACCATGTTCGAACATAGGGATGCTCATAAGTGTACTTGGTACCAGAGCACCCTAGGCCAAAGATCAATGATCACGGGGTCTCAGGGCCATCCAATCTTTGTATGACCAAAGCGAGAGCTGTGTCCGGGTTCTCAGCAGTAAGTCGGACTCGTTCCAGGTGAGGGTTGGCCTCCGCCAGGGGTGCGCTTGGTCACCAATCCGGTTTGTAATATTTATGGACAGGATATCGAGGCGTAGTCGGGGCGGGGAAGGGTTGCAGTTCGGTGGGCTCGGGATCTCATCGCTGCTTTTTGCAGATGATGTGGTCCTGATGGCGTCATCGGTCTGTGACCTTCAGCACTCACTGGATCGGTTCGCAGCCGAGTGTGAAGCGGCTGGGATGAGGATCAGCACCTCTAAATCTGAGGCCATGGTTCTCAGCAGGAAACCGATGGAGGGCTTTCTTCAGGTGGGGAGTGAGTCCTTACCCCAAGTGAAGGAGTTTAAGTACCTTGGGGTCTTGTTCGCGAGTGAGGGGACCATGGAGCGTGAGATTGGTCGGAGAATCGGAGCAGCTGGTGCGGTATTACATTCTGTTTATCGCACCGTTGTGACGAAAAGAGAGCTGAGCCAGAAGGCAAAGCTCTCGATCTACCGGGCAATTTTCGTTCCCACCCTCACCTATGGTCATGAAGGCTGGGTCATGACCGAAAGAACGAGATCCAGGGTACAAGCGGCCGAAATGGGTTTCCTCAGGAGGGTGGCTGGCGTCTCCCTTAGAGATAGGGTGAGAAGCTCAGTCATCTGAGAGGAGCTCGGAGTAGAGCCGCTGCTCCTTCGCGTCGAAAGGAGCCAGTTGAGGTGGTTCAGGCATCTGGTAAGGATGCCTCCTGGGCGCCTCCCTAGGGAGGTGTTCCAGGCGCGTCCAGCTGGGAGGAGGCCTTGGGGAAGACCCAGGACTAGGTGGAGAGATTATATCTCCAACCTGGCCTGGGAAAGCCTGGGGATCGGAGCTAGTTGATGTGGCTCGGGAAAGGGAAGTTTGGGGTCCCCTACTGGAGCTGCTGCCCCCGCGACCCGACTCCCGGATAAGCGGATGAAGATGGATGGATGGACTTATTTTGACATTTTCAACACAACGTAACACTAACTTATTATCTTTAGTTTTACAGTTATTTTTGGAATTTATGGTCAATAGATCTCATTTAGAGGAAATTATACCTAATGTTTGAGTTAGAAAAGCAGAAATTAGGAATTATTTAGACTAAAATTAAAGGAATGGATGTTGATGGATAATCACAGACTGGGAATGAACGTAGAGATTTGTACTTGCCAAAGAGCGTTGTGTGGAATCAATCATGTTATTTTGGGGAATTAAAAAGAACATTGATATAGGAAAACGGGTCAATTTGACCCGAGGACAACATGAGGGTTAAAGCGAATAAAAACCTGTGCGTAATGACGTCACACCGACTGAATCACACAAAAATGGATTGCGCCATCTACCAACAACACAAGTTGTAATAGTGCTAATGTGCCGCTGCGAGACAACTCTCTTTTTGGAGACATGTCTCTCTGTCTGAGCACTTATTCCGCAGGACGTCCCACGGCTTGTCCTAACCTTTGGAGCCCATTTCCTTCACGATTTCCTGATAAATTATGGCACTTCTTAGATTTTAGATTATCTAAAATATCTGTTATATTTTGCTCGTAAATTAAATTCAGAAAGTCTCTCGTGTCCTTGTCCGTCCACTTCCATCTGTCTTTGTTGACGCCCGCCATGTGTGCAGACAGAGAGGAAATACTGGGCGGAAATTAACTAAAACTTGTTCGTTTTGTGGCGGGTTGCAACCATAAAATGACCTAAAAAAAAACTTAATTGCAATTCATTATTTATTCGGCAAATAACATTTCCATCAGTGTTTATAGCATAAGCCGAATATCAATTAAGATAAAATCCGATGAGACTTAACGTATTTCCGATATTCATGTCGATATTCATGAAATTCAATCGAATTTTACTGTTTTCATAAGGAATTTTTGATTTAATATCAATTTAGATAAAAACGTGTGGATGGAAACATGGTTAGTAGCGAGAAAAACTAAAATAATCGCTGTTGCCTACACAGTGAAACAGGACAAGTTTGAAACGTTTTTAACCCGCATTTGGCAGGTTTGCAGGTGTTAATTTAAAGCCCTGGTCATAATCAATACTTGCCTTGCTCAGTGCTGCAGTGGGACCTTGCCAGTCATGTTTTAAAGCCAAAGACACAATACGCAAAAACACTCCTCCTCAGGATTGGCTGACATTTTCTACCCCTGCAGTAAAAAGTACTTGGACAGAAATCTTGGGCAGAAAGCCTTTAGATATTTTGCCCATTTTCTCTGTAATATTTGACAGAATAATCTTAAAAAAGTCCCAATGATACCAATGGGTAAAAATTTTGATTAGAGACCTTATTCGTTTAAACTGTGATGTTTTACATAGTCATACGTCTTTTAGAACATATACAGTGCCTTGCGAAAGTATTCGGCCCCCTTGAACTTTTCAACCTTTTGACACATTTCAGGCTTCAAACATAAAGATATAAAAAATGTATTTTTTGTGAAGAATCACCAACAAGTGGGACACAATTGTGAAGTGGAACAAAATCTATTGGATATTTTAAACTTTTTTAGCAAATAAAAAACTGAAAAGTGGTGCGTGCAAAATTATTGGGCCCCCTTGCGTTAATACTTTGTAGAGCCACCTTTTGCTGCGATTACAGCTGCAAGTCGCTTGGGGTATGTCTATCAGTTTTGCACATCGAGAGACTGACATTCTTGCCCATTCTTCCTTGCAAAACAGCTTGAGCTCAGTGAGGTTGGATGGAGAGCGTTTGTGAACAGCAGTTTTCAGCTCTTTCCACAGATTCTCGATTGGATTCAGGTCTGGACTTTGACTTGGCCATTCTAACACCTGGATACGTTTATTTGTGAACC
>CM049374.1:15738514-15878969 GCA_026937815.1 Etheostoma perlongum
AATTAAAGAAGGAAAAATAAACCTGATGAATGATGGGAACTACCCCAGTAGCATCCCCATCTCCAGATGGCAGCGTTATGGAAGTCAACAATTGAGAGAGCGGTTGGGGGTGGCATGTGCGACGTCTGCCAACGGCTGAAACAAACAGCAGGAAGTACTGACGGTTTCCTGCTGAAGGTGATCCGTGCTGCTGGAGGCTGTGCCAACATCAAAAAGGCGTTTTTAGCACAGAAACATTTAGCTTTTTGAACACACTGTCTGCAGTAGATAGAGCTGAGCGTTGAGTTGTGACGGGGAATCAATGAAACATTGATTTCAGACACAACAGGGTGGAGGCAACATGAGGCCAGCTTTCTAATTTGGAATGCCATTAGTGTGTTATTAATAACGACACAGGGTTTCTTAGGCTGATAACTATGTTGTTATTGGACAATTTAAAAAACAGCTGACTGTTTTTAACACAAATACTTAAAGGAACAAACAATTTCCGTATCAATCTTTTGGATGTCCTACTTAAACATGTACTGAGACTTTGTTACAGGACAATCACACAATGCAGGTGTTTCCCATCAGGTGTTTGTCATTTGATCAGTGGCCAGCGCATGAGTTACTGTTCTCTTTAGTTAAAAGGTTTGAAAGTAATTGACAGCTAGTCTCACACTGCCAACCCAATATCCACAACACTGGGGAGGTTGGACATTTGGACAGTGGCGTCTGAAGGGACAAAAAAGGCGCCCTTCAGCATGTTTGTATAACGTACCGAGGAGACCAGCAGCTACACGGGGTTTAGCGAGTAGTCTCTAAGGCAGGGAGGTTGGTTGGTGTGGTGGATGGGTCAAACACAGGGCTTTCACCCAGGAGAGCAGGATTCGTGTTCCGCGTGTTTCCTAAAGTTGCTTTCTCCTTTACCGTCCTGTTATTCCCACGTGTCACAGAAACGTTACCCCACCCAGGACCTTTTCCTAAACCCAACTATCCCATTCGTCCTGCGTGTCACAGCAACGTTACACCACCCAGGACCTTTCCCTTAACACAACAGCGTCAAATAGTCCCGACCAAGCGCATTTAGATAAGAAGCTGAAGGAGACTTTTAGCGTCAACAACACCGACAAAGGCACCTGACCAAGCGTCCATATTTGACGAGATGGGAGTGAGAATGTGTTGGATGCATTCTGGGATATGAGCAGAAACGCTCTGGGTTGTTTGCATTTCTTTAAACCAATCACAAACATCTTGGGCGACGGTGGCTCTGCTTAATAGTCTCAGGAAGGAACTTGTTCTGGTGGAATATTTTCACCTCACAAAAGAAAACTCCACATAGAATAATAAATGAAGTTAACTGTTGACACAATACAGTAACATGAACTACTTAAATGAGCTGATACATAGTTACACCTCATTATCTCTTACCAGTGGATCTCCGTGTGTACTTCGTCCACATCAATCGGCCCCAAAACGTCCCAGTTAGAGACAAAATGCCCTAAACATATTCTTTGTAAAGCTTTATGATCATTCCCCAAAATAACCAAGCAGGCCTGTCTTGTTGCACCATCCAAATGTTCAGAACTTGATATTTTGAGCGTGTTGCTTGCTAGCTCGAATTCTGTTGTTGTTTTCCAAAGACAACGGGAGGCGAACATCGGGCACATGTCAGGCTTAATGCTGGAAATACACTTCCGTTGACGCAAACTATCTGACAACAGACACAGAAACGTGTTATAAAGGACACTACAATTATGTTCTATAGTAAAACTAGTTTATCAAAAAGAGCGATGACTGTTAGGGCTGCTCGATTATGGAAAAAAATATATAATCACAATTATTTCAATGAATATTGAAATCACAATAATTTAAAACCATTACTTGTTGACTTCTGGTAAAGAAATTATTGAACTTAAAAAAAACAGTGGAAAAAGTTAAATGAATCAACAGTAAAAACAAAAAAACATTCAACTGTGTAGTTTGCCTTAATACTTTTCCTATTTAAATTTCTTTCAGAACACAAGAGAAAAATAGGTTTACTTGCAAAAAGCTAAATAATTGTTTTTAAATGATTATTCAGTCTTTTTGATCATTCTGAGCCAAAATCATAATCATGATTAAATTTGGATTAATTGCAATTGGCTTTTTATGCACAATTTTGTCATTTTCCCAATGAAAAAAGGAGAAAGGAGAAATTCAGCTGTTCTGTTTTTGGATTTCAGTCTACGAAGCACTGAGTGCACATCTTGTTATTTTGCCAAAGCTAAAGAACGAGCAAGGTGTCCTTTCAGAGCTGAAAGTCTCTGAAATGGTGCTAGAGGCTTAGACCCAGGATCGGGACGGCCTTTTGTTGTATTCAAGTTATCTAACTTTCATATTCAGGTCTTGCCCGCTGAAAGCCTTGCCAGCACTATAGAAAAGCACTCAGGGTGATAAATGACAGAAACAGAGATATTTTCTGAGGTCATGCTTCCATGTTGTTCTGTACCTCTCGACTCTGAAGCTTCACAGCTTATGAATATTACAACATAGAAAGACAATAGAGCCACACAAGGAAATTGTGCTATGCAGATGTGCAAATAGTAAAATGTAACTGATTAAGCATTCATTCTTTGCTCTTCTTTTGCTTGTTTTTTTAAGTTGTAGGGCCGTAACTTTCCGGTGAAACTAAAACGTAACATTAAATAACAATAAAACAAGAATACTGCACTAAACTACCGAAAATCCCTCAAGTCAGAAACGTCTCAGGCACACTGTGAGCTGCATTTGCTTTTCCCTTCCTTTCGTCGATGCCGTGCAATCCTGTTTCCTGTCTCCCTCTCTTCCTTACTTTCCTCCCATCATTTTTAGTCCGTATTCTGTCATCTCGATCAGCCAAGCAACACGATGACGGAAGGGAAGGGGGGGACAGTAATGAGGTCAGTAGTACTTATCTGCAAATGCTGAATGAGAGATGAAGTGGATGCTCTGGGCTTTTTGCTCTCACACACACACACACACACACACACTTCCTTCTTAAAGTTGCCGGACTTCCCCGTCTGTCACCTCGTGTTACACGTCGGTTGACATCCCTCTTTTGGTTCCAGCAGCACTTGAGCAAACCCTTTTCATCCCCTCTTTCCTCAATATTTGAATGTTTGACTCCTAAGTCACTCAGTTGCTTTTACTTCCTCTTCTTTTCTGTCTTCAGTCTCTCTCTGCTCACATGCCATTCAACTCTTCCTCCAGCCATCCCGTCTCCCAACGTTGTATATTGATTTTCAGTTGGCTAAATGGAAAAATGGAAATTGAAGCTGTATTTCGCCCGCCAGAGCTAGCAGATATTTCCTTACAAATGATTTAACAACTTCCTGGTTTGAGTGGATTCAAAAGGGGACCTATTGTGCTAATTTTCAGGTTCTTACTTGTATTTTGGGGTTCTACTAGAACATGTTTACATGCTTTAATGTTCAAAAAACACTTCATTTTCCTCATACTGTCTGTCTGAATTTATCTGTATTCACCCTCTGTCTGAAACACTTCGCCTGACTTTTAAACACACCGACCCCCCTCACAAAGAGTTTAACCTGAGCCAGACCGACAACAAAGATATAAAGCATATCACATCCATACAAGGATAGTATTATACAGCTGTTAAAACATAATAAGATGTATTATTATGTTATCTGATCAGTACTTGTATCGGCCAATACGCAAGTTCAAGTATCAGAATCAGGAAGCAAAAAATGGTATTGGACCATCTCTAGTGAAAAATCAAAAAAAACAAACTTCTAAACCAAAAACTACACAACTGGATATGTTCCAGCATGAGTGTAATCTGAACTAGGAGAGAAATTTACAAAATTTGCAGTGTAGTAACGTCCCTGAAGAAGATCGTACAAGTAATTTTAGCGGTCTTTACAGGTTAATGTAGCCGAGAAGAGGTGACTGTGAGCCGGGTACGGAGCACAGTGAGTTGACAGGGGTTTCAGTGACTGTTGCAGGTGAGTTAAGCCAACAAAAGGTGACGCCAAGCCTCAAGTTAAGGCACCAAAACAACTAGTTAAAATTAGAAAGAAACATTGTGGTTTGTGTTTAAACACCGGTCCCCTTATAGTTCTCCTGGGACATGAACACCTGTTTCCTGGGTGCAAGTCTTGTGTTTTCTCCTTAACTTCTTCCATCCAGCTGACATGAACACCCGTTTCCTGGGTCCCTGAAAGCCTTGTGTTTTAGGAGCCAAACATCCCCCCCCCCGACCTCCTCCCTACAAGGATCTCCACGCTCCACCGCTAAACATGCGGTAAACTAGCCGCAGCCGACCTGTCGAGCACCAGTGTGATGTCACAGGAGCGCCGTAACTGTTCCCGCGTGGTGGTCACAACACTAGCTGCAGTCTTCTCCTGAACAGAGGTGGCGGTAATGAGCAAATGCTGCCGTTGCTTTTCCACCTACTAGAAGAAGAAAAAGGTAAACAACGGCAGAACTGGCAGCAGCATTACCGTCAATGCTTTGATTTGATTGGATGAGCTACTAAGTTGGATCAAGCCTTTAATTCACCATAAAAGAACTCATCCCACCCAGTGAGTTAACCAGAGAGAGAGACTTGCAGTCCTTCTGAGAGCCGTGGCATCCGGTTACCCTCGATCTCGTACAGGCTTCCTGTTTCGGCTTTGTTGCGTGCCACTGAAAAAAAATAGTGGTGTGCGACCTCTGGATGCGCTCTCAAAATCCTGGCACACCACTGAGTTCCATGCCATTTTGATGCCACATTGGCACAGAATACATACAAATACCGGTACATTACTTTTCAGAGCTACTGTATATGTACAAATGATTCATGAGCCTGTGCCTATATTATGTTAAGCTTTGGCCATCTTTAACATGTACATCCAACATTGTAACGTTATATAACTGACAGAAAATAAGCAACACCATAATAGGTCCCTTTTAAAGCAAAGTGAAAACTCACAGCTGAACTAACCGCTTTGTCTTCCTTTCTCCATCGCTTCCTCATTTATCCCCTCCCTCCCTTTCATCAGCCAGCCACCCATCCATCCAGCTGTCAGGCAGATTTTAGCCAAACATTTAAAATGTCAGGGGGAAAAGAGAAATGTGGATTAGATGTCTTTCCACCAGCTGAGCTGAAGCGAATACATCACGCTCTCCTAAATGTCAAAAAAAACCATTCATGTGAAGAAGTAGGGACCTCTGCAGAACTCAAACAATGTTCACAATGCTTTTACCCTGAAGGGGAAAACAAATATATTCTAATACAGCAAACGTCAGAGAACTGCTGTGTAATGACTCTGGACTACTCGCCGGCCGCATTAAACTTCAGGCTTCTGAGTCGTAGAAGGTCTCTCTGGGTCAAGCTGCCTTTGAGATAAGAAGGCCAAATTCCAATAGGAAATGTTCCTAAACAGAGTCAGGGATGTGACAGTTCTACGGCTGCAACTAGCAATTATTTTCATTGTCATTTTGCCCATTTTGCCATTCATGATTACAATTTAGAATTTTTGTTTATTCAGTAATGGATGTGATTTTAAATGTAGCAAAGTAAAATGCTTTGAACAAAAGATACTTTAGTAAGAGTCAAATTACACTAAAAAGTAGAAAAAACTACTCAATTACACTGCATTCACACAACTGGCATTGGCTGTCAGACGGTGCGGCGAAAACGCAGGCTGCCCTTTCATTTTGAACGGGGGTAGTGTGTTTGGGCTGCAGCAGGGGGTGCAACGGGGGGAGGGGAGGGGAGGGGAGGGGGGGGCGGGACAGTGTAACAGTGGATTAGTGTGTTTTGAGGCGGTGTGAGAGTCCCGTACAGGAAACAGGAAACATCACTGCCTCTATTGCTGCCACAAGAAGGTTTTAGAACACCAAACGCTGAACTGCCCGGGAGTTTGTGGAGCAGCTGACTCTCTCCTCAGTCCCTCCGTCTCTTTTACTTCTCCCTTTCTCCGGGAAATAAAGCTGCCTTCAAGTGCGGTTGGAAACGTGGAGATCTATAAACGATCTGTCGGAAAACAGTGCCTGTAAAATATAATAATATATATTTCAGCTACACTGGGGGGGTTAAAGAACACCACAGGACCATCCAACATCCCACAAATGGGCCATTTCAGTGACTATCCCCCCACCGCACAACCTTGCGGTAAATCGCCGGATCTCTATTTTCTGGTCTGGACGCAGCCTTGCTAGTGGTTTCTTTTGCTGTAACCAGGTTGTTTGTTCTGTAGCCTGTGGCCTCGCAGCCCGAAGTGTGTAGCTGCATTAGAGTCCAGATGGCCAGGCTCGCTGTTCCTGCCCTGAAAGTGGAGCACTGGGCTAAGCTTCCATTATACAGGCTTAAAAACACACTAATCACCCAACCGCACTCTGCACTACTGCTGCTTTTACTGTGTGTCTGTGTGTCTGTGTGTGTGTTTCTTATGTCCTCTCTGTCTCTAGGGAAACAATTGTTGATAGTCATCATGACTGACTGGGAGAGTAGTGTAGTATCTATTCATTAATAACTAAATAGTGTTTGTTCACACTAAAGTTGCAAAATTATTTTGATAATCAAAAACAAAAAGGTAAATGTTCTCCGATTGCAGCTTGTTAAAGTCCATGTTGCAGGTTTAATTTTGCAACGAATTTGTGCAATTTGCTTGTTGGTAGTAAATATTTGAACTGTTATCCATTGTATTTGATGGTGTTGGATATCGCAAAATTGAATATAATACGAAAATTAGGCACAATTTTACAGTGTTTCATTTTCCCCCCACAATGCATTGCATGACGTCATATTGGGGAGATAACAGAGCAGCCTGCGTTGTATTTACCACTGGTCTGGCCTAATGTGGCTTCTAGTCTTTTAATATTAACAGTCTATGGTCTCGATCGAGTCCATGTGACTTTATTATATTTATAATAATATTGGAGGGAAAGTGAAACACAGCTTAGACGGGGATGTTGTTCGGCTTTTCACAAGTTTAGACTGCTAGCTAGCTACGCCGCCGGACGTTACACACAAAGCTAACTGGCTATAGTTAGCCTGTACAGATGCTAGCGGATATAGCTAACATCGCGTAGCCAGCCAGCAACTTCGGCAGTAGAGTTTCGGTAAGCTAACACGACAGCGTTGTCGCCCACAATCAACCTGCAGGGATGTTTGAAATATAAATAATTACAATACTGGTGCGTGCTGGTTGGGGAGGACCATGATCCTGTCTGAAATGTCACAAACGGATTTAGGCATCTTCAGATCAGCTGATCGCGGGGCGAGCTTCCCGACCGGCGGCTCGCTCGCCTACAGCACCCGCTCTCCACCGCAGCTTCGCCGCCACACACACAAGCACCGGCCAAACAGCGACACGTTTTCACCGGAGGAAGAGGTAAGCACTTAGAAATAACACTCGGGGATGCCTTCTATTACTATATCTAGATAAGTGTACCAGTACTTATCTGAACTAACGACAGGATCCCTGTCACTAGATCGAAAGAAAACGTTGACGTTCATTCGGTGCTATTCACTGACAGTAAAAAGTAAAGTCATTGTATGCACTGCTGCGTTGCTAAATAAAGGAGATAAATGAAGGAGATAAATGAAGAAGACTTCCCCACAATCTTGACAATTCCTCATTTGCCCTCTCACGTCTGGTAGGTTCGTAATTATTCGGCTGCTGGCCTTTCCTCCTCTTCCTCCTCCCAGTCAGTCACCGTAGTTCTAGTGCCAGGCTGAGACTTCGCTCCCCAGTATGACGTCATCGCCGAATTGACTTCATAAACCCGCAAACACCAAAAATGACCAAAAACTAACTTTTAACACTATTTGGAGACATTTTTAAAAATGATAAACATATCTTGAGTGTTTTTTGTACCCAATAATCAACAGTGGTGGTTAACCTGCAACATGGGCTTTAAACGTTTCTGATTAGTTTTATGCCCTCAAACATTGTTTTCTGTTGTGGGCATAAAACTAATCATCTACTGGTTTCTAAATAAACAGAAACAGAAAGCCATTGAGGGGAAACACATTTTTCCAACTGATTGCCTCACAATCCACTTAAATTGTAGAAACATATCAGATATAATAGCCTACCCATATTAGCATGCATAAAATACAACATTGAAGTTCTTATATTTTGTTTCCTTAACACTGATGGATACTGCTGTGCTTCTCTGTACACACAATTTGGGATAAGATACACTTCTTTCCTCAGGTAATAGATTCCTTTACTAAAGATCAGAAGAAGAAAATGACATCACACCAGATTTTGATAATTGATTTAAGTCATTAAGACATAACAAGACATTTCAGGACGTCATGTTGGGCTTTAGGAAACACTGATCCACATTTTTCACCATTTTCTGACATTTTAGAGACCAAACACCTAATCCATTCATCCAGAAAATAATCAACAATGAAAATAAATGTGAGTTGCAGCCCTTATTCACACACCACCTTCATTTTTTTAAATTTTCTGTTTGTGAAATACCAAGACAGATTTCAGTTGTCTGCTAAACAGGGAATAATTAGTCGGAGACCTTTTTGGTCAAAAATAAATATGTTTTCCTGGCAGAGTTGCAGAGTGGGATTTTATATGCAGCTCTTCAGTAAAGGAAGACATAGACTTCAGTCCAACACTTTGGTTAATAAGTTATTAACTAACTGTACGAGGCCATCTACTCTTGGCAGTGTGTCTGTAACAGCGCATATCAATTAACACATTACAGAGAGTAGCTGCAGGTCACAAAGTGGAGAAACGCCGCCGCGGGAACACGTCCGCTCTGCACTGCGGGCACTGTTGGCATAGTGAGCTGCCTGCAAGGCCAACTTTCATCTGTGTGTGAGAGTAACAGTGTGACTGTGTGTGTGTGTGTGTGTGTGTGTGTGTGTGGAGCCAACAGATCCCTCACGCCGTCACGCATTACATTTGTTACGAAATAGTAAACTAAATTATGTTTCAAAGACCAAATGAAGGAACTAGTTTAAAAGTTAAAAGTCAATTTTGGTTTTGGGTCAAATGTGCTGGAGATAAATGACAAAATTTGACATAAAAGCTTTAATACTTGACCAGAGCAGATGTAGTAACGTCTCTCGCAAAACAATGTCTGCTCATTTAAATGAAATGAGCTGGTTTGACCATGGAGATGTAAGAAATATGCACTAGTCCAGAACACAGGACCTTGTTCCTGTATTTACTTTCTTGCTCCCGCCCCCAGAAACATTCAACCAATAGGAGGAGTGAATGTTCTAGCGTGATAAGAGGTTTACAGCGTTTTCACACCTACCTCATTTGGTCCGGACTTTCAGACTTTTCATTCTGGTCCGAACCAAAATTGCAGGCGAGAAAGGTCTTGGTCCGGACCAAACTGGACCATGGTCTGGATCAAAAGAGGTGGTCTTGGTCCGGACCAAACTGGACCATGGTCTGGATCAAAAGAGGTGGTCTTGGTCCGGACCAACAATCCGGTTTGTTTCCAGTATGATTGTTCGGACTTTCGGACCAATTACAGGAAGTTAGGCAACTATGTACCATAGAAGAAGAAGTAAAAACCTGGAAAAAACACCCGCTAGAGCAAGAAAAAATTAGTCGTGGAAGTACGTGGGGAGAGGAGGAGATTAAATATTTAATTTAAATTTGGTCAGACGAAAACATTAAAAGTCAATTGGTTACTAACCCGACATTTACAGCGGATGAAAGAGAGAGCGAACAGTAGAGCAATAATAACAATAATGCAATAGGGATTTCCTCATTCATTTGTTCATTCATCTTCGTTCATAAGAAAAGAAAAAGGAAAAAATAAAGACTACCCACCCAAAAATGCCAAAATGACAACACGCCGCAGTCAGATGCACGCCCGTCTACTCACCAATCAAAGGGAGACGCAACACACGGACGTGTTGACGACACTGTAGGTACAGTGAGGAAAATAAGTATTTGAACACCCTGCTATTTTGCAAGTTCTCCCACTTAGAAATCATGGAGGGGTCTGAAATTGTCATCGTAGGTGCATGTCCACTGTGAGAGACATAATCTAAAAAAAAAAAAATTCCAGAAATCACAAAGTATGATTTTTTAACTCTTTATTTGTATGATACAGCTGCAAATAAGTATTTGAACACTTGAGAAAATCAATGTTAATATTTGGTACAGTAGCCTTTGTTTGCAATTCCAGAGGTCAAACGTTTCCTGTAGTTTTTCACCAGGTTTGCACACACTGCAGAAGGGATTTTGGCCCACTCCTCCACACAGATCTTCTCTAGATCAGTCAGGTTTCTGGGCTGTCGCTGAGAAACACAGAGTTTGAGCTCCCTCCAAAGATTCTCTATTGGGTTTAGGTCTGGAGACTGGCTAGGCCACGCCAGAACCTTGATATGCTTCTTACAGAGCCACTCCTTGGTTCTCCTGGCTGTGTGCTTCAGGTCATTGTCATGTTGGAAGACCCAGCCTTGACCCATCTTCAATGCTCTAACTGAAGGAAGGAAAAAAAAAACACCCCCACAGCATGATGCTACCACCCCCATGCTTCACAGTAGGGATGGTGTTCTTGGGTTGGTACTCATCATTCTTCTTCCTCCAAACACGGTTAGAGGAATTATGACCAAAAAGTTCTATTTTGGTCTCATCTGACCACATGACTTTCTCCCATGACTCCTCTGGATCATCCAAATGGTCATTGGCAAACTTAAGACAGGCCTTGACATGTGCTGGTTTAAGCAGGGGAACCTTCCGTGCCATGCATGATTTCAAACCATGACGTCTTAGTGTATTACCAACAGTAACCTTGGAAACAGTGGTCCGAGCTCCCGTGTAGTTCTGGGCTGATTTCTCACCTTTCTTAGGATCATTGAGACCCCACGAGGTGAGATCTTGCATGGAGCCCCAGTCCGAGGGAGATTGACAGTCATGTTTAGCTTCTTCCATTTTGTAATGTTTGCTCCAACAGTGGACCTTTTTTCACCAAGCTGCTTGGACATGTCCCCGTAGCCCTTTCCAGCCTTGTGGAGGTGTACAATTTAGTCTCTAGTGTCTTTGGACAGCTCTTTGGTCTTGGCCATGTTAGTAGTTGGATTCTTACTGATTGTATGGGGTGGACAGGTGTCTTTATGCAGCTAACGACCTCAAACAGGTGCATCTAATTTAGGATAATAAATGGAGTGGAGGTGGACATTTTGAAGGCAGACTAACAGGTCTTTGAGGGTCAGAATTGTAGCTGATAGACAGGTGTTCAAATACTTATTTGCAGCTGCATTATATAAATAAATAGTTAAAAAAATCATACATTGTGATTTCTGGAATTTTTTTTTTTTATTATGTCTCTCATAGTGGACATACACCTACAAAGACAATTTCAGACCCCTCCATGATTTCTAAGTGGGAGAACTTGCAAAATAGCAGGGTGTTCAAATAATTATTTTCCTACTGTATGCCATGGAAACGTCCTTAGTGCGCTAGCAAAATCACTACGTGAAACCAAAAAGAACGGGATCAAATGTATACAATGTAATGAAACGCCGCGGATTAATGGTGCCCCGGGGAAGACTCTGGACATGTGTGTGTGTGTGTGTCTGTTTATGTAGGTGTTTTGTGTGTGTCTGTTTCTGCGTGTCGTTTTTTGTCTTCCTCCCTGCTGTCTTTCCTCTGTTTAATTATTTTTTAATTTTTTAATTTTTTTGTTGGCCCTGGGACGCATCTCAGTATACTGTTTGTAATTGTTTGTCACTGTTTATTTCTTAAATAAAAAAAGATTAAATAAAAAATAAGAAATGCAGGTCCGGACTTTCAGGTGTGAAAACGCCCCTACACATGAGCAAGGATTGAGTTAGGTTTCCCATATAATGTTAAAGGTGTGCAGGAAGATGTCTGTTCTACCTCTGTCCCAAGTACAGAAAGAATTTAAAGAATGCCAGAGATTCAAAACCCCCCCCACCACACACAGTCACTCTCCTTATTCAGCAGGTTTAGACCTCCCAGGATGCACCTGCTGTGACATTTAACTAAACCTCGTAATACACACCAGTCACTCACTGTATGCATGCACACACACACACACACACACACACACACACACACACACACACACACACACACACACACACACACACACACACACACACACACACACACACACACACACACACACACACACACACACCTGTCTTTGTCTCCAGCTGTCTCAAGACTTCTACTGTAGTCGGCTCTTTTGACTGTGTGTGTTCATTTGTTAACTTTATTGAACCTCTCTCACATTAACATTAAAGATGATCTATATTTTTGATGGATGAATCCACAATGAAAAAAGTGGCGGCTGTAGAGACAAACGTGATACGCAGGTATACACAGTATACCCACTAAGAAAGCTCCAGGATTGCCATGTACGAACTTAAAAATGCACACGCAACAACATACTTTCTATTATAATTTTGAATTTTCATCTGTGTTTTTTTTTCTTCACATAGGCCAAATAAAGGTATTTCCACTTTAAATTGGTGCATAAAAGTGTATCTTCCCTATGATATGCCCCAAAGGCAGATTCTGGCCAATATGTATATACACAGTATATGTATACACATAGCTCTGCAGTTCCTCACAGCTCTATGCTCTATTAGCCTCTTTCAGCTCATTGATTTGTTTTTTTTCGGCCCACAACTTTACTGTGTTGGGTCACTTTTCCTCCTCTCGTCAACCTTGTTTGCAGCAGTAACAGGAAACTTCTCTCAGTGAAAAAGTTCTGATACACAAACAGCAGACACACATAGTTAACCGGTGAACAGGGCAAGGCAAACAGAGCTGAAAGAAGAGTGAATGGTGGGTGGCCAGAAACGTGACTCTAAATAAAGACCAGTGTTGCTCCATGTACGCTGGATGTCTAGAGGAGCAACAGCACCATCAATCAACTGCCTGTTGGCTGCCCCTGAATGGCCAAAAATAGCAATAAATAATTATTTAAACAGGGCAGAAATTAAGCAATTTCAATGCTGAAACTTCCTTTGCTGCTTTGCATTTTGCCAAATATAATTCACAAAGGTGTCTTTAAAGTTTGCACATTAGTGCACTTCAATCCAGCAGGTGTGATAAAACTCAGTAGCAAGGAATTTAAAAAATAAAATTAGCATTTCACTGTAATCCATCTCCTGTGGTTAAAAAAGTTTATTTGGGTGAATGAGGGTGAAAAAATAAACACACTGGCAATTGAACTGTTTAACCAGTTTTCCATCGAAATACAGTGGGACAGCCAAGGCTTTTGAGGATGGTACCATAAAGCCAGTTTTTCTGTTTAAGCTCACATATTGTAAAAAGGGAGAGTCTCTTTTATATTGAAACAGGCAGAGGTGCCGTATAAATACTGTGAAAGTATAAAAATGCTCAATCCACAGAGAAATGCATACAGCCTGTTTCAGAAACTGTCTCCAAACAAGCCATCTGGACTTCTGTAGGGTCGTGATGTCACAACTATACTCTATATACTGTAGGTAGAATGTGCTGCTACAGTGCCGCTACAATCGTACCCCCGGCTGCAATGACTCCAACAGCACAGCTGCTGAAGACCCGGAAACAATCAGAGCAGACTGGACTAAAACACAAGACCTTGCCTCTCCCACTGATGCATCATGCCATAGTTTAAAAAGATAGCCAAACTTCAAAGTCTCTTTCTCTCTCTCTCTCCATCCCTCTGTCTCTCTCTTTCCCTCTGTCTCTCTCTCTCTCTCTCTCTCTCTGCATCCCTCTGTCTCTCTCTTTCCCTCTGTCTCTCTCTCTCTCTCTCATGGCAGATTCTTCTCCTTCTAGTTCAGGTAAAGGACTAGTCTCAAATAGAAATTGAGCCCCACTTAATGATTTAGCTGATACGATGGGTGTAGTTAAAGTTTTATAACTAGTGTTCCTATTAATCTGTCCTTGTCTTGAAGCAGTAGCCTAATGCAGTGAATCAATTTTTCAAAGTTGACACAGTATTAAAATAAGTGCTCCTCCTGTGTGTCTGACATCAGAGACAGTGCTGACTGCGAGACGGACTGCTCTACATTCCTCGTTAACGTGCCTTCATCTCCACATTGTTGCACATTATAGTCTGCCGTCTCACCGTGTTGTGTCATCCCAGAAAAAAAGCCAGCTCAGCTCAATGATGTCACCTTTGTCCCTTAAGGCACCACAGCTGTGTTACGCTTCTCAGGGGAATGGACGGGTGTCGGGTTACACGTCTCATTGATTGTGAGCCGCTGGCTTAGCGGTCACAGTCGAGTCAGCTAACAGCGTGAATCAGCAACTCATCATTCATCCAGGGAATGGTTCTTCAAAGCAAAAGGCCAAGGCTTTAAAACTGATAGGTTAGGCATAAATGTTGTACTATTCTACTTTATGTTCTTGTTTTATGTTGTCCTTTAATGAGCACAGGGGCCACACCCCCCCCCACCCCCACCCTCAGAGCCATTACACTTATAATGTGCCTGATGTTAGAGTGATATCCGTCTAACCAAACTCTAAAATCAATACGTTTTAAAGGTCCCATGACATGGTGCCCTTTGGATGCTTTTATATAGACCTTAGTGGTCCCCTAATACTGTATCTGAAGTCTCTAATGAGGTCATAAGGGGAAGATTCCAGATCGGCCCATCTGAGCATTTATTTTCTCTAAGGCAGAGCAGGATACCCAGGGCTCAGTTTACACCTATCACCATTTCTAGCCACTGGGGGACCATAGGCAGGCTTAATATGCGTTCCTATTAATGTTAAAAAACCTCATAAAGTGAAATTTTCTTGCCATGGGACCTTGAAACTAGCTGTCCTCTTTGGCCTGATGGTAGTCTGACTGGCATAACACTAAAGTCCCTGCATGTTTTGAACGTTATTTCGCCTTCTGCTTAATGTGAACCAGTGACCTGACAATCTCACTATCCACTTTTGCCAATGTTACAGAACAATGTATTAATAGTTTGGGATTTTAACTTTTGAGCAGGGATTCTTCGTGACAACATTATATATTTGGGGGTTGGCAGTAGCTTAGTATGTAGAGAGTTGGTTTGGGTGTGTGTGTGTGTGGGTGTGTGTTCAGGCCTGTGTGTAATAGCAAGTGTAAATTGTAATTTCCCCATAGGGGATCAATAAAGGGTATACAATTATGAAATAAAAAAAATTATGAATTAATTTCCTACAATTTGTGCTTCAATACAACTTGATTTGTTTTTAATTCATTGGAAGAGCCAAACGGACATTGTTTCTCAGTGGAATTCCCCCTCATAACTGCATATGTCATGAAGCAAACAGCAATACACATAACAACTCTTGGCCTTCACAAACTGTTTCTGGCTGTGACAAACGCACACACATTTGCACCCCATTCTCTCACTCTCTCTCACACACTCACACACACACACACACACACACACACACACACACAGATAGAGCTAGGACAAACAAAGCCCGCAGCGAGTCAGGAGACACAGAGCGAGTCGCCTGTCTGCTGAATGAACACAAATAGGCTGAACACACCTTTGTCACGCAAGCCTAGAAAACCTCACAAGGCTGACTCTTTATGCATGTAAAATACAGAGCTGTTTGTGAGTGTGAGTGATATCACATCAGAATGAATGAGGCGTCTTCATTCATGCATATGAGATAAATGGATAGGGTTCAAGTTGATTTTTATGCAAATTCAGCTCCAAGAATTAGGCACAAAGCATGAAATAACATGGAACCGTGACGAGACAATCCCAAATTAACTTCTGTCGCCATTTTCTCGAGACAGACCAGAGAGAAGAGGAGTAATCGTCGACAAAAAGCCATGGTAAAAATCTGCATTGAAGTTCTTAATGAGACAATCAGCACAGGGCCGATTAACGTGAAAACAGACGCTGACTCTCTCTGGTGGGCTCGTTAACATGTCGGATATCTCCAATAGCTCTCCAAGCTAAGTGCTAACTGTCAAACTAGCTCAATCATCATGCACAAAGCAGGGATGAGATTTGAACAGCTTAAACTGTCTGACATGAACGTGCACAGTGACTCCTGATGCCAATAAGGCACCTTGAACATTGATATCCCAAAAAATAAGTAGAGAGAAAACAATTTGCAAAGGTTCGACCACAGCATAAACATTAACTCAATCTGGTTGTCATGGTGATCCAGGTGTTGATTTAATTCTACAATTTTTAGGCCTAGTCCACATGTACACAGGTATTCTTTTTTAAATGTATGTGTGTAATGTACAGTATGTGTTTTGGACTTTCGTCCACGCAAACTACCTTTTAGGTTACTAAAAAACAGATCTTTTGGAAAAGATCCAGTAGTGAAGAGTTATTGTGCAGAAAACAGAGTTTGTCTTTGTGAGGCGTCACAAATGAGGAGACATTTTCCTGCAATGCATGTCAGTTGTGGCCTAAATAATGCTAGTCTAACCTGTAACAAGACTTTTTACATGTACTATTTCACTATGTAGTGGAACAGACACACCCAAATTCAATGTACAATTCATAGTCAAATTCAACTTCTGCAGTTTTAACCCATCCTAAGTATTAGGAGCAGTGGACAGCTAGACATACAGTACGTCATCCGGGGGGCAACTTGGGATTCAGTGTTTTGCTCAGGGCCACTTTGATATGTGGACGGAGGAGCCTGGGATTGATCCACCAACCTTATAGTTATGGTGAGACCACTAAACCTCCGAGCCACAAGCCACTCTTCCAATATGTGGAGGCGCTACGGAGCGATCGATGCACCGTTGCAATACGTAGTTGTTTTTTCAGGCTTCTCACTGGACAACATCATCATCATCTTTGCGTGTTTGGCCAACGTGGCTTTAGGGTTAGGGTGACATCAATGCCTCTTGGTTTGGCATGCTTTGCAACAGCACAAAGAGAACTGAGAAAACTGTATTACAAAAATACCCTTGGATGTATGGACTTGGTCTTGGATATGTAAAATCCTCTCAATATGCCATTTAATCTACATGGAAAATAATTTCAACAATGTTGCCAATTTGCTGGATGCCGCAGATTCTCCAGCCAATGTTTAAAGGGCATGAAAATGTCCCTTTATGATGTTTTTTAACATTAATATGTGTTCCCCCAGCATGCCTATGGCCCCCCAGTGGCTAGAAATGGTGATAGGTGTAAACCGAGCCCTGGGTATCCTGCTCTGCCTTTGAGAAAATGAAAGATCAGATGGGCCGATCTGGAATCTTCCCCTTATTAGGTCATAAGGGGCTGGGTACCAAATTCATTACTTTTCAGGCACCAACCAGATGCCTCAGAAATATTGAGTATTGAAAGATGCCTTAGTCATTCAATACCCAATTCCAATCTTTAAGGAGTGAATCTCATCAGCGTCAGTGAGCCAATAAGCATGCAGCATCCTCCTACCAAGATCTAATAATGCTTGTGATTGGCTGTTTAGCCTATTAACAATACCCAGCCCTACTTTTAACTCCCTACTTTGTTTTCCCGCTGCAAACACTGTATGTTTGCTGCGGTAGGCTGCAGTTTCCTGCAAACAAGCACAAAGAAGCCCCTAACCCTTTAATGTTACACAAGTGATAGTGTTGTAATGCAGAGGGGAACGCCCAACGTTAGAGGAGTGCAATGCTAAATCAGTGAAGTACTCTTAAGAATTTTGCAGCTTAGCACTTATTTGATAATCTTGATCCACCGGAAATGGAGTACAACAGTTTGTTGTCAAAGAAAGGTTGCGCTGCTGGACAGTTGTTCTAATGTTAAGAAGTGGATTAACGTCTCAGTGGGAAAGAAACGATGCGTGTGCTAATCTCGAGGGAAGCAGCTGGCAGCGATGAGACAAATGAGAACACATAAACACATCCATACCACATAAACTACATTACAAGACATGCACATGCGGTACGCACACACACACACACACACACACTACAGCCATTACTGACTTATAGGCCAGGCCTTGAGGTCAATTTATATATCCATCAGTCCATCAAATGGAATTAGATGGGGATAGAGAGTGATGGATGGTGGGAGGTGTGTGGGAAGGGAAGCGTGATGGGGTCAGAGAGAGAGAGAGAGAGAGAGAGAGAGAGAGAGAGAGAGAGAGAGAGAGAGAGAGAGAGAGAGAGAGAGAGAGAGAGGGGGGAATTACAGTAAGCTGGAGCGAGTGAGAGTACAGTATCGTGAAGAATGAAGTACGTGCTGATAAAAAATTGAAACGGAAGGTCTATAATTTATGTTAACTGACGTTAATTTTGACCTTGTCTCACTTTCTGCTCTCCTACACACTCATTCACGCTTTCCTTAACATACACTGCAAGTAGCCCTGCTATTGCAACTTGGGAGAGATACACGCGTTAACTTTGGTGAGTATAAAGAGTATGGATGCTGCCAAGCACTTTTCTGGATGATGATACGTAACACTGTACATCAGATTGGAAAACGGAATAGAGAGGCAAAGTCTTTTCACTTCCGGTGGACCACCATGGGACCTTCCTTTCAGAAAATGTATGTGAGGAGGAGCGACAAATAATGTCCGATGCCATGTGAATTGAGCCATGAAATACACATATGATGTTCATCAGTTTAAAAGCGCATTTTGCAAGTGAAGGAAGTCTTGGTTTGTCGTAAAAGTGTTGGAGTAAAACACTATGAAAAACACACTTCAAAGTCTCTAAGTGACGTCTCTCTGAAGCTACAATGCTTGTGTGTTTGGTACCGGGGATGTCACGTTACTCACACGAGCAGCTGACGTTATTTCGCTTCCTGGCTGATAAAAAGCTGAATAAACACATCAGGTAAGATCACGTAAATTGTGCGAGACTAGAGATGTAGTACTGAGCCGTTTCAATCAAAACTAAGAAGTATTATGACAAAGCTATGACAAACTGAGACTTTCTTCACTTTTTAATTGAAAACATGTGTGTAATTCATGGCCCCCCGTTCACTACTGTACATATTTAAAAAACAAAAGGTCCCATAGGGTCCTGACTTGGCACATTTGGCTTGTGGTGCTCACATGTTTCAGTATGTATAATCCCGCTGTCAGCCTGCAGGATATTCCTATGTGTCACTTAAAGACAAAGAACAACTGCTGCTCTTCCACCTGTGATTTTTCAAATAATTCCTTTTAGCCTTTGGAAAAATAGTGCTGCAAGTAGAGATGTTCTGACCAATTCAAATACTGCCTAAAACGCCGGTATAGATATCAGGAAGTACTGGAGTTTATGCACCAAACTGATACCACATAATAAAGCCCCGAAGAAAATGTACATTAAAGTAGTTTATTTATGTTCTTTTCCCCCTTATGACTGACTGTCAAACTGGATAAAAAAGAAAGTTCTGGGGCGTTCATTGTTTGTGTTTGTTCATGTTTCACAAAGAGTTTAACCTGAGCCAGACCGACAACAAAGATAGAAATCATATCACATCCATACAGGGATAGTAGTATTCAGTTATATATGACCCACTGGTATCGGATCAGTACTCCGTATCAGCCGATACGCAAGTTTAGGTATCAGAATCAAAAAATAGTATCGGAGCATCTCTAGCTACAGGAGCTGTAATCCATGTGGAAACTAGTAAAAAGAAAACAATGTTTGCACAGATGTGTGTGCAGAAACAGGGAAAGCTTGATAATCCAGGTGCAGGATGTGTCACAGAGTTCATAGAGGTGATTTCAACAGGATATTCTCCTGTGTTTCCTGGTGCCTGCTCACCATCAACCACTCAGTGAGGCCCATTACCAGCCCATTATAGTAATTCAATGGGATGCTGCCTGCAGGGTACATACACACGCACACACACATACACACACACACAAAACATAATCTATAAGCGTGGTCCAAATCCTTTTCTACATACACTTACCAAAATTACAGCCATAACATTCCTGAGTCAATTCTCATTGAGACAAAACAAATAAACAAACAAACCATTAAATAAAAACCTCAATAAATCCACATAATACTCAAATATTACTTAACTGTCGTCTTTTCTAGGAAAAGATGTTCGATGATATTTTTTTTGGCCAAGTCCTGGATCTTCGGTGTCTCGGGTATAAACCATCTTTGGATCAATTCATATTGACAAGTACAGGTACTTTTGTTAGTTAGCAAGTAAAAAACCCTGGAAAACTGTTTGAGGAAATGCTTAAAAACCACTGCAGTGCCTCATGTTTCGAAAAAAAAAAGAAAAGAAAAATCAAAGACAACATTTATCTTTAGTTCTGTGGCATGAAAAAAAAGAGAAATATGCTGCAGTTTTGTTTGGTTTTATCAGCGATATCTCCGAGGTCCAATCTCGTCTTTGTTACTGCTGAACAAACAAACACACGCACGCTTAAACACACTTCCAAATGCTCGTTCTCTCAAACATGCACGCCTACAGGCTCGCTTGTCCCATTGTATGTACAAACACATACACCCAAAAAGACAAGCATGGACTCGGCCTAACAAAGCCCGTGGTCAGGCATGCATTAAACACTGCCATCCGATTTATGTGACTGAATGAGCAGGCAGCGGGGTGAAGACGCTTTAATGGGTTAAAGGGGGACGTGTGAAGAGCTCAGAGCCTGCAAGGTCCACAGCATCACACATCCCGACTGCGTGCAGCGTGTCCTCTCATACAAAGTCTCATTCAAAATCAAGTTCAAACCAATGGGAAGTCAGATAGGCAAAGACAAGACATACATCTGAATCATGTTCTGGGCTGAAATACACTATTATTAAAGTGAAAACATGTATTTTCCAGTACAGTCTGAGTAAAGTGGTGTTACAAACTGTATTTTTGGAGACAAATCAGTGCATGAAATGGGCCAGTGTGCACCAGTACCGAGTACCGGCACTTGACATAGGTACACTTACTTCCTTATTGTTATTAACAAAATTAATATTAGGCTGCTATGTATACTAAATTAGGATGTAAATCGTGATTTGCAATTCCATGTAAAATAAAAAAATTTAAAAATATTTCAGCACCCTCATATCATTTCATAGTCTCTCTTTGCCAGACCCTCCTCCAAAGTGTGCCAAAGGAGGGTCGGGCTAGTCCACACAGCATTCTGGGAAGGGAGGAAAACGTGCTCTGGTTTAATGGAATTTCTTTAAACCAATCACAATTGTCCTGGGCAGTGAAAAAGCCACAGTACGGCTACAAAATAGCCACCAGAGATCTGAGGAGCAGGTAACCACAGTCCTCGTAAATCCACCTGAGTTTAGAGCACCAACACAAAGGAAGAGGAAGGGGACGGACATCCGACCTAAATCAGTGGAATCCGGCGGATTTTCAGTCGGCAGCAGAGCAATCCTGGAAGTGGAACGTCCAGGATATAGATTTGTTTTATAACCACAACACATTCAGGCACTGTGATGATGACTGTGAGATTGGCAATGGAATCAGGTTGTTTAGATTAAATCTTTAAATAGTTAGGGTCACCCCTACAAGATATATGTATTTTACTTCCGTTTGACCATCAGTCATACAAACCCTGTTAATACTGTCTGTCTGTCTGTCTCTGTGTGTGTGTGTGTGTGTGTGTGTGTGTCTGTATGTGTGTTTCTTCTCATGTAATTCATACGGCACTTAAGCAAAGCCGGCACAGTAAAAGAAGGATCTTTCAGAATGAGAAACATTAAAAGGTCCCATGGCATGAAAATGTCACTTTGAGGTTTTTTAACATTAATATGAGTTCCCCCAGCCTGCCTATGGTCCCCCGGTGGCTAGAAATGGAGATGGGTGTTAACCCGAGACCTGAGTATCCTGCTCTGCCTTTGAGAAAATGAAAGATCAGATAGGCCAATCTGGAATATGAGGTCATAAGGGGCAAGGTTACCTCCCCTTTCTCTGCTTTACCAGCCCAGAGAATTTTGCCCCCCCCATGAGAGAGAGACATCATGGCTTTCAAACAAGTACAGTGGCAGTTGGTCAAGGCCACACCCCCAGCCTCTCCCCCCCAAAACAAAACTACAGACTCAGAAATGGCACATACTAAAGAAATTTCATTGTGGGACTGGCTCTAGTGGCTGTAATTATGCACCATAATTATGCACGACTTCAGATACAGTATTAGGGGACCACTAAGGTCTATATAAAAGAGACTTCAGATACAGTATTAGGGGACCACTAAGGTCTATATAAAAGAGACTTCAGATACAGTATTAGGGGACCACTAAGGTCTATATAAAGAGACTTCAGATACAGTATTAGGGGACCACTAAGGTCTATATAAAAGAGACTTCAGATACAGTATTAGGGACCACTAAGGTCTATATAAAGAGACTTCAGATACAGTATTAGGGGACCACTAAGGTCTATATAAAAGAGACTTCAGATACAGTATTAGGGACCACTAAGGTCTATATAAAGAGACTTCAGATACAGTATTAGGGACCACTAAGGTCTATATAAAGAGACTTCAGATACAGTATTAGGGGACCACTAAGGTCTATATAAAAGCGTCCAAAAAGCACCATGTCATGGGACTTTGAAGGTACAGTAAAATAAAATATAGGATAAGGAGCTGCATTCAACTCACATCAGCCGTTGCATTTCTCCTCTGTGACAAAAGCGTTAATAGAAGTTGATCTGTGATAAAACAACGGAGTGAACCTCTCGCTTTGCATTAGTAATTGATAGAGAAGCTGCTTTATTCTAAGTATTGACGATAATTAAAAGTGACACAAAACTCAACCTCGATCTGATAACGACTGAATAAAAAACGTGCAGATGAGAACGCTGAGCTAGATGGATGGAGCAGAGGAAAGATGTCACATCTTTAAATAGCATTTCTACGTGAAATATTCATTAGACAAAGTAAGAGATGGATGGATGGAAGAAAGGGAGTAACACGGGAGGAAAAACACAGATTTAGATAAGAGATGTGAGAGAGAGTGAAATTTACAGGCGGGGACAGATTTAGATGACAGATATGAGAGACAGTGAGATTTACAGATGGAGAAAATTAGTCACACCGATTCATCAAAATAGTTGGCGACCAAGGTAGTTGACAACAAATCAACGAATATTTGCAGCTCTGGTGCAAGCCGTGAGAGATAGATGTGGATAAAATGGGGGTGAGAGAAAATAGAGGCTGAAAAATGAAGGAAAACAGACAGAAATTGGGTCATGGTGTCTGCCCCCCCCATCCACCCCACAGCCTGCAGTCACCCACCATTTGTCTCCTCTCCCATGCAGAGAGAGAGAGAGAGAGAGAGAGAGAGAGAGAGAGAGAGAGAGAGAGAAAAAATGAGGCTCAGGGCAAAAAACAGTAAATAAAATAGACTAAAACACACCAACAATCTTCCCTTCTACAACACAGGAAAGAATGCAAACATGGAATAAACAAGGGGGGGCGTTAAACTTTCCTCACCGTGGTGCCTGAACAAGTAATTGCTTTTCTCACCTTGGGCTCCAGGCTCATTAAAATGTAGCGCTGGCTTTGTGTGTGTGGAGCCGTCAAGCATGAGTCACTGTGTAGAAAGCCAGGGCATACGTAGTGGGCAGAGACCGGAAAACGTAACGTACAGTAGGCGGCGGGTCACGGATCATCAGTCCAACACGGATATTTCATGAATTAAACAGAAGTAGATTTCTTTCCTTCACTAAACACAAGGTCCGCCCAATGAAATGTGAATAAACAACTGTACCAGGTATTTTAACACCTGTCACAATTCTAACTAATTTAAATTAGTTAGAGTCAATGCATTACAAAGGTATAATTTTTGTTTGTAAGAGACCCGTGCTGCTTGAAAAACATCCGACTTCAACATGTCTCCAGCCAACAGGCTGAACGATTTAGGAAAATGGCTTCTGTATTGTTCAACAAAGACAATCAATAAATAATTGTATAGTGTGACCAATTTTTTAAAAAGCCAAAATAGCCCCACACAAAACTCTTTTATTATTTCTTTTAAAGACATGAAAGGGGAGAGAGAAGGGGAATGACATGCAGCAAAGGGCTGCAGGTCGGATTAGAACCCACGGCCACGGCGTCTATATATGAGCGCCTGCTCTACCAACTGAGCTAACCCAGCCACACAACCTTCTTTTTAACACCCAAGTTTCCATAGTGTCAGGTTGTTTCGAGGCTGAGGCCATTGTACAACAGGTGAAGGTACGGCGCAGCGTGCCAAGTTGATGCTTCCTCTGCATATCGCTTCACCCTCGCATGCCACGTGACAAGAGTGTCATCGCAGCCTTTGTGGTTTAAAATCGCGATATTATGGAAAACGCAATTAATCGTTCAGCCCTAATCAACATCGTTCTGTTCCAACCTGTACCATATGTTGCCATAATCTGCGTCTAAGTGACTGATGGAAACAACAATCTTGAGAAATAAGTGAAAACGCTGCAGTCAGCAAAACAAGCTGCAATGTAATATTAACGGGCAATTGCGCACCTTTAACTTACGCCCACTTAAAGTTCTGTTTTTGCCACCGACAGCCTCATATTAGTGTGTGACATTATGGAAAGGATCCCTGCAGAGATAGACCTGATTGTTTAAGAGTAAAATCCTTTTTGTTTAACAATCTCAATCTGCAATGAATGAATGTGGGAGAAGGAATTTGTTGTGTTGTGGAAAAGTGTAACTCTCTTGTACTTCCGGATCAGCTGCAGGACTGCAGACCTATTGAACTAGCAGTGCTTTTTTAAGCACTAATCAATAAATACAGAGACAGATAGGCGGACGTTGCATTTCAGGAAACTAGGATACTCAGAGATGTGTAGAACTGCTGACGACTCCTTTCTATTCTGACTACGGGAAAAGATAGACAGGACACAAAGAGGTAAAAAAGTAAAAGTAATAAGTAATACACAAGCATGTGTATCTCAACTATTCCAGAATCCAGATGTAAAAAAACATATGTATGTGCAAAATGTGTCAAACTCTCAATTGAAATTTAAAAAGTACACTTTAAGACTGAGGATTTTGTGATTGAATTCAATTCAATTTCATTTATAGTGTCAAATCCTAATAGAAGTTCTTTTAGGACACTTTACAGATAGAGTAGGTCTAGACCACAGGCAGTAACCATGGACAGAACCTGGCTCTCGGTGGGCGGCCATCTGCCGGAGCATTTACCAGATTAAAATCATACTACAAATATGCCAAAGCAAGAGTCAAACCAGAGTCACAAAAGGTGTAAAAAAAAGTCAAACGTTCTCTGTACTTAAGCAACAGAAGGCCAAAAACTTGAATTTCAGCTGCTGACTGAGTCCATCTCAAACACTTTTGCCTAATTCAGTTCAATTCAATTGAGAACCGACAGGCAAAAAACAACCTCTTTTTGGGAAGTATCCAAAAAGGAAGCAGCAATAGCCGGAGGGAGGCAGAATACAGACAGGATGGTGAACGTGAATGATGGAAACACTCTTCCTTCAGGAGCCCCTAAGCAAAAGCACTTCCAGACTACATGAGTGGAGCTCCTCCGCGGTGAACAGGAGGAGGACGTGATTGTGCTGAGTGCTGAACTGGAGGATATGCTTAATTTACAGAACGTGTTCTTAGTCCACTTTCCCCGGAAAAAGAAAGACAGCGACTGTCTCAAAGGATGACAAAATCGGTGGTTTTATGTTCAAGTGTCTATATACACGAAGTTGCACTTGTGGGATTGCTCAGGTGCTGTCAACAATTCCGCTGAATGTCCCTCATTCAGGCCGGATGTCCGTCCCCTTCCTCTTTAGATAGATAGATAGATAGATAGATAGATAGATAGATAGATAGATAGATAGATAGAGATCCCAATAAATGGGAAATTATAGTGTTACAGCAGCAAAATCAGTCACACAGCACAGAATCTAAATGTAAATGAAGTAAGCCTCTCCTCTCTAAGCATAGCTCCCATGGCGCCATTTTGATGCTACGAAGCCATCACCCACCATTGACTCCCATTCATTTTGGCGCCACTTTAACAGCAAAAAACTTTACATCTGAAACGTTTAAAGACTATTTGTCCGTTATTTATTTCTAAAGAAACACGACAATGTATAAAAGCCTTGTAGCTCACGTTATGGCTACGGAGCATCTGCTACGGAGCAGATGTTTTTATAAAAATAGGCTAACGATTGTGTCATAACCACACGACTTACTGTCGCACAGCAAGTAAGCACAGAATCACCGTATAGTACAGGGTAAGCTCGCAGACAGTTTGGACTCACATTAGCTGTTTAGGTTTAATTAACTAATGTTAACTAGCATTTAGTTAGCAGTAATTAGCCTGTGCCTATGTTCTCTCCTAACATACACCTACCTCTCTGTCTCTGCTGATTGGGAATGATTGAGATTTCTCTTGCACAGCTACCAGAAGACTTACAACTTTCAGACAGGTTGCTCATGTCACATCTACGACTTCAAGCTCAGTTGGAGGCTGCGCAGTAACGCTCAGCATCACCGGGAAAGAGCTTCTAATAGACTTCACTGGTCTCCGTCCAGAACAACGGGACCTGCTGGTCAGTTTCATCTGTTGGCCAGGGGTAGTGTTGCGCCTAATTGGACCGCACCGCTCGACCCATAGGAAATTAATGGTTTTATCGCTGATCACGTGTAGGCGGCTTTAGGGTAAGCCACACGGAGCTAGCGACAACTTAAGCTCAGGCTGACAAACTTAAGGTAGGCTGAAATTTAAGGTGAATCAGCTGTTTTCAAATCACTGACAAGCTGCTCACTGCAGCTGAAAACCACTAATCTTTATGCAAATAATTGCACAATGACGGCACAAATATGCAAATGAACATATGACATCATTTGCACGTAAGTGCTCTAAAAACCGAACAAAATCCTGCAGTCGGCTAAGTTAGAATCATTGTTAAAGTCATGTGTAATGTAGTATTGTCCAATATGTTTGTGTTGATCAGAGTTGTTTGTGATCGACTTCCCTCCTCTGGAAGGAAGCTGAGGAGTTGGACCGTTGTTATGGCAATAGTCTTGCCAGGGTGTCTGCGGAAACCGAGTGTAACCATAACAACGACGGAAATCTCCTTTAGAATGCGGCTGTGTTTAAAACCCTCAACACACACACACACACACACACACACACACACACACACACACACACACACACACACACACACACACACACACACACACACACACACACACACACACACACACACACACAGGCTGACTGCCAGAGAGAGAACTACACACACTGAAAGTTACAGATTAAAACGTTATGATATATTCTCTTCCAAACTTGCCCTTTTTATTAAAACTAACTCTGGTTGAAAGGATAAGCCGCCCTCTTTGTGAACTGCTTAGACACAACCCCAACTTACTGCCCCAAAAAAGAGAACCACAGGAGGTCAGAGAGAGAGAGAGCAGACTAGAGAGAAAGAGAGAGAGAAAGAGCAACCTAGAGAGAAAGAGCAGCCTACTGTAGAGAGAAAACGAGAGAGAGCAAACTAGAGAGAGAGAAAAACAGAGAGCAGAGAGATCAGACCAGAGAGATCAGACCAGAGAGACAGAGAGAGAGAGAGAGAGAGAGAGAGAGAGAGAGAGAGAGAGAGTCGGTCTGTACACACTTCCACCAGGATATTGAAACAGAATTACATTTACTATGTGCATATCCCAAATATGAAGATGTAAGAACCAAATATTTCCAAAAATTTGAATAACATACTGTATGCCAGGCTTCACCACCTACACTGAGGACAAAAAAACTATTTTTTTTTATTAGGGGAAGATAAAAGCGCGGCAAGCAGCTAAATATGTCTTCTCCTGCCACAATAAAGAGCTAAATAAATATAGAATTTTATATATTATCTTTTTTTTATCTTATTGTTTTAACATACCCTTTGAGGGACATGCACAGAATTTGTTTCTACAATTATATCATAATTATCCTGTTTACTTGTATTATTATATCAGATGTATTTACTCCTTGTTGTTGTTTATATGTGTGCGAGAGAGACAGAGAGAGAGATCGTTTCCAGTATCCAGCTATTTTTGTTCATAATACTTGCATGAGCTGGATCACACCGTTTCTAATGTTTTGTATGTGGACTAATCTGTGAAAAAAGATATATATTTTCATGATTCTCAACTAACCGGCACTCTCCCAGGGCTGAAAATTAAGCCGATGCGGAAGTGCCAAAAACAGTTGCTTGAATGGCATTTTTATAGGCTGGCTCCTAATATGAGTCAATCCCTTTTCATAGTAAATGAAAAATAGGATATACCATTATATTATCTAAATCCTAACTGCTAATTAACTTTTTTTGTGCTAACTTTGCACTGTTCTTTTTGTCTACTGGCGGCTCTTTGCTGGACAGCGCTCACAGCGGAGAGCTAGGAAAAGAAAGCTAGAAAAAGGTCTCACAAATGTCTCATGTCTTTCTCCTAGACAACAATGATGTCTGTGTGGAACCAAAATGAGATTATGACTTATTTCTCCGGTTTCTCATGTTTTCTAATGGAGAAAAGGCCTCACAAAATCTCCAATTAGTCTCCTTTTAAGTTTCAAAATCTCAAGATCTTGTCAAGCTCTAAAGTGTTAATGACAAGAGCGCATTGTGAAGTATCGCATTAGGAAATGTTGATGGAAATGGCAACAATGGGAAAAAATGTCCTCAAATTCGCAAAAAGGTTTTTACGCTGGCTGAGGTGCTTTTCGTCTTTTTTTAAAAAAAAGTTAATGCTTAAAAAAGGGAGATGGAAACAGCTTTGCCGAATAAGTACGTAGCAAACAGAGTATTTTACAGTGTGGTATTAGTACTTTTACTGAAGTAAAGGATCTGAATACTTCTTCCATCACGGCTGCTAACGGTCAACGGAGCGTGCGAGCACAGCCTCCGAAGGTCGGCGTAGCGATGCTTGTGTATATCCCAAAACCTTGTTGATATAACAACAAGTATTTGATAACATTTTATATGGTATGGTATGTGTAGCTGTGTTTCTCCTTCTTCTCTTTTGGCCATGCATCTCTACCGCAGCCCTGCAAACTGCTGGCTGGCTGGTTTGTGTCCAAAAACCATGGCAACGCACAGAGCGGACCGTACGGCGTAAACAGGCAAGAGGCCATAAAGTGTCACAAACTGCAGTAAAAACCCTGATTAAATGTGCTGTATATATGTCCAAAGAATGTTTCTAAAACCTGAATAATAACGGCATATCACACATCTTAATCTGAAAATGCTGAATTTCGGAAAAAGGCTTTATTCTGAATTAGTGTGCATGTAACATACTAACTGACACTATAACTGACAAACACATAAAAAATAGAGAAATAGAGAGAAATTCTTTTAATAGAGAAAAAAGTGTAAATTGTAATTTCCCTATAGGGGATCAATAAAGAGTATAAAATAAATTAAAATTAAGTCAATAAAACGTTTTCAAATTATTTTTTCATTTCTGGAAAACGGTTTGGGACATAAAAAGCTTTTGTCCAACAGTGACGATATATGAGTATAAACTAATAGAGATAAACTAAGTGATATGTGTGAATAATACACTGCCTGCCATGAGTAGTTAAGAGCATTTTTAAAACCGCTGAAGTCCCGTTGCTCTGCACATAATCCATCTCAGAGCTTTTTTGTCTTTGGTTTCCTTCCCTACTCGCCTGCTGTCCAACAGCTTAGTGTAACAGCCGGGCTGCCAGGGGGTTCATCTCAGTTTTGGATCTGATGCACGACTCACTCGGGGAAGTAGGAAACACACGATGCACATTACAGTGCCGCGTAGAGCGGCTCGTGTTGAACTTTCCGCCTACATTTGAAAACCGCGCAGCCTCTCCCTCGTGACTTACTGCCAGTTGCACCGGAGAAGGAAAACAGAGTGGAGGCGAGGTTCGAATGAGGAATCCTCTCTCTCCGCTCCATCTCCATCTCAACTCATTGCCCGGCTGAGTGTGTTTCATCACTGCAAACAGCAGCTCATCCGACTTTTAATCTTTAAGCGTCCTCGCATTGCGTGCTTAAAAACACCACTTGAGGGAATGATGAAAAAAACTACAGCTGTATGTCCTTAAACAGTATTTTTACTCCTCACTAATGTTGCTGTAGTGGGTGTACAATGTATCTTCATGTTGCATGTTCAAATGCAAATGGTATTTGATAAAAAATTCATATCCGAGTTGGTTCTGTTTGCGTGTGACCGGGGCATGTGCACTGAATCTGCACTGCACAGAGAATAATATAGGAAGTGAGTGAGTGTTTTGCCAATTTGCACATGTGTGTATTATGTGTATGTGTGTGTGTGTGGTAGGTCTGTGTGAATGGGTTGTTTGTTACATCACCCGCACACCTGTGTGTAAGTCCTAATCAGAGGTTAGAGAGGAAATCACAGGTGACGGGATCTAGGAAGCCACACAGTTTTTCAACCTCAGCTGTGTCAGAGTAAGGTTTTAAATCTCATCTGCTCGTCTTTTTTTAAATTATTTTTGGGGCTTATCCGCCTTCATTTGATAAGACAGCTAGGTGAGAAAGGGGGAAGACATGCAGGAAATCGTCACAGGTCGGATTTGAACCCTTGACCTCTGCGTAGTAGTACACGTGCGCCTGCTCTACCCACTGAGCAAACCAGGCCACGTCTGCTCATCTTTTAATCTTTCAAGTCAGTCTTTTTGTATGTGCTATTAAATACATTTACACAATAAAGGATTAACCGTACGACGATGGCGGACCTCATTATTTGCCCCAACAAGAGTTGGAAAGGGCTTTAGATTTACCCCAGTGGCGTTTGTTGTGGACTACACTGAGCATTCATGTCAGGGCCTGATTATAACTTGTAAAAGTGCCTTGTTGAGTTGATCTTAGTTTTCCAGGTTTTTTTTCCCATATCCCAGTTTGTTTCTATGAGGACAAATTAATGAACTGCTTATATGCAGTTATGAAACAGGAATTAATGACTCAGTGTTGCGCCTTCTATGAAAGCATTACCCAGTGAATAGACAGAGTCAAAGCTAATCATTAGTGTGACAGTAGTGCACAAGGGTGGAGAAAGAAAGACGGCAGGCTAAAGTGCAGTTCAGCACTTATTTGGTAACAATCTAAGTAAGTTGTCTCAGTATTTTTGCTTCCCGATACCACTAGACTGAGCCTGTGTGTGTGTGTGTGTGTGTGTGTGTGTGTGTGTGTGTGTGTGTGTGTGTGTGTGTGTGTGTGTGTGTGTGTGTGTGTGTGTGTGTGTGTGTGCGCGCGCGCGCGACTGGTGATGACTTCACCCTCTGTTTTACGGAGTAATCCTCAGCTGAAAACACAACATCACATTACCAGCTCAGCATCTCTCTCTCAGCCTGTTTACTTCACTAAATCTCCATTCTGTCTCCCTCTTTCTTCCCTTTGTCTCTTTCTCTGATTCTGGATAACTGACATGGTCACTTACTTAGCTTTTGTGTAACTGAAAAGTACTGCACCGTCTCTACAGGCAGTCGTAAACCCAAGTTGATTCTAATGTAATAAAAGGTTGTCTTAGCAAGATCAGTATTTGTATAGTCTGACATTGCCATCTGTTATCATCACAGCGCTGGGGAGTAAGGTCTGGCTACACCACAGATGCATTCTGGGATAGGAGAAAAACTCTCCGGGTTGTTTGCATTTCTTTAAACCAATCACAATTGTTGGGTGGCGTTGAGCCCTGGACGCAGCGGTGGTGGCTCAATAGTCTCAGGAGAAAACTTGTTTTGGTGGAACATTTGCACCCCGCAAAAGAAAACACCACATACATTAAATAAAGTTAACTGTTGAAACAATACAGTAATGTAAGATATTTACATCAACTGATGGTTACACCTCATTATCTCTTACCAGTGGATCTCCGTATGTACTTCGTCCACATCAATCGGCCCCAAAACGTCCCAGTTAGAGAGGAAATGCCCTAAACCTATTCTTTGTAAATCTTTACTATCATTCCCCAAAAGAACCGAGCATGCCTACTTTATTGCACGATTAACATTTTCTTTCAAATTTGCCATTTTCAGCATGTAGCTCACTAGCTCGAAGGTTCTTGTTGCCCATAGCGTAGGATTTTAATTTGCGTTATGTTTGGCATTGTCGACCTTTGTCTATTCCCAAACACATGTAAACGAGCTACACAGTGACCTAAATCCTGTCATCATGGGCTGGTTATATAAAATGCATTAAAGGTCCCATGGCATATGAGGTCATAAGAGGCAAGATTCCAGATCCTGCTTTGCCCACCCAGAGAATTTGGCCCACCCATGGTATTAGGGGACTACTAAGGTCTATATAAAAGAGACTTCAGATACAGTATTAGGGGACCACTAAGGTCTATATAAAAGAGACTTCAGATACAGTATTAGGGGACCACTAAGGTCTATATAAAAGAGACTTCAGATACAGTATTAGGGGACCACCAAGGTCTATATAAAAGATACTTCAGATACAGTATTAGGGGACCACTAAGGTCTATATAAAAGAGACTTGAGATACAGTATTAGGGGACCACTAAGGTCTATATAAAAGCATCCAAAAAGCACCATGTCATAGACCTTTAACATTATACTTTACTGTAGCATGCTAATACTGTCTGCAGTTTCCACTGCCGAACACTGACCTGCTTGGATCCCAGTGTCTGGGGAAACCCGCTGGATCTCTTCAACATTGTTATTTTTTCTCCTCTGAGAATTATAGCCCTTATTTTACAGAAGCTGTATGATTAAAGCAATAAATCTGGGTCAGTAAACACTCTCTCAGGAATGATAAGTTGCTCAGTGCCTCACCGTGGGTGTTTTACATGTGCAAAAGCTCAAATCCAGACAGCTTCAAGTGATCCACGGGGTCTACTACGCTCCTCATGTGAGAGAAAACGCTCCGCAATTAATCGCCAGGCAATCAATACGTGGTAACCATGGAGATTCTGTACTACTGTAACCCTGCTGGTACAACTGAATGAGATCAGGTGACTGTGGAATCATATATCCATATTCACAGGTCGATTTATAACAAATGGTGGCAATACTAATCTCTTCTAACCACGGACTGTTACGTTGCCAAAATTAGTTAAATTAGCATAGTCATAATTAAGGATATTACCCAATGAATCCAGCCTTGTGTCGATGCTCTGAGAAGCAGAATCCCCGCTGTCTATGTCCTGATAACTGTTTAGAAAACAGTTTTATATTTCAACATGACATCATGACTTTGCGTAAACATACACGCCCACTTTGTTAAGGCAAGTCTTTGCCACATGGCGTGTTATTGTGAGAAGAAAGCAAAGGATGAGTTTAGGAAACGTGACACGAGGTTGGGTTTAGTAAAAGAAGAACCGGTTGGGTTTAGTAAAAGAAGAACCGGTTGGCTTTAGTAAAACAAAAAGCAACGTTTGAGTTTAGGAAATGTGACATGCGGGACACAATCCCCAGTCCCCTGGGTAAAAGACCTGTGTTTTCATTGATTTGCACTGCACGTCGCTCGCGTAGGGAGAGGTTCAAGACAATTTCAACTCTTGCAGCGGGCGGGCGTGTGTGAGTCGAGCATGAACGCGACAGTTTCACAGGATTGCGCTCGCTTGTCACGTCGCCTGTGAAACTGCCCGCGCAATGAGTGAATTATGAGGTGCAACAATCGCTACCCATGTGAAAAGCTCCTAAAGCAGGACACAGACAAACTGGACTGACTGTAATTCTCAGAATAGTTCTATTTATAAAAAAAACAATTCATGGCAGAAATAATCCTATTCTTTCAGATAAACCCTAATGGTTGCAGGCAAAGAACCCCTGGCTGCTTAGATTTAAAAAACAACAACTGAAGAGGCACTAACATTATTAATGTACCATCTGATGTAGTTCTCTAGATTGACTAGTTCGCCCACCAGACCCTCACAACAGCCTAACCTACCTATTTGTCTGGAAGATATTGCCGGTCAAAGCCATGGATCAATATGAAAAAAAAGATATGTCAATGCATATAGTTTATGCTTTTTAACAATCTGTCTATCAATCTGTACAAACCTCCATTCAATCAAAATGATGGAACCAATCAGTCTGTCCATATGAGAGAAGGGACCACACACAGCAAACAATGTTTCACACTCAGTGTAGTCTGTAGAAAATACGTTTTAAACGTACAAAAATACCTAACCCTACACCAGGGGGGGGTCAAACTCATTTTAGTTCATGAGACACATGCAGCCCACTTTTTACTGGTCCGGCCCATCGCATAACCGATTAATAACTTGACATTTTTCCCTTTCTTGTAGTGTAAAGGGTAACAAATACATAATGAACAACAAAGTTACAAAACAGATAATGACCAGCCTGAGATAGCTTCAGAAAAATAAGTGCAATTTCAACCATATGTCTCAATTTTCAATTGGATACTGGTCAGGATGGATGTGGAATTTATATTTTTATATGTCTGAGATTTTACGAGACTAAAAGCCTAACCCTAACACACACTGGCTTTCTTTTTAGGCTACCTCTGTGAAGTAGGAAGTTCCTAATTAGGAACTGTTTATTTATTTCGTTTTTTGACAAAGTCAATCCAGAGGGCATGATTGGATCCTTTGGCGGGCAGATTATGGCCCTAGGGCCGTATGTTTGACGCCTCTGATCTACACTTAAAGAGTGCTCATTTGAAATATATCAAGTATAGACATTTCCAAAATATACTTAGATTTCTTTGTGTGTTTTAAAACACATATTTGCTCATAACATGTCCCATAGGTTTCCTCTACTCCCACAGTTCAGCATGCAGATTAGATGGGGTGGAAATATGTTGGTCCCAGTGTGTTAGCCCCGTGATGTAGGGTGTATGTCTCGGGGCTGTGCAATGTTGAAAGTCGCCCACTGACAACATCACGCATATACCCTAAACAAAATGACCGTCCAAAAAAAGCTGAAGAGAGAGACGCACAACCCGAACCTGAATGGGGACTACAGGATTTAATTGTGCCCGCGCCTCTTCTAGACTTTCCAAATGTAATCGGACCGAATGGATCCAGTTCTTATGATAAAAGGAGTCATTTGGCGGGGGCTGTGACGCTCAACAAAAATGTTTCCACTGATGGATCCAGGTAAGTCTATGGGTGAAAATTCTTTTTTGGGCCAGAGGGCATCACGGGACGGACACGGAAGTTGTAATTCCACTGTTTTGGCCACTGTGTCAAATTGGCTTCAAAGCCTGGCGCCCTTCCTGGGGGCCTGTGAGCGCCACACAGGATCAGTCAAGTTGAATAGCAAGTGTACAGCTGAACAGCGAGGCTCCCTGCCTCAGAGCTGCTTCATACATTTTAATGGCTGTAATTTCATTTTAATTGCTACATTACAGCACAGAGCCCAAACAATCTAAACCGTATCAGAGAGATTTTCTGCAGCTTTCGACAGGTCACACTTAGACTTAGAAAACTTTAATGTCCCCAAGAGGCAATTTGTACAGTACAGGCATATTGACACATAGTCCACAACACACTGAACCAGACATCTACAGCACCATTTATCTAACACATAACATACACATGTCAATAAAAAGAATACAATCAAAAGTAGGATGTTGCACTTCCTTGAAGGGCCTAATGTCATAAATAAATAAAACTACTGCACAGTACTTCACATACAGTATGTTCCTCCTACACCCATACCCTTCCCCACTTCTTATTTAATTGGGTTATTGCCATGGGAATGAATGAATTTCTTGCTTGGTTGGTTGTGATGTTAGGGTGTATATCTACGACCAGAAGGGAGCGGCTTGAACTCCACTGAAAGTGGATGGGTTGTATCCTTCTGTACCAATCTGGTCAGATATGGTTGGTACAGGTCTACCTGTTGCTTACCAATGTTTTTTTCCATAGGTTTTAACAATCTGCCCCAATTTGTTCCTATGGGTGAGGCGTCACCAAGGGAGAGAGAAATACTGTAAACCAACACACAACCCTCCAAAAACCGACTAAAGTAGCAAAGAGAATCTGTGTGACGTGTGCTTGTTAACACGTTGCTTTGAGATGTGATTAAAAGGCCGAGCCAGCACCCTGAGGAAAAGAGAGGAGGGGGAGAGATAGAGAGAAGAAGTGATGGGGCGGGAGCAAAAGCAATCAACTTGATTTGCTGTCAGTTTCCATGGGCGATGTGGATATTTCAGCATTGACAAATTATTCTCGCCTTAATCGTTTGCCAGTGGGAGAGACATGGGAGAACAGGCAGAGGATATAATTCCTCAGAGACTGTATACTGTAGCTTTGAGCTTTGAGCATGTAAAGCTTCAGGCGGGAGCATCAACGGGCTGAGGTAGAAAAACACCACCTCAAAACACATTATCACACATGTAAGCCATGTTTTATTTTACATCCTAATATTTGCTTTTATGCAGCTGTTTAACAGGCTCAAGGCTTTTTCTTACAGTAATTTACTGTATTTAATGCTGGACCAATCAGTCAGGGGTTTAATTATAATATGGATGTAGTGGAGAGTAAACTCACCCACATTTTTTCATTTTTATCTAAATCTTTATCACTCACTCCCTTCAGGGGAATAAATTGTTTTTTTCTAAAAACGGATGAAATAATATTGGTTTATGTTGTCGTAATATGCTTTGCTAAAAACAATGAGTCTGTAACCATGTTGTCTACCATACTTCCTGATGCATTGTTAATTTTATCATGGTGTTACTTTTGAATTAAAGCTACAGTATGTAGTTTTTGTCTCCCCCATGAGGAATTCTAAGTAAAGACAACATCGCTGTCGGTGCGTCCACATGATACAAGCCTTCGGTGATTGTGCACCACCCCCACCCCCACCTCCTCCACACAGTTGCTATAAGCCAAAGAGGACTTGATTAGGAATTAGAAAAACATGATGGACTCTTCAGAAGAGGTCATTATGTTCACTCCGAGTTTCTGCGCGTGAAAGTCACCGGACGCCACAGTCTTCTGAACATAGTCATACTGAGAAACACAAAGTCTTAACGAGCTTTAGAGCATCTCATTTGGCAATGGCTTGAATGTTACGGACGTGCATTATTATAAAGAAAGTTACGCATTAAAGCCTGAAGACTTCGGCCTCCATCAGAGTGAGTTATTAAAATGGAGGAAGATAGCATGAAGGTGCATCATCAGTTAAAGCTCCCTGAGGTATGACATTTAATCAACGCCTGACCCAAAGACAGGAGAAACAATATGGAATAAGAAAGCTCATCAAAGTCTTTTTAAGATATCTGGCAGGTGGCTCCATCAACTAGGAGGAGTTATGATCAAGAAGCACCCCACAGCTTCCCCTTCTGGATCTCTCTAAATGCAATAGTGATTATATTTACATGCACTTTTGTATTCAGTTTTTTTTTTCCTTATTCTGAAAAAGACAATATTCCCACTAAGCTGTTACATGGCTAATGAAAGTGAAAATGCCACTAATATTCTTATTTACATGTAACCGGGCAAAATAAGATTTTTTTACGAATATATATAAGGGGTGGAGGACTTGTTGGAGCATGTGAACACAGCCTCCCTCTTTCATTCCTTCAACCAGCTTCTTGAAAAGGTCGGCTCAGATCTTAAAACCTTGTTGATATCCAAGTATTTGATAACATTTTATATGGTATGGTATGTGTAGCTGTGTTTCTCCTTCTTCTCTTTTGGCCATGCATCTCTACCGCAGCCCTGCAAACTGCTGGCTGGCTGGTTTGTGTCCAAAAACCATGGCAACGCACAGAGCGGACCGTACGGCGTAAACAGGCAAGAGGCCGTAAAGTGTCACAAACTGCAGTAAAAACCCTGATTGAGACCCAGATTCTGAATTCGCTGTATACATGTCCTAAGAAGGTTATACGCCGTTTACACGACCTGTATCAAATTCAGAATATTGTCATATTCTGAATAATAGTGTAACACAATTTGATTATCTTATTGACCGATTATCAATGCATCTTGATGCAACAACTTTATGTACATTTCCATGCGTGATTTAAAAAAATATACATATAAATCTGAGTTAGTTCAATTTTGACACATACAGTATTTTTCACACACAAGTTTCAATGCCATTTTTTTTGTCTATTCAATTTGTAGTCATTCAATGCTTAAGCCTTAAAGATTTTTTCCTACCCCGAGTAATATTAGTGTGCATGTAAACATACACGGTGACAGATGAGCAAGAGCACCGGCAGCAGCAAAATGAAAAGCCGGTTACGGATAAATAGGTCAGATGGAAAAAAAGTGAAAAAACAGACAAGAAATAAAAACAACAGACAATGAAAACAAAAAGGTGCAGTGCTTGACAGAAGGACTTCCTTTACATTTCTGTCACTTTGACTGTGACCCAGTTGTTTCACTGTGACTCTGGTGTGCGCCTGCTGTGGGTCTGAGAGATGTGGGGTGGCATGTGTGCCTCATACATGTTGTGTTAGAATTGCCTGTGTGTATTTGTGCGTGTCAGATTGAGCTTGCTTGTCCTTCCTCTGACCAGACAAGAATCACATCTGTATAGGGGGGGGGGGATTGTGTATTCATATTGAACCGAAACGATAAGGGCGTCACGGTTCAGTGCATGAATTTACACGGAGAATACACGGTATAGAAATGAATAAAACTTGTGTGCAAATTATTTAATGTAATGCGGAGCTAATGTAATGCAGAACTTCTGTTAGATACGTGGGTTCTTTAGGGAAACCTAATCTGTCGCCCCGCTGTCACTCCCGGGTGCAAGTCAAGAGCAGATGTGAGTTGCGCATGCGTGACATTGCATCAAGTAGCCTACAAGATGCTAACGAGAGACTTCTGTAATGTCAAAACAGTAAAAATGGACCTACTTAACCAAGTTGGTTCACTGCTAGCTTAGCTACAAGTTAGCATCACACACAACAAAGGCTGTCAGTTGAATGGTGTTTTGAGCTAACGTTAGCAATCAAACAACCACAGATAGCTACAACGTTTTTGAAATGACGGCTAGCTTAGCTACAAGTTAGCAATCCAACACAACAAAGGCTGTCACTTGAATAGCGTTTTGAGCTAACGTTCAAACAATCATAGAAATGTTTTTGAAATGATTCCCATCTTCTGTTATTGTTTGTAATGAGAAAGTTTATTATTACTTGGATTTCACAACTTTCAGTATGACACGTTATACCGTAAACCGTTAAAATCTGACCATGCGAGACTCAAATCTGCACTTGACTTAGACCAGGGAGTGACACCTGCCTTAGCTCTGAGGTTCTGATTGGCGCGCCGTATGTAGCCGAGCTCCACCTATGTATGCCGTTTTAGTGAGTCAGAGATAGCAGCACTAAGGGCGAGTATGGAGAGTGGTGGCAAAGAATTGGAGGACCCGGCGGCCTCTTTAAGATCGCAAGTTTGGGAAAACTTGGGTTTTCCAGTCAGTAAGCTACAGTAGTGCAGGCGAGAGAGAGGTGGATAACACTGCTGTTGTAGATTAGCGATTCCAGCGTCGCGGCTCCGAACCGTAACGTTAGTTGGGACGGATGCCTTGTTTCTTCAGGCTAACTATATTAGCTTTGGCCAGGCAGGGAGCAGCATTCTGCGGTGAAAAATGACCGGGAGACATCGTGAAAATCATGATTTCATGTCTTTGCAGAGAACAGATATGTTGTATTTTCAGTTTTATAACTGATTGTTTTATTTTGTTTACAAGTTCCCGATAGAGTCTGGAGATGATGTGGGGTACTTATTGTTCACTGTTTACATCTGACTTTACACACTACAGGCTGTTGCAGCAAGCTGAGGGGAGAGACTATATGACACTACATACACTACAGCCTGAGACAAACAATTTTTAAAAATTGCCTTCCGCACATTTGTTTTGCTTTTCCCTCCATTGTACCGAACTCGTACCGAAGCGTGATGTCTGACCCGAGGTATGAACTGAACCGTGACTTCTGTGTACGTCTGTAGCAAACCCTGTTCCTATCATACCCACAAGTATGTCCGTTTGAATATCTCAAAAACCTGTTAGTAAGTTTTGAACTACATTCAGTGTGCTTGGGTTAAAGAACAGGC
Source organism: Etheostoma perlongum (assembly GCA_026937815.1). Taxonomy (NCBI): domain Eukaryota; kingdom Metazoa; phylum Chordata; class Actinopteri; order Perciformes; family Percidae; genus Etheostoma; species Etheostoma perlongum. Next base: position 15,778,309 of record CM049374.1, read on the forward strand.
CAATTTCAGCCCACTTGTAGCTTTCAATGTGGTTGCCCTTTGATTTACGAGCTTGTATAACATATTTACATGAAAAACAATCACTGTGGCTTGCAGTTGTCATCTGCTAAAATTAAGTACCAACTATTTTGAGAATTGATTAATTGGTTTGAGCGGCCATTTTTTATGAATCAAAAGTTAAATTTCTTTGATTCCAGCTTGTTATATGTAATTTTTTTTTGTTTCTTCTCTCCTCTGTCACAGTTGACTTAATATTTTTATGTTTTATATTTTCAGCTTGTAAAATACCTAAATTAATGTCAGTTGTTTGCTGAACAGTGACTAGTAAGTGTGAGACCTTTTGGTCAAAAATATATTCATATTTTCACCATTTTACTTATCATTTGAGACAATCAACAGATGAATCCACAATGAAAATAATTGTTAGTTGTAGCCATGGTGGCTAGCAAAAATATCCACCTTTTAGCCGGTGCATTTCATAAAGAGTATTTCTGTCTATCTGTCTGTCTGTACATGTGTGTGTGTTCTGTGTTATCTGTGAGTGTGAGAACTGAGTGCTATGCTGTGCAGCCCTGGGGGAGGTGAAGTGGCATTCAGGAGCCTCTATGGCCGCCACAAAGCTGCATTCATCCAACTGAATAGCTGTTTTCTACAAACAGGCACTAGTCATCCCAACTCCATTGGAGCGCCTCTATGAGTTACCACTCTCCCCGCCTTGGTATGCAAAGCCATATCCAGCAAAAACACAAATGGCTGGATTAACAAAAGACACAAACACACTTACATAAAAACACTGAAGGGATACGTGACGCTCCAGTTTCAAAAGATATTCTCATCCCGTTTTTATTAATAGATTAAGGATTTCCTGTTTTCTTTCATGTTCTGTGTACATGCTCAGTCATTCATTGACTTTCATTTGCCAAGGATAATTTACCGTCACTGTGTGACAACAAAGTACGAGTCTCAGCAAGCCATAGCAGGAATTTACTGCATCCGCTAACTCTTCAAAAATGTTTCGGAGTGGATTTTCTAGGCAACTCCCGGGTCTGTAAAGTGAAGCCAATGATGAAGCTCCTTAACGCTGTGTTCTCTCTAACTTCCAGCAGGGGGCGACTCCACTGGCTCTGAGAAAATGAGCCTACTTCTCATTTGATAAATTACCTTAGTAAACATTTTCATGATGAGTTTATGGTCTCAATTGCTAGTTTCAATTCTTCTTCAATTCAGCATGATGATCATTTTGCAAATTAAAGGTCCCATTTATTTTAAAATAGACAACAAAGTAGCGGATGCTTTATCTGTCAATCAGGACAGAGGCTTAGCGTCACTGTGTCCACGTTCGGACACCACTCGCTGCTATTGGCCATATCCGGACACTTTCAGCCTGACGGGCTTTCTGGTCTTTTCGCGGTACTTTATATTTCTGAGCATCACCAAAATGTTAACAGAATTGATGTATACCCATCTAACAATCTACGTATGAAATGTCCTATATGTACATGGACATTTAGATGTCTAATTAGTATATGAAATGAGGAAAAGACGTAAGAACGCTCGGGCGAATGATTGGTTGCCTAAAATTTCTTGTTTAGCATTCTGCCAACCAAGCTAGCTAGCTAGCGCTAGCGTTAGCAGGTAACTTTAGGGAAAGTCTGCATCTTTTCGGTACTGCCGTACATGCAGATGAATGGTGGCAGTACCCAAATGTTTGCGTTGACCCACTGGCAAATCTCTGCTGGATGACTCGCTTCAGAAGGGTTAAAAAAGGAGTTTCCCTGTCTAGCGTTTAGCTTAGCACAGCTCCATTGAAACCATAAACAACACTGGCATACAGTAGTCGCATCAACCTCCCCAGGTCCACCACTTTTCTCTACATATGGTCACTTCTGGCTCCAAAATACCAAGATGGCGACGGCCAAAATGGAAACTCCTTGCTTCAAAGCAGCGGCCCACAAACCAACAGGTGATGACACCGATGCTACGTTTTACAGTCTATGATGCAAACACTTACTGTTCAGTGTGATATAGTCTACGAAGGAAAATATTTGTAGTTTCCTCCCCACACTCTGGAGGTGTTGTCCTTGTATCTCGTCTGCCAGCATGCACTGTGAAACCTTGTAAACTGGGAAAGAAATTCTGATTTTAATGTTAACAGACTGTGAGCAGAGTAAATCAAGACACTTCAGCATGCAGCCACTACTGGAGACGACTGAACGTATCAAGCATTGGAGCAAAAAAAAGACTCATTTAAATTCAGGTAATGTCTCTTTCCAATTAACGGAGTGCCGGAGTCATGATTCCCCACATTGACTTCCTGTCAGCAGAGTCTCTGCTTGCTCCCACTGCAGACTGTGTGTAGAGTTTTGCCTGATCGGTCACTTGGAAAGGCTCGGGCAGCTGTCAGTCGATAGCACTGACTATCGGGGGTGGAGGGGGAGAACTCGGACATCATCTGAAATCCTAATGCTAATTTTGTTAGACTGTGTAAATTAGTATTTTTTTTTTTTTTTTTTTTTTTTCACTGAATAAGTGGTTGCAGGGACACATTAACCAAAAACTGTGAAATAACGTTGCCACTGTAAACATGAGTCGTAACTTCTGCGTGAACACACGACTTTTGGGATCATTTTGTGGAGGAGTACAGTTGGGCTGCACGATATCCGTAGAGAAAATCAAATATCACGATATTCTGGACCAAATACCTCGATGTCGACATTGCGACAATATTGTATGGTGGACTATTGGTGCTTTAACAAAATGTTATTTACACAATGAGATTTCTGATTAATATTCTCCCCGAAATGATTTAACAATTCAAAGGTAAATAATAAAACAGCTAGAACAGTCTGCGAAGTTCAGAAAATTACATCACGTTACTGTAATGCAGCCTGTAAAACCAGGTAAAGACAACACTTATGCCATATTACAATATATCCCAAATCTGAGACTATATCTAGTCTCATATCGCGATCATTAACATTGCTATATTGCCCAGCCAGTACAGTCTCCATCATTACAAAACAAAAGCATACTAATGTGGAGACAGCCTACAGATGCAACAGGCACTGAAGAAAACTGCAGGTGAATAACACAGCAAAAAAAAGATAGATGAAAAAGCACGAGGATGGATATCGATGCCACAGAGCTATCGGCAGTGTTACAAAAAATACTACAAGTATGTGGCAAGGACTGTCTAAAAACACTGAGCAGTTATAGATTAGGGAGGGAGAGAGAGAGAGAGAGAATAATTGAATGGTGGATCATTGGCTAATGGCCCTTAAACCACTGACTCTCATCTGAAAACATTCACTCTCATTATACTGCAGTATAATACTGGCAGATTAATCGCTCTTGAGTTACCTGCACCGTCTATTAACACTGACCTAAACAGTATCCAGTTCTTTAAGGGTGGGGAGGGGGACATCAATACAGCATTGTATCATGATATTTTCCGTGGCAATACTGTATTAATACACAGACGCCAAGAATCTTTATTTATTATAGAAACTGCACGTGAGAATTTCCCTTTTTGGTACTAGAATAATAAAATCAATTGGAAAACCCAAGTGAGATATGTATCTGTTTAGATTAAATCAGATGGTGACAAAGTTTTCCTTTGGAGACATAATTTTAAGTTGGAAAAAATTGCAATATAATGCAGTATATCTTATCATGGGGGCTTCTGGCAGGGCTGTAGTCAAGTCCACCTTAGTCGAGTCCAAGACAAGTCCAAGACCAGGACTAGTCAAGTCCAAGTCAAGACCGAGTTCAAAGGGATTTGAGTCCAAGACAAGACCGAGTCCAGGACAGGATAATCAGTATCAGGACAATCATTTTGGGTTTCACTTTCCCTCCAATATTATTATCAACATAATAAAGACACCTGGACTCGGTCACTCGGAGACCAAAAGCCATATTGGGCAAGACCAGTGGCCAAGACCGAGACAAGTCCGAGTCCAAATACTAGCAAGACCGAGACAAGTCCGAGACCATTAAAAAACTCAAGTCCAAGACCGGACTCGAGTACTACAGCCCTGGCTTCTGGTGATTCCCACCCCTACTGTTCTGCCCCATCATCGCATCCTTTTTTTGCCCACAGTTTATATAAAGGCATTCATATATGATATATCCATATCTGGTGCTACTGCACAGCCCCTCAACATTTCAACAAGCCGGGCATGAAATGGCCTTTTCCCTCAACCTGTATCTCTTACATTTTATAAAGACACACACACACACACACACACACACACACACACACACACACACACACACACACATCAGAAATGTTGATGCAACCGATACAGTACAATATACCATAAATTACCATTTGAACACAAAAATGCCCACTGAGTGCCTAAGTAGAACAGACACACATCTCAAAGGGAATACTAAAATAGTTTAGGTGAATAATATATTAATAATAATATAGACACATCATAGAAAAGACAACTCCCCACAGAGACCCCCAGCATCTCTTTAGAAGTATTGGAGAGGAAAAAGACTGGGATTTCATCAACAGAAAATTTTAAATAAATGGACACTACGTCAACATGTTACTTGCCACTTCAGGTGACTAAAATGACACTGCTTCTATTTGAACCTAGATCTCAAATAAAATAAGATAAGCACATATTTTGGTTTATATCATGGGGCTATAATTTAACGCAGAGTACGACTGAATATTACATGTCGTCTATTGAGCTGCTCAGCTGGACATCCTCTTCCAGGACATCCAGCCGGATATAGCACCAACAAATGACCAGACAAACATCACGGATGTACTCACCCACTCCCATCTTCTCGTCCTCGGTCGGCGTCCACATGATGTCCCGGTGTCCAATGAGCAAAATGCCGCAAGAAAGTATAATCACCCGCTGCGTCGCTTCATGGAGCTCCTACGGAGGAGGACCGGAGAGGGAAAAGTTTACTTCAAATGTTCAGGGTGATGGGAGGGATATTAAACAGAACAGTCACTCCTCGTGTGTCGCAGTTGTTTTTAAACGTTGAGCAAATTATATTTAGTTTCATATCGCGTCAGGTTTGGAGTGAAGCTATGGCGCAATGTGTTTGTCCATCTCCGCTGTAGCGACTACAAATCCTGTACAAACACAAAAAAACACCACCACGGGTTGTGTAAAATGCTACACAAGCGATATTACAGAAATAAGATCTCTATTTGGGATGGATATTAAAGCAGCGGGAGGTCTGCTACCACACTGCAAATCCCTGAAGGACAGTGCTGCTGTGGGATATCTAATAATACAACTATCAAGCCCGCTGGTGGATGACTACAGCAGACTGTAAAACTATGAGGATGTCAGAGTATCAGGAGTGCACAAGTCCATACGGAACAAAATGCCGTTAAGTTTAGCCGTCTCTTGCCTTGCAGGAATCCCCTTCTCAATCAGTGCAGCATCTCTCAGCCTCTCCAGCTCCCGTCACTTCGCTTTTTTCCTTCTAATTTCTAAACGTGCGCATACATGTCTCCCGTCCCGCTGTCTGTGGACGTGTGTTTGTTTTTTTTGCTCGTTGCAGCTGTCAAACTTGTTGTGAGCAAGATGAGGGAAAAAGAAACGTAACAGTCCAGTTCCGTCTGTGTGTCCGTGTCGGTATGACAAGCCAGGAGACCGGGAGAGTCGTGGGCAACAGCAGGAGCCTGCATCAGATTAAAGAGGATCAGGCGAAAGCCTACAGATAGTGGTAGTGGTAGTAGAGTGTGTGTGTGTGTGTGTGTGTGTGTGTAGGGGGGGTAAGGTTATCATGTGTGGCATGACACGCACATACAGCATATTAGCCTATATATTTTAGCAAGCTATGATGTGTGTAGTGCAGTGGTAAGGGAGACATGAAAGAAACCAATTGACAGTCAACGTGACATCGTCTCCTCAATAATAAATCACCTGTCCGACATGTTTCTACGTCCTAACCTATGTTATCTTGAATGCTTTTGCCTTGTATTTTTTTCTTGTTTGACAAGAAACAAGAAAAAAATACGTTCTATATGAGTTTACGTCCTATAAAATGTGCTGTATAAATTAACTTGACCTGCTTCTCAAAGTATTTTTCTGATTCCATTCATGTCTGTAGGAAAGGTATAGTTGACTGCATGTTGGATTATTACAGAAAATGTGTGTAAATTTAAGATACCACTCACCATTTGTCCAGTACTGTTCTGTTTTGGTCTTGCTGAGGATTAACGCGGGAAACATACACGCACGTTGGGCATAGGCCTAGCTTTTTGGACCCTCTACTACTTTTACAAACACATTTTCAACATATTGTAGCAATGATAAATGCTAAGGACACCATTGTTGACGTTTAACCAGAGAACCGAGTTGTACTAACCTAGCATACATGCTAATAAGGGGGTTAAAAGAGTGCCAAAACCACAAAAATGGGTAGCCGAAACCAGCTAACTAGCTATCTTAGTAGCTAGGTACAGTTGTGCTCTTAAGTTTACATATCCATGCTTAAGTTGACTAAAAAGAGGAATAAAAAAAACATGTTTTAGAAATTTATCTTAATGCCTTAATTAAAAAATCTTAATGCCTTACCAATTTTCTTTGTGAAAAAAATGAAATAAATAAATGTTCTTCCTTAAAAAATCAACCTTTAAGGACACCAGTTTTTCTTTGTGAATGAATAATGTATTGTAAAATAAATAAATGTTCTTCCATACAAAGTTTACAGGGGATACTTTCCATAAAATCATACTCAATGCAAATCAAACCCTATTAGTTAACTGAAATAAAACCATGCCAGTCTCTATGTATGGTGAAGTGTATATGATGATTTATTTTTAATTCCAAAGGCCAGGGAATTTTTCATGGATTACTATGTTCCATGAAAAGGTGGCCTTTCTTGTGCCTGCCTCTATGGGAATTTAAATAGGGGTAATACTTATGCCCCCTGTATTTTAAGGAAGAACATTTATTTACAATACATTATTCATTACAAAGAAAATTTGTCCATGGGATATTTTACCATTAAGGCATTAAAAATCAAACATGATTTTTTACTCTTTTAGTCTAACTGAAATGTAAAAAACCATGCCAGTCTCTATGTATGGTGAAGTAGATATGATGATATGGGGCTATTTTGACCAACGGCCGGGGACAGGGAATTTTATCAGGATGCATAGTATCCTGTTCCCCGGAAATGTGACTGACAGACCCAAAATTGGAATGAAAAAAGAAAACCTGACCAATGGGAGCCGATTTAACTGCTCAGAGCTCAGAGATGTTTCATGTATGTTACGTTACGATGCTATGACTGATTATTTACATGGAGTCTTGGGTTTAGGAAATTTAGCTCAGAGATGTTTCAGAAAGCCGTGCGATGTTACGTTACGATGCTAAAATCACTGATTATTTACATGGAGTCTGGTGGGTTTGAACACAATTTTCGCGGACTTTTATGTTTTAAAAATGATCTTAATCTTTAACAGAAAGGTTGACTTCCTTAGAAATCCTTTCCATAATGTTATCAGACACTTAGAATATTAATCTGAGTCTGTCAGCAGCAAAACGAGCACTTTATGAACGTAAATACAAACTGGACAATTAACCCATTAACTTCCATTGTCCAAAGCTTGTTTTTGCTGCCGACTGCAGAGATCTCTTTTCATACTGCATCAATGTCCTAATAGTTTATATTGTATCAGATACTCAGCTCTAGGTCTAGTGTCCCGTTTTTAAGTTTTACAAAATTAAAAACATGATGTGTTTTGGAGGTATACGCTACTGAGCTGAAACTGTCCCCGGATTTTGTCTGAGAAATCTGGTCACCTTAGCCTAATGTTCGTTAACGTGTCTCACCCTTCTCTTTCTCCCCTTTTCCTTTCATCTCTCACTCCCCTTCTCTTTTCCTCCTTTTTCATTCCCTTGAACCTGACCTGTGAGCTGAAGTAGGGACGACAGCTCCCGGTGGCTTCTGGGGCTCGAGCCCCAAACGTTTTAAATGCTTTCATTGTCCTCCTGGCTCAAAAACGGACAAAAAATTGACATTTTCGTCCCTTTTTCAGACTTTCTTTTTTATTGTTTCACTAACTCCACCTTACTACCACTAGTTTTACAGTACTTTTTGGAAATGATGGTCATTAACCCTCATTTTATAGAATTATAATAATCCCACAAGGGGAAATTACAATTTACAGTGTTATTACCATAGACCGTTAATATTAACGGTCTATGGTTATTACACACACATTTAGTGAAATTTAGACATTTAGACAAAGATTTAAATGTAAATTTTTTTAATTATTTCTGTGAAAAAAAATCACAATTTTTAAACTCACAAATTTATATTTTTTGCTATCAAAAAAATGTTTCTCTCAAAATGTTTTTCTTCTCGCTCTCAAAACCTAAGCAGGAAGGGAAATAAGTAATCCGCAACATTTGTTGTGTTCTGGTTTCAGAATGATGAAGACGGTTGGAGAACAATTAGATATAACACATGATGTAAAAAAGCGACAACAATTTAAAAAAAAAAGAAAAAAAAACTACGAAAAAAAAGACCCATGTCAAAAAGCGCGAAAAGCAACATAAATATAAATAAATAAAAAGCGCTAAATGTCAGAAAAATGTTGAAAAAAGCAACCGAAATGTCAGAAAAAGGAAAAGGAAAGGAAAAAAACTATTACGTTGAATGAACTCCCAATAAACTCCGCAAGCATCTCTCGCATGTATCCTGCAGGCGACACACACACACACACACACACACACACACACACACCCCATGACACCACAGTGACATGTTTTCTGTCATGTTGAGAAAGACATGGGTTTGTGCATTTTATATATATATATATATATATATATATATATATATATATATATATATATATATATATATTGTGTGTGTGCATATGTGCAAAGAAAAGCAGGAGAAGGTATTTGCTGTGCGTTCTGCCACCTAGTGTACATTCTTGGCTAAAACACTCTTCATTGCATGCTGTGTTATTATCATTAGATCACCAATCTCCAGGGAGACCTCATGAATCAATATAATGCTGCTGCTAGAGTTCAGTACAGTCTCTGCATGAGAACTCTTGTTTTGTACCCTTCATGCATATTTTTTAGTTAGCGATTTGTATATTTGGTGTAAAGCACTTTGAATTGCCTCTTTGTATGAAAATGTGCTACATACATAAACGTGTGTCCCAAAAATGTGGAAGCAATATAATACCAACTAGATATCATAGTATAGTACATTGCATTGCTCACAATGTGCTTACTCATACAAAACAACAAAACAAACAATATATACACCCTAATATATACAGCCTAATGTACAGTGGCTTGAGAAAGTTTACACTCCCATGCTAAAGTTGATTAAAAAGAGGAATACAAAAATCATCTTTTGGAAATATATCTTAATGCCTTAATTCAAACAAATTAGGAAAACCCAACCTTTTAAAGGACATTTTTTCTGAATGAATGAATGATGTATCATAAATAAATAAATGTTCTTCCTTAAAATACAGGGGGCATAAGTATACACCCCCCTATGTTAAAATACAGGGGGCATAAGTATACACCCCCCTACGTTAAAATACAGGGGGCCTAAGTATACACCCCCCTATGTTAAAATACAGGGGGCATAAGTATACACACCCCTATGTTAAAATACAGGGGGCATAAGTATACACCCCCTATGTTAAAATACAGGGGGCATAAGTATACACCCCCCTATGTTAAAATACAGGGGGCATAAGTATACACACCCCTATGTTAAAATACAGGGGGCATAAGTATACACCCCCCTATGTTAAAATACAGGGGCATAAGTATCAGCACACGGCGGGACAGGAAGTGGAGCACAGAAACAAAATAAAACACCCAGTTAATTTTCAAACTAAAATAGACAGTGCTCACGGCAGATCATATCTCCCTGCACTAGACCTTGAAAACAGCAGAGTTGTTTCCTCTCTACTCCTCTGGATGGAAACTAACTGTTGTTGGTTGTGGTTTTGTGGTTCTAGATAACGTGATGTCGCGACTTCAGCTGTCAGTCATGGCCGCACCCCTTCCACAACAAATCCAGACCTGGTGGGTGTTGACGAACGGCGGAGCACGGAGCCAACACGCAGCGGAGCCGAAACGCAGCGGCTCTGCAGTTGGTGGAAATTAGTAGTAACTCCCTGCAGTGCCCTGTTATGCCATGAACTACTACAACTACTATTTCTAGTCATAGTTCTATTATCTTTCATTGTGACTGTTATTGCCGCTGTGCAACACCACCCCCCGTCAGAGTCCGCCTACCAAGAGCCTGGGTCTGGTCCAGGTTTCTTCCTAAAAGGGAGTTTTTCTTTGCCACTGTCACACTAAATGCTTGCTCTTGTAGGAATTACTAGACTTGTTGGGTCCTTGTAAATTATAGCGCGTGGTCTAGACTTACTCTGTCAAGTGTCTTGAGATAACTCTTTATGATTTGATACTATAAATAAAAGTGAATTGATATTTTGTGTGCAGAAATGTTGACGTGTAAAGTAACTAAAGCTGTCAGATGAATGTAGTGGAGTAACTAAAGTAACTAGTAACTAAAGCTGTCAGATGAATGTAGTGGATTAACTAAAGTAACTAGTAACTAAAGGAACTAGTAACTAAAGTTGTCGGATGAATGTAGTGGAGTAACTAAAGTAACTAGTAACAAAAGGAACTAGTAACTAAAGCTGTCAGATAAACGTAGTGGAGTAACTAAAGTAACTAGCAACTAAATGAACTAGTAACTATAAAGCTGTCAGATGAGCGTAGTGGAGTAACTAAAGGAACTAGTAACTAAAGTAACTAAAGCTGTCAGATGAACGTAGTGGAGTAACTAAAGTAACTAGTAACTAAAGTAACTACTAACTAAAGCTGTCAGATGAATGTAGTGGAGTAACTAAAGTAACTAGTGACTAAAGCTGTCAGATGAATGTAGTGGAGTGAAAAGTAGAATATTTCTCTCTGAAATATAGCAGAGTAGAAGTAGAAAATAACATGAAAAGAAAGTAAAGTACAAGTACCTCAACATTTGGACTTGAGTACATGTACTTAATAGCGTTTTTTTAGTTACATTCCACCACCGATGATGAAACAAGGCAAGAGTTTCAAGAAGGGAGAAGGCTCTTTTATTATTAAAGTACAACTTATTAAATGAACCGTTAACCATTTACAACACTTAACACAGATTTATAAACAATGCAATCTATTAGAAAACTGTAGATTCTATGGCTCGGAAAATCTGCTGCGGCATTAAATACAGATTTTCTTATTATCACTTTGTATTAAGTGTGACTTTAGGTTGTAGATGGCCAACACAAGCATTATGTGCATATCACAAATGTGCATAAAACCCTCCATTCACAACCCAAACTCTCAGACCACTAATTCCTTAACCCTGAATAAAGATTTTCATCAGCAGCCACATTGACCGGGCAACCGGCAGAACGATCATTAAAGCGTAAATACACCCTAGGGTCTTTTTGTGAATGTACCCGAGTCAAACTTTCGTTTAAAAGCATAATTAGGACGGAAGCGCCACTTTTAAGATGTACCGTGTTATTGTTTTCGGTCAAATGGTCTTTTGAATGGGAGTGCTAGGGGCGCTACTATGAAGCTAGGGGCGCTACTATGAAGCTAGGGGCGCTACTATGAAGCTAGGGGCGCTCCTATGAAGTTAGGGGCGCTACTATGAAGCTAGGGGCGCTCCTATGAAGCTAGGGGCGCTACTATGAAGCTAGGGGCGCTACTATGAAGCTAGGGGCGCTCCTATGAAGCTAGGGGCGCTCCTATGAAGCTAGGGGCGCTACTACTATGAACACTAACGACAAAAAAAAAAAATAATCCGTGCATTTAAATGGAACTAAGCTTTAGGAGCTTTCCATCTTCACTCTCCTCCCTGTTACGTTGCATTCGGAGATGGCTGCTAGCAGAAACAAAAACAGCTCCAGTGGGTTGTTAAAACCTTTTTTTAGTAAAATCTGTGAACACCATGTTCTCAGTGCTGGGGTTTATGTGTAGAGCCCCTCTGGTGAGACTTGGAGCAAAGTCTCATAGCGGCCCTAGCCCTCCCATTCAAAAGGCCATTTGACCGAAAAACAATAATACGGTCAATCTTAAAAGTGACGCTTCTGTCCTTCATTCACAAAAACACCCTAAAGGTTGCATTTTGGCTTGAGTTATGCTTTAAAAAAGGAGAAAACAAAACACACATCAGTCCAGGCTCCTCCCAGCTTTTTGAAATGTGTTGCAGATTGTTTGACGCAGTTTCAAAAATAGTAAAATGATAACTTACAAAAGTTAACATCCTTCTGTGGGCTCAAAGAGTCAGTCACTGTTGTGAACCCGAAACGATGACTTACACGCACTATGGGTCAAAGGTCTGCTGTTCAGTGATGAGGTCAGCTCATAATAGAATAATAATTCATATTAATTTTCAGAATAGAAACAATTCTTCTGATACAAAATATAACTTTTCCGCCTCGTGTTTGAAACCTTTTCATCGGAGGATAATGTCACGTATCACAACATCACATATATATAATATTAACACCCCATGTCAAGTAGAAATCAACGGAATAATGTAATATAATTCATTACATTCACATGTTTTACTGTATTCTTTTATCCCATTTAGAGGGATACTGGTGTTAGCCAACATTATCAGCTGCTACAATCCTCCAATCATTAGCCACAGCTCATTTATAACACTGGTTTTAAACACCTATAACTCAGTATTTTCACATAAAATAACCTTGGAATAAAATAATCAGATAATTATGGATTTTTTCGGCTGAGTGCTGCCATTTTAGCAAACCTCCTGAAGGATCCGGTTGGCTAAATGTATGAATCAATAAGAAAAACAACTCATCTCGCAACATGTAAAAGCTATCAACCCCGTTAACCCTTGTGTTGTCTTTGGGTCAAATTTGACCAATTTTTATATTATAATTATGGGTTTCTTTGAACCAAATTGCCCCAAAATAACATGAATGCGTGGATGTATGTTGTATGGAAGCCACGTAAAATTAATGATTAGTTTCATAGAATTGTGGGTGTTTTTGTTTTTTAATTTTATAGCATTTGAAACCAACTGTGATCCACTCAACATCCCCTGATCTTAACTATGAGTCCAAATAATCCATAGTTAATCCAACAAAAATAGAAATTATTAAAAAGTGACAAACGTTTCAAAAAGCGTCAAAAAACATTGGAGAGAAAAAAGGAAAGTTAATTTGCAATTTTGACCTGGAAGGACAACAAGTTCCCAGTCTCCGGGAAGACAAAACAAGGGTTAAAGATGAGCTAAAATAAATTAAATCAAACGAAAAGTCAAAAATAACTTAAATTAAACAAGATTACACTTGGCCACACCTCAGTTATTCTCCAATAAATGTACTTTTGTTTGTGGAATTTTGCGGGGGAACAATATACAGATTCATGGTGAATGTGGTTCATAGTGACCCATGCACCAGTGCCTTTCTGCACCAATCTGCTTTGGATATATCAATATTATATCGATATCTTGATATGAGACTGGTAATATCGTGATATGACAGTGTTTTCTGTCCCTGGATTACCAGACTGTTCCAGCTTTTCTATTATTTATCATTTTTCTATTATTTGCCTTTACCCACTTAGTTATTACATACACATTAATGATGATTATCTATCAAAAATCTCATTGCGTAAATATTTTAAGCACCAATTCTCAACCCTACAATATAGATATCGAGGTATTTGGTCAACAATATTGTGATATTAGATTTTTCACATATCGCCCAGCTCTAGGATAAGCCTATTTAATCAAGAGGACGGGATTTTGATCCTTCACAACACACAGAAGTTGCTATTTTTAACCATGTGCATGGAGAAATGTACATATCCAGGTAACCTCTGTGAGCAACCAGCACCACCAGACCCCACCAGATCCAAGGCCAGGATCTTTGGGTGAATGCTAGATTGGTTCTGATGGAGGTGTCGACGGCCCGCCTTATTTTTGCCTCTGATTGGCTTTCCCTGTTATTCTCACCCTAACCAATCCCCACCCCTCGTGCCTAAACCTAACTACGTCAACACGTCTAGCAGATCTGATCTAGCATTCACCAGGTTTTTGTTCATCGGGAATCTTTACACAACATTCTTGGGACTTTACATTTTCTCTGAGTGATTGAACTGAATTAAGAAGATGGCGCCGCGTGAGACAGCAGCTCTGCAGTTTTCTACATCTTTTTAGTGTTTACGGTGTTTTTGCTTTTGTTTGTTATTTTTTTCGTTGTCACAACACTTTAAGCGAGTGGGCAGCTATGGATGTCCATATTGTTACATTCGTAGCTTTCCTCTTGCTGCTTTTGGAACTTTTCATTGTCTGTTGTTTGCCTGTTTTTTGTGTGTTTACTTGTTTGTTTTGCTTTTATTGTAGAAACTGCTGCTGTAATAAGGGAATTTCCCCGCTGTGGGATGAATAAAATATTATCTAATCTAACTGGTAACCACTTTTTTTATTGGCTGAAAAATGAGGAGCGCTAAATGACCCTTGGCAATTTCTGTGGTCCCACACTGTTCACTGCCTTTTATGTGAGTTTTTTGGCTTTTGTTAAAAAATATTGTCAAAAAACATCCATGCGTACGGAGGTCTGCTGACTGTGAAAATAAGTTGCCTGTAGTCAAACTCTTCTACGGAAGTAAGAAGATGTTTCACCAGAAATCGGGCGAGTGGATAAAACACAGGCTCTAAGTTTTGTGTGTTTTTTAGATTAAACCTGAGTGATTAATGTCTGGGAAAACTGGGCAAAAAATGATGAACTTTCCTTGACATAGGCTTCCATTTCTCGGTGGTTTTGGTAGGTCAGTGAATGCGACTGTGAGCAGTGAGGTCCAAGTTCGAGAATAAAACATGAAAAAAGCAACGTTAAATCTTTCTACCATCCGAGGCAGAGAGTTAAATCATATTAATACTTTTCTTTCACAAATACTTGCTCCTACTGAAAGGAAGCAGAAAGTCAAGTGAACAGTCGGCGTTTTCCATCTGAGCCCCAAGATTTCTGGGAAATATTTATTCATCATCACGGTCGTCTCTAAATATTTAGAATATAAAAAGAGATATTATCACAGACTTTGCTGCTGTCCTCCAGGACATTTTCAGTGTATTCACTGTCCACTTGCCTGATTTTATGAGAAATGATGGTAAAAAGGGAGTGGGGAGTAGGGGGGGGAAGGGGGTGGGGCGGGCAGCAGAGGAGCAGCTTCTCCCAGGTCAGGAGAACCATCTCGCGCTGAGGGCCCGAAACATTTCAGTCTCATCATCTGACTGTTCTGGGTAGTCTGCAGCATGAGAGAGAGAGACAGAGAGACAGACAGACCGACAGAGAGAGAGAAACAGACAGAGAGAGAGAGAGAGACAGAGACAGAGAGAGAGAGAGAGAGAGAGAGAGAGACAGAGAGACAGACAGACCGACAGAGAGAGAGAAACAGACAGAGAGAGAGACAGAGACAGACAGACAGACAGACAGACAGACAGAGAGAGAGAGAGAGAGAGAGAGACAGACAGACAGACAGACAGACAGACAGACAGACAGACAGACAGACAGACAGACACACACACACAATGCACTTAGACTGTGTAATTAATTTGCATTTTAAACTTCATACACTGTGGTTTACACAAAAAAATTTCTAATCTCAAAGTAATGAACATGAAATGAAGGGAAATCCGATTGTTTTCCCCGATGGACTAATCTTTACAGCTTTACTTTGATCCAGACTCTGGTGCGGTTGGCTAGTCAGTGCGGTTTGTTGAGAACCTTCAACAGGATTATGGTGTGAACAAAACAACCGGCCCACACCCACCTAGAGGGACGCTTTTCTCAAATAAGTATTTGTATTATTAGTATATTATATTAATATTTTGTATTTATCAGATGAAAAGCGTTGGCTGCATGGAAAGGGAGGGATGGCGCCATTCATGTGCACGTAACACACACACCACCTCGGGCATGCTTACAACTCATGGGGCACGTTCAGCCTGGACAGAACGTAGCCAGACATTTATAGAAACTGAAACGTGTGTTGCGTGGTTATGACACAATCGTTATATCTATTTTTCCAAAAACGTCTGCTACGGAGCCTTTTATACATTGTTGTGTTTCTTTAGAAATAAACGGACAAATGTAAAACGCTTGAGATGTAAAGTTATTTGCTGTCAAATTGACGCCAAAATGAATGGGAGTCAATGGAACGCTAACAGAAGGTGATGGCTTGTTAGCCTAGAATCTCCCCTAGGAGGTACGCTTTCTGGATGCTCCCTTGGATTGACCGTGGCCCTGGGGCGAGCGTTAGTGGAGCGAAATTGAAGCGGGATAGAGCGGGAGAGAAGGAAACCCTACTACAACATTTAAAAAATTTGCTCCTAGTTCCATCCAAAAATGTCACGCTTATGCTCACCGATCGCATGCTCTGGGCTATGGTGGGAAAGCAAACTACACCATCTGATTATAGGACAAAGGGAATTTTAGCATCTTAGCAAAAGCTAAACCATTATTAAATCAATCTGCAGGTTGTGAACTGACAGGAAGGCAATCATATAAGCAATATTTCCAATTTATTTATGCGTGTAACCACGTGAAAAGGGCCCCTCAGACGATCACCGAACCAAACCGTTTTCAGAATATTTTACACGTTGCTGCTTACACATGGAGTCCCATCCGTCATCGCTTCTGTTTGAATGTTCTGAGTCTGCTGAGTCGTCGTCACTGTTGTCGTCGTCACTGTTGTCATCGCTGGTGTTGCTGCCGAGAAGATCTGCGACCTGGGTTTAAAAACACTAAACATCACAGCGGATCTTCTACAGCAAAAAACAACAACAGGGGTCTCATTTATAAAACTGCGTGTAGGATCCTTACTAAAGGTGTACGTAAGTAGTAGAAATATTCAGAGGTTACTGGGCGCGTCCAGTTTAACTCCACATACTGTTGTTACCTCATCCCATTAATACATGTTACTAACTTGACTTCTTCCCTTTCCCGAAGTCTTGTGCTCTCTCGCCCCTTGCCTCTCTCCTCCTATCACTTCCTGCTGGTGTTTCTGGCTCTGGATCTGTGGTTGGAGTCACCTGCTGCCTCCATGTTCCTGCTCGACACCCTCTGCTACAATTCTCCATGTCTCTCTCTATCTCGCTCTCTTTCTCTGTCTCTGTCTGTCTCTTTCTCTCACCCACAACCGGTCGAGGAAGATGCCCCCCCCACCCTGAGCCATGGCTCTGCTTCAGGTTTCTGTCTCTTAATGGAAGTTTTTCCTTGAATCTGTGGCCTAGTGCTTTGCTCTTGGTGGGAATTGTTGGGTTTCTGTAAATAACATCCCAGAGTCCGGTCTAGACCTGCTCTTTCTGGAAAGACCTGGGAGATAAATAACATCCCAGAGTCCGGTCTAGACCTGCTCTTTATGGAAAGCGCAATGAGATAACTGTTATTGTGATTTGGCGCTATATAAATAAAATTGAATTGAATTGTTGTGTTGATGGAGTATATTGTCAAAACGTTCGGACAGACCTGCCACTACTGCTAAAAGAAATCCAAAAGGAAACACTGCATGTAAGTTAGAACGCTCCAAAACTTCAGCTGTGGTGTGCGTTACCTCTTCCTCTGTGGGAGAGGGGGCGGAGTCATCGTTTTCCGGGTCATCGTTATTGGCCAGTTCCTCTAACAGCGGGTCCGTCTCCATATCATCATCGTCGTCGTCGTCGTCATCCGTGTCCGAGGAGTCATCTTCGTCCTGGTCTTCATCATCCTAAAGAGGACATAACACACAACAAAACACTGCTGAGTCAGCATTAATCTAGTCTGGTTCAACGTTAACAGATGTCAGGATAAAGCCGGACATGACAGGATGTCCGCTCTCTGTGTGTTGCCGCTCTCTCAAAATACGTTTGCGTCGAGAAACGACAGCAAACTTAGAGCTAGCGAGCTACATGCTGAAAATATCAAGTTTTTAACAGAGTTTGGATCGTGCAACAAGGCAGGTATGCCCGGTTGTTTCAGGAAATATGGAGATGCATTGCCGCGGGAACTAGGGGTGCGGAGGGTGCGGAGGGTGCTGCAGCACCCCCTTAGCGAAAGGTAGACAAACTACAACCATAATTAAAAAATGACGTACATTTATTTTAATGAATTGATTATTGATATTAATCTTCTCCCTTTCATTACAACTATATGTACAGTATGTTGATTTTAAAATTTGGTTGGTAAGAGAATTAATCTGCTAATTTTGCCAAGAGCGAGGCGCGCTGCGCACCTCTGACACTCATTCATGAGTGAAGATAGTTGTGGAAACTTTCCCGACGGGTCAACAGTGCAGACGTTAGCTTGCCTATAACACAAAAGTGCATTTTGGGTTTCTTTATAAATCAATCACAGGCTTAAAAACCTAATAGACCTGAGTCAGAAATCTCAGCAACTGAAAGAAGTGTAGCAGCAGCACCTCTCCACCTCTCCACCTGTCACTCCCACAGCAACCCTGCTAGCAACAGACGACGAGGCAGCTAACTTTTGATTTAATTAAATTCAGTGTTGTGTTTTATACCCTTGTATTTTGTGGCTCAGTGGTGGCGCTTGTTGTGGGCCTATTCTGTACCATTGTCGTAGTTTTGTGCCTATTATTATTATAATAATAATAATAATAATAATAATAATAATAATACCTAGTTTTGCCCCGTCTTGCATTTTGGGTTTCATTCTTGATTTAGTTTCTCCGCTTGTGGAGCGTGATGGATGCCGTGTGGTGAGTGGTGGTTGATTTTGGCTAAAAATGTTGCTTTCGAAAGTTTGTCAGCACCCCCAACTCAAAATATGTTTCCGCGGCCATGTTGAGATGATTAACTTTACTTTGTTTTTATTACCCCCAATTAACTTTTTTTTTTTACACATTTACGTGTAATTAAATGTTCAAAATAACTCATATTGTAAGTCAGCACTCACATCACATGACCTAACAACAAAACATGCTCTAATTTATTGGCATTTCTTTAAACCAATCACAGAATGAGCCTGTCTCTCTCAGACCTCCCCCAACCATATTTCTCATAATTCCGCTATAGTTTTGAATGCAAATCAAAGCAGAAGGTAACGGACATCCGGCGGAATGAGAAGTTGCGTCGTGGATATAGCCGACCAACTACCTGATCAACAAAGACCGATAGCATACCAAGTCCTGTGCATCTCACCTGATCATCGTCGTCTCCTTCTTCTGCCAGTTTCTGTCGTCCAACTTCATACAGACGACAAACTGTGTCCAAGCTCACCGTGTCCTGGTTCTACACAGTCAACACATGAAAGACAAACACTGTTGGTGTATCTGTCGTTTCAAATGTGCTTTCAGTAAGATTCTTTTATTTTCTGATAATTTAAACTTGACTGAAAAGCAACAAAGAAATCTGGTGAAATGGTTTTGTTTCATGAAGATGAATTACAAGAAAACCATTATTTTTTAATTGACAGAATCGTGAGACAGATCAACAGAAACTATTTTATAATTAATGAGTCAGAAGTTATTTCTCAAACAAAGTTTTTCTAATTCCAGCATCCAAATAATTCAAAGTCTGGAGAGACACAGTGTCACAAAGTCATCAGACAGAAGCCATATTTAAATTCTTGTTGTTGAAACTGGAGCCAAAGTCAGTTTAGTTCTCTTTCACTGATAAAAGAGAGCGTAACAATCTTTAATCTGTACTTGTTTTGTCCGCTAGTCTCCCATGATGCTTCACAACGTGCCCACTGTTCAGGCTACTCCCCCGACATCCACACCCGTGAGTTTGAAGCTAAAAGTTAAGCCAAGTACCTCAATGACAGCCAGGTAGCAGTCTTTGGTGTCGGTGCACAGGTCAAAAATGTTCCTCTTGACGTCCACTGTGGCTGAAAAACAAAACAAAAGTCTGAGTTATAAACTAAATCCAAGGTTAGACAAAAGTCACCATCCTACACGTAACTGGTCAAAACAGGAGAAACAAATCTGCAGAGGCTTTTATTTTTGTGATCAAAACATTTTTTTTGGCATATTTTAAATCTACAGAGTCTTGTGGTTTTGTCTTTTAATTATTCTTTTCAACAAATCGCATGAAGACGCAGAACAACAACTCTACCACAGGCAGGCATACAGTTAAATTAAATAAAAAAATCAAGGTTCAGTAGGTCACAAGTGAGGCGCCTAATTAAAAAAACCCAGTATAGCAAATTCTAGGAAAAAAGCACGTATGCGGAGCGGATGCTCCAACACTGCGCTTCCACTATAATCAATGAGGCTGGCTACAGCGGGCACGAGAGCAGCGTAAGGAATGCGTATTCACAGCCAAGATCCGCTCTACAAGCCAAAAATAGGACAGTCTTCTATTTTTTTTTTAAGCAAGATGTGTGCGGCCCTTTTACACCGTAGCCAGTTAAAAGGTATAGTACGTGATGTTAATCAAAGGAACGTTGTATTTGTTTTGAAGTTGAGTTCAAATATCAACAATTTGTGTAGCATCTCTTACTGCACCTTTAAGAGATTCATTCCGCGGCACATCTGCTACGTGAACTACGTCTGTATACGTTACGTGTGCAATGTAACCAAAACGTAAGATTTAAGTCTGTAATGAACAGGATGTGCAGCCTACCGATGGGCTTGTACTCTGTCGCATCGAAGGTTCTGAAGGATGAACCGAAGGGACTCTTCATCTGCTGGTCCATAGCGTCATCCTCCTCATCGGCTTGGAGCATTGCTGTGTGTACACATGTGTATGTGTGTGTGTGTGTGTGTGTGTGTGTGTGAGAGAGAAAGAAGACGAGAACATTATTCAGCACATTAACGATGTCTGTCACTGTGACAGTAACCAGTTAATGTTAGCTCAAACACTAAGAACTATGCACACAGACTGCCCGTACCTCCATACATGATGGTGGCGTTGCTGTTGAAGACCAGCCGGCACTGGTCCAGGGCAGGGACGGTGTGCAGCAGGTGGAAGGTCCTCAGGTCCCACTGACATCGGCTGTCAAGGCTCACAACCACTCATACAAACTCAGTTTTTTATGAAAAAAAAGAAAAGGTTCTCTGATTCCAGCTTGTTTAATATGAGTATATTCTAGTTTCTCCTCCTCGGTGACAGTAAACTGAATATTGTCATTTGCATTTGAGGACGTCATCTTGGGCTTTTTGGGAAACACTGATTCCCATTTGTGCCATTTTAGAGATCAAAGAACTATTCTATTAAATCGAGAAATAGAGCCCAATTCAATTTTTTTTTTTTAAATGATTCATCAGAATCATTTATAATGACAAACAAATGATTCTGATAAATGAATATTTAAAAAAAATCAAAAAAAAAGGAGGAGGCTCTACAACGTCCCTGTTAGTGATGGCGTTGCATAGTCTGTCCAACAGAGGACGCTCTACAACATCCTGGTTGGCAACACTGATTTTTTTTTTGTTAATGTGTTTTCGTTAAAAGTACTATATATTGGGCGATATATCGGATTTTTAAATAACTAAATATTTATATCGATATCGGCTTTAAAAATACTTTATCGGCCGGGCTGTATCGAGAAATTAATCAAAATTAAATGAATCTGCAATAAAAACGAATGAATATTTTCAGCCCTATTGGATCATTATGTTGCAAAAGCAGTTTGGAAAATAAAAATCCACCCAGATCAGAGGATACAATCTCTGTGTTGATGATGACCTCCAGGCCGTTGGGATGGAAAACCCCGCTGATGTTCATGTTGAACTTGTCAAACTTATGGATGGCCTGCGACGCTCGAACGTCCCACAGCACCCCGTCATTCAGCACCAGGTCGTCGGTGGGGTTGAAGGTGGCACAGTTCCTCTTGTAGTTATTGGCCAGGGCGGTGTCGTTCAGGGTCAGAATCTTCTGACCCGTCTGGATGTCGTAGATCTGCAGCACACGCAACGGTATGAATATATTAATTAATTAATTAATTTTAAAACATGGATGCCATACAATGTTCTTCAGGTAAAATAAATGATTTTATTGAATTGTATGGCATTTCAAAATAAAGTGACCAAAACCTCGGAAAAAAATGACACAAAAAAGAGAAAAATACTAGAAATTAATTGTTTTTGTATAATGTCATAAACAGTTTTATTGGCTATGAATTTTTTTTAAAAACCCAGCAAAAACATCGGAAAAAGCGCCAAAAGATGGTTGATGGGAAGACAACACAAGGGTTGACATGATATTTGTATTGTATTTTTGTGTTTGTGTATGTTTTTTATTTGTGATATGGATCCCCCTGGGTCTGAAATAAAGAAAAATATTAATATTTAAAAAGAGACAGGAACAGAAATGTTGAGTTTTGGGTCCATCTTTTCTGATTTGGATGCCATGCATTCATAAAGAAAGCAGAGACAGAAGAAATTTGTAAAGAAAGAAATACACCCCCTGGTTACCAACATGGAAGAATGTGATGCTAAAGAAAAAAGTAAGTGAAAGACTGTTTAAATCGTGGCAGCACATTTTGGGTAACATACGTGTGCAACTTGGTCCTTGGTGCCGATGACTCTGTCCTGAGTGTGTTTACTGAACTCGACGTAGTGGTCGTCTACAAACGAGTTCCTGGAACAGAAAGCAAAACACCAGTTCATACAACATGACAAACAATGGACTCTACAAGGTGCTCTAAGCGATGTTGGGTGACGTTACTTCTTGTTGACAGTCCGCTAACTCGTCCCCTCCCTCCTCCTAATTCCGTCCCCTTGCCCTCCCTTCCGTGATTCCTGAAAAGGTCATGTTTGTAGCCTACGTGCTAACGCTGCTAACTTGTCAGTTATTGGCTGGAGGACTGTTATGTTTGGTAGTGCAGGATGGCACAGATTGTTTTTGTTGCCGTTTGTGGAGCCTGGGCTGTCTACAGAGACCATGATTTTTACAGTGTATTCAAGGGACAGGCAGCTAGCAGATAGTGAGATGTTTTTTACAGTGTGTTCTGGGGACAGGCAGCTAGCAGATAGTGAGATGTTTTTTACAGTGTGTTCTGGGGACAGGCAGATAGTGAGGAGAGGTTTTTTACAGTGTGTTCTGGGGACGGGCAGATAGTGAGGAGAGGTTTTTTACAGTGTGTTCTGGGGACAGGCAGCTAGCAGATAGTGAGGAGAGGTTTGCTGTATGGGACAAAAAATGTAGCCTAAAAAACGCGTGACATCGCTTAGAGCACCTTTAAGATGGTGTGGAAAGTGTAAAACGGAGAGAGAGAGAAAGTGTGTCTGTGTTACATTTACTTCATACTAAAGACTCCATCCATACTCCAGAGAGCAGATAAAGGGACACTCCAGGACGCAGAGGTGAGCAGCAATTTCCCATCCTGAGAAACACATACAGACAATTAGGGCTGAAAATCTTGGTCGACTAAAGTTGTGAAAATTTCGACTAAAAATCGACGTGCGGAAAAAAATGCTAGATTAATTAACTGTACTGTCCTGCAATACTTGTCCTTGTAGACTATTTGCAGTGTATTAAATCGTTTTGGACCTTATTGTTTTGCACTGAAATGACTCGTCTGTCGGCTCTGACAGCGCTGCATCAGCCTCATATCCTGAGACATAAAGTCCACAATTCCTTCCGTGATATTATTTTAGCGTTTGGATGATAGAAGCTTAACATCCAGCGTGGTGTGGGTGTGTCTGGGGAACGGGTGGGTGCGCCGGTAGTTATAAAACAATTATTAGACTATGAAATATGCCAACTCTGATAAGTTCATACAGCCTACTCAAAACAGACAGGGCAACCTAACGCAGACAGTTTAGCTTACCGTTTTTAGGTGATACGCCATGTTTGTAGTCCAGCTGCGATATGCAAACTGTTGCTTGCAAACTTTGCATTCAACTTTTTTCCGTTATCTATTTTTGTAAAATGCTGCCACACTGCCGATGTCTTCGACATGGTAGAGGAGGACTGGCTGGAAACTAAACACTCACAATTAAATAAATATTCAGCAAACCATCAGACGAAGGCTTTCTAGTACTTTCTTCAATCTGTCTCCGGTGGGTTGGACTAATCCAAAAAAAAGGTGAAAACAAGGGGGGTGTTCTGAAGACAGCCTGTTACCTGTGAAACAGGGGTGCTCTAAAAACACCCCCATTAGTAATTAGTGCTTTCCACCCATAGACCGTAACGGTCTATGCTTCCACCTGATGAAATTAACACGGCAAAAAAAAATCGACCAATCAGAGCCAGAACGTATCGACTAATAAATCGACCAGTTGACTGGGAGGTTACAGCCCTACAGACTATATATATATATATATATATATATATATATATATATATATATATATATATACTTTTATAAAACCTCAAGAGAAAAGACAATAAATTTGTGGGTTTAGACAGCGGATCTGAATCATTAAAGCAGCAAGAACTGGCAGCAGAAACAAGTTGTGGACAAAAAATTAAAGTCAAAAGAGTAGAAACGTTACGTTTTGAGTGGATGGCGAGCGTGAGAAGCCAAAATGGACGCCAATAAGATTCTGGATGGAAAGACTTTTTAAAAGTTGCCAAATGTTCCATTGACAAGACCAAAGTGATCTGTGTGTCTGGTCGTTGTGAATAGAGCTACCATCGCGGCACTTCCAGTCTGAAATACCACTTGATGGCCAAGCACACAGCTTGTATTGTTTTCACCCTTTTATTGATGGACAGTGTTACACTGTGTCAGACATTATTTGCTCCAAGTGAGTAGGCTATATGCCAATGTTGTTTTCAATAAAAAAACATTTGCACAAATCAAGCGGATTCACTTTTCCATGTTGATAAGAGCATTAAAATAATGGGACAAGAAGAAATCAAGGGACATTTAGAATAGTTAAAAATTTATGATCAATTGCGAGTTAACTATGACATTAATGCGATTAATATTTTTAATCGTTTGACAGCACTGATAACCTTTTAAACTTAATACAGGTTTCAGTACCCAACCCTACTTGGCCCACGTCGTTGAACCTCCAACATGACAGGTTTGATTCTGATCATGAAACATACCCTGGAGGGTTCGAGGTGTGTGATGGCCGATGTGTGGCAGGTGTAGTTGGCCTCCTCTTCTCCTGAGAAGACGTTATAGAATTTGAGGTGACCGGAGCAGGTTCCCAGCATCAAGAAACGCTCGCGGGCTGAGAAGGCACAACAGGTGAAACCGCTCTCGTCTCCGTCGCCCTCGTGGAAGACTGACATCGGACGAAACCTAAACACCGGAGAAAAAAAAGGAGTCACAGAAACCAACAGAGAAATGATAATTGACTCAATTCACAGTAGCTATTCATGCACTCCTGAGTGTGTTCATTACCTGCTGAATATCAGGTGTCTATCCAGACACCCTCTGTCCACGCCTCCATATTTGGGGTACAGCACCCTGCTGCCCAGGCGAGCAGTGAAGTTGGGCGATGCCTGTCGCCTCTGCTTTGGCTCAGGGCAGCGGTGGGCGGTGAAGAGGGAAAAGGGGGGGCAGGTGGTGACAGGATTGGGGCAGCGGGCGTGCTGCTCCCTCAGGTACTCGGTGATGATGCTGTCGAGGCTCGGGGGCGAAGGAACGTGTCGCTCCAGCTGCTTCTTCAAGACTGGAGTCTGATCGAGAGAGGAACAACGGTTAGGAGTTGATTCTGAGTCCGAGCCAAGATCCATGTGTTACTTTTTGAATTGATAAACATTTATTTGGCCTGATCCATTTTCAATTCTGTGATTGTTGTGATGCAGGTACGCCCCATTGCACTCAGGTTTCCTGACATTATGAAGACAATTAAACATGCTGAATGCAAACTGTGCCTATTCATCAAGTAGATGTTGATGTATTTCACTCAGGACCAAACAGGTGGATTGACCCACTGGCCGACATCAACAATGCTATGGTACTCCCTTAAAAACGCTTAAAAACTGTGATACAGGGTTTATTTTCTTATGCAGAGCTATAAAGCAAAAATCTTTTGCAATTTCAATGCAAGCCTACTTTGGGCACTCTATACAGGAAAATCTAAAGCTAAGATCAAAAATAACTGTAGGACTGTAGGGCTGCAACTAGAGATTTTCATTTTTATTAATCTGTTGATTTTTCTGGATTTGTTGTTTAGTCTCTAAATGTCAGAAAATGGTGAAAAATGTGGATCAGTGTTTCCCAAAGTCCCAAGATGACGTCCTCAACTCCAAGATATTCAGTTTACTATCACAGAGGAGTGAAGAAACTAGAAAATATTCATGTTTAACAAGCTAGAATCAGAGAATGTTTAACTTTTTCATACAAAATGACTCCAACCAATTTAAAAATACTGGCCTATTCATTTCATAGTTGACAGCTAATCTTTGCAGCTCTATGGACCTTGGATCTTTATTGGTAGCATAGAACAAAACATTTGTCAAAATGTAATAGGCAAACGAATGATTTCTTTTAATTATTATTAAATAGTGCTAAATGCTCAGAGCCAAAGGGGACCCACAGTACACATAAAATTACGCTTCGACTACCCTAATCCTAACCTAACTAACAACTGGAAGGGATTATCAAAGTTGTTGCAGATGTTGTTGATCCACGAAAGGTTTCAGCTTTCATAAATAAATGATTGCAGACACACACAACATAACTGACCTGTATAAAAGCACCGTGGTCAGACTTCTGTTTCAGCGCTCTGAGTTTTTTTCCTGAGTTGCACTGGGCCACGGGGCGTTCTCGCGCGTGAACAAAATCCGCCCGACTAAATGAGAGCCATGAGCTGCGGGATGAGGGGGAGGAAGAGAAGGAGCCGGAGGGAGGGCGGGGGTGGATGAAGAGGAGCATGAGGCGTGAGGACTGGCGAGGGAACAAGAGGACAAGGGAGTGGAGGAGGACGCTGCGGCAGCTGAGGACACGGGAGAGGATCCGACGTGGCCGCCGACACGAGACGCCATCCCGCCAGTGGACCGGCAAGTCCTGGGAATCACAGCGGAGGAGGGGGGGGGCGGGGTGACGCAGGAGGAAGAGTTGGGACAGAGGGACGTCATGGATAGGTTGGCCTCTTTAACAAGTGTATTGGCCGTGTCGTGGAGCCCTTTGGCCACCAGGTGGTTTCTGATCAGCATGAGGAGCTCCCTCTCGGGAAAGGTGATGCGCGATTGGGCGACCACGTTCGCCCTCTGCAGACGAGCCAATGAGACGTCGGTGCCCATGAGGAGAGGCTTGCCCGACACCCGCTCGGTCAGATTGGCGGCATATCGGCAGAAGCGGACGTGCTCGCTTCGTTTGTCCTGCAGCAGTGGCTCCTTCATCAGCTGGGGAGGTACACAGTAGATAAAAAGTACATGAATATTTGTGGGTAAAACTCCACAGTTATTACTTTAGTTTAGTTTATTTGCACAACCATGTGACATACATACAAAAGAGTAGAGCCCGACCGATGAAGGATTTTTAAGGCCAATACCAATACAAATATTTGGTTATTTTAAAATCCAATATTGTGATATTTAGATGTTTAGTGTTAAATGTTTGTGTCATTATGCAGTTTGCACTAAAAAGTTCCCACCCTACTACCTTAACTAACAAATTTTCTGCGGGAAACCCTGATGTCCTATTCATTAACATGGAGGGAGCAGGATTTATGACCTGGGCCCCAATATGCAAATTAACACATGACGTCCATTGCACCTATGCCCTCTTATAAAAAAACAGGGCAAACCATGGATGTTGTCCTCACCTGTTGAATGTGGCTGTTGGTGAAGAGTGGCAGTTTGCTGATGATTTGTCTGATTGCTGAGCTGCGAGAGAGTCCGACCAGAGCCTTGCAGGCCAGCGCACGGATCAGGTCGGCGTCGGTAATGGGCATCTTCACCGACAGCAGAGACAGAAGCACCTGAGGGAGACAGACCGAGACGGGAGTGTGGGACGCTCTGCAACAGCCCTATTTTATACAGTGTCTTGCAAAAGTATTCACTTGTCCACGTAATAACCACAAATGTAAATGTATTTAATTGGGATTTCATGTGATAGACCAACACAAGGTGGAGCATAAAACTGGAAGTGGAAGGAAAATTATTTTTATTTTATTAGCTAAGAAAAATCTAAAAAGTGTGAAGTGCAAAAGTAGTCCACCCCCTTTACTCTGATACGCCTAAATAAAATCAAGTGCAACAGAAAGAAAGAAAGATTAAAGTTTCTTCCCATTTTTACCTTTATACCGTTGTTATTCTGCACCATTTGCCACATGTGGGCGAGCACGCCATTGTGTGGAGCGGACGTCTGCTGGGGGAGGAGGGACGGCCTGAGGGGGGTGACAGCAAAAGCACCCACAGTGTTCAGGCTCCGGTCTGGAGCGCACACACAGTTTATTATCACCTGGGGAGGCACAGGGGAGAAGACGGGGGTTTGGGTGGTGTTAAGGATGGCACACAACCTAAAGATAATTGGAATTACACTGTTGCACAAAACGATAACTGCCGTGAGAGACTGTGCTTAGGCACAGCAGTGATTTGGGATAAATGCTAACATAATTTAGCAGGTATAATCTTGACCATTCTCACCATCTACGTTTAGAGTGTTAGCAAGCTAACGTTTGTTAATTATCAGCTAACCCAAACAGAATCTGAGGATTTATTTCAAAACATTTTTAAAGTTTTCAGCCCAGACGCAGAATGAAAATCTGCAGAAGTGAGTGGACCGTTTTGGTGCTTGGTGTGGAGATGTGTGACAATCTGAGGTTTGTCTGCAGTCTGCAGAATTAATATGTCAACAGATTCCGTGTGGCCATGATTATCAGTAAACAATACTGAAACTGAAGGGAATATCATCCATTTACTCCATACTCCATCCAAATATATATATAAAAAAAAAGATATAATAACTCATTATGGCACTAGACGGAAAGTCAGAATCACCAAAATTATTACAATTCCTCGTAAAAGGAACATAAATGTCTGCAGAAAATGTCATGGCAATCCATTCGATAGGTGTTGAGACATGTCACTAAAAAACTAACTAGCCAAAGGGCTGGTGGCACATGAGGAAAAGCCAGAGGATCACCAGAGACGATATGATTCTTCCTGAAATGTTTCAAGAACTGTTCATTACAATCCAATCAACAGTGGAGATAATTTAGCCTTGAAGCGGTGGACGAGCCGAGCGGCATGCCGCTAGTGTGGCTAACAGCCTTATGCCGACCTTACACCAAACAACTTTTCAAGTGACTCCACTGTCGCAGAGAAATTTACGATATCTGAATGAAACCCTGAGAGTCTCGCTCGAGTCTGGGCTCTCCCGTCGTCTCCATCGTTTGCCGTAAAGGTCATAAAACTCAGTCCCAGTCAGTGTTTCTCCCGTCTGGACACAGACAAAATCAAAACGTGTTTGATATTATCCTCAGTTTGAAGTCTTGGTAGTGAACATTGTCAACAACCAATGGGTGGTCTCCTTTTAGCACCAAACAGGAAGCAGCAAACAACTAGAGCCAGTGGTGTTTATGGTTGCTCTGCCGCCCTGCTAAGTTAGGAGTTAAATAAGGAAAGTTCTGAAGTGCGTCATCCAACGGGAGTTTACCAGTGGATAAACGCAGGCTGTTGGGTACTGGAGACATTCATCTGCTTGTGTGGAAGAACAGAAAATTGGAAAATTTCCCTTAAGTTACCAGCTAACGCTAGCTAGCTAGGTTAAAATTCTAACAACAAATCTAGTTGCAGTCTTGCAATTTGTGACTCTGCAAGATCCCCAGTCTTTACATATTATGACAGTCTTTGACTTAGATGTGAGAAAATTGTCTTTAGATGGTGTCAGAATTTAGTCTTTTCAAAGTTCTCTGTTGTATGGTAGGCTTTAGTCTAGTTAAAGCCATATACTTACCTGTAGGGCAGACTTCTGGATCTCTGCATCGTTGACAAACACCTCTCCCTCAGCGACACCCAGAATGATGCTCATACCTGCAGCAGACATAGCAGAGACAATCGATGCACATCAAGGACAGAAGTTCCAAAAGCTCAAACTCGGAGAGGGAAGTGAAGGTTTTACTGACCCACAGTGGAAACAGACGACCTGGTTTCATCCAGCACCTCTACGGTGTCCGCCAGCACCAACTGGACCTTTGGAACCACCACCAGTATGGCCAGGATGTCCAGGACATAACGCACCGTGTCACTCCTGGACAGACAGACGGACAGACAAAGAAGGAGACAGAAATTGAAGAGATGGGGTGCAGTTACTTATCAATGTTGTAAAAGTGTTAGTATAAGCACAGATGAACAGCAGAAAACAAGCAGCAATGAAAAAGCCATGATTGCATAAAGCACCTGAGTAGGACAAGGTTAGAATAATCTCTTTAATCTCCAATTAAAATCAATCTTTGTTTGAGTGATATTGATTAATAAAATCCCAAAATCAAGAGGTTAGGAGCTTTAATTGAACTGTAACAGCCGCTAAAACAACTGTAACAACACGGTGCTCTGTACCCGGCTCACAGTCACGTTTTCTCGGTTAAAACTTGTCAGAGAGAGGGCTTTTTTATTTCATTGTTTTCCATGGTATAGCAGTTGTTTTAGGAATGTTCTTCAACATGGCCACTGTCGACAGTTTCACTACATTGTGTTGACGTCTGTCGTAGTTTGTCAATGACGGTCATGGTAGTCCTGTTTAGAAAAATGTTCTTAAAACTTTGGCTGGACTATTTATCGAAAAGTTGTTTGTACTTTCTTTCTTTTTTAGGACACTTGCTTTTTACATTAAAAGTTAAATGTGACTTTTTTATAAGATGTTTTCATTTCAAAACAATGTGTGCTTAATTTAAACTTTCGAAATTCAATAAATAACCATAAATAGTTGTACTGCACGTAAGTACACATTTGAGGTACAAAACGTTCAATTAATCGTGATTTTAGGTCATATCGTCAATCATTAATCACTAAGTCAATCATTAAATATACCCAGCCCTACAACAGAGGCATTTACCTGCCGTAGTAAGTCCTCCAGTCGCAGGCTGTAGATATGAGCTGCAGCATTAAAGGGACACAGGACATCTTGTGGAAAACCTCGACTGGTTCCCAGTAGATCTGAGGAGGTCCACACTCGATTAGAAACTCCATCATCTCAATAACCTGCTCTCTGGTGTACGTATATGCCTGGAAACACAGACAGACAGAAACACACACACGTTTGTATGTAAAAGATGTACACACTATTATTTCATAACAAGGTTTATCAATTCCTTCTTTTCCAATGTTTCTGTACGAACAGGATGATGATACCTTGAAAAACGGCTGCTGTGGAACAATGGTACCTCCGTCCGATGTGTGCAGAGACTGTTTGACCTGTTCCACCTTCACTGCCAGGTGAGCCTCAAAGTACCTGGACAAAGTCATCAATAACATCTGTAACACACCTGGCATTGAAAGATGTTTACGCCACAGTTTTTCAAAACGATTTAAAGGGTGATTTTGAGCTTTTTCAACTGTGACCATATTTTCCCATGCATTAGAGTCTAAGTGACTAATATGAGCAAAACTCACAATAAGACACAATAACATGGAAAAAGGCTCTAGGTACAACATCACGAAGAAGTAAATGAAAGACCAACTGAAATCAAATTTAAAAAATAACGGACAAAAAGTCAACTAAACAATAAGTAGTAATAAAAATTAAATGCTGACTTCAAGTTGGAAACCATAAGTTTGTATCAAGTGACCACCTTCCATTGACTTACATACAGTTATATAACCCTCTACCGATCTATCACTGCAGTACCTGCGCAGGGCCATGCAGGTATGTTTGGCTGTCTGTCGGTTGGCGAAGACTTGGTCATCACTCATTACGGACACGTCATTCTCCGTGTTAAGGATCTGCAAAGTACTGACCTACAGGAGAGAAAGGCACACGGTTTAATATAATTTGATAATAAGTAAATCATAGTAAATCATAATATTATTAAATTTTTTCAAATCAATGCCCAATGTTGCACCATGATTGTATTTATTATTTTGTATACTTGACAAAATAAGAAATGCTAAACTTAAAGAAAAATAATTTCAGCATTTGTTTTACGCCTTTCAGATTTAACGCTAGTTACAACTCAGATCTGCATCTAATAGAACAAAATTATGGTTTTTTTCCTCATGAAAAACGTCTTATTTGAGTTACTTACAGAAACCTCAGAGATTGTGTCTCACTTTTCTTTTGATGATGAAATGATCAAAACTGCCCCTCCCTACCTCAAAGAACTACTCACACCAAAAACCTCCTTGCATGACCTCCGCTCCTGAAACAACTTCTTCTTCTACCCCCCAGGACCAAGCTCCGCACCAGAAGGGATCAGGCTTTCTGCTCAGGCGCTCCTTGTCTGTGGAATTCCCCCCAGACCAACTGAGGGCTCCACAAACCACTGACTCATTCAACAAGGGCCTAAAAGCCCTCTGTCCCCACTACTGTTTACCATTGCCATTTGGCCGTTTGGCTTCGCTCGGGGGGGGAAGGTTTCAAGGGAATCGCACAATCTGGCACAACTCATAAAGTCTCACTGTATGCGGACGACCGGCTCCTGTACGTCTCTAACCCAGCCGTCTCACTTCCTGTGATTTTAAACATTCTGGGACGGTTCGGTGTGTATTCCGGCAATAGGCAGCTCCTACGCTCATTATCGTCATTTTAGTGGGAAGAGGACGGATTTCGGTACTTACTTTTTTTTTTTATTACAGCAGCCGTATCATACATATTCCGCAAAAATGTTGATTGGTTGGTCTTACCGCTCTCCCTCATGGGCCGGATGAATTTGATTAAGATGGTTGTCCTCCCCAAATTGTCTTTTCCAGCACATCCCGGTACTTATCTCTAAATATGTTTTCGACAAGCTGGACAGATAAAATTTGTCCTAGCAAACCTGCTAGGATCCGCAAGGTCATATTAAAGGGGTCTGGCACTTCCTAACTCCCTTTGCCTTCAACATCTGTGGGCACATGCGGTATCCCTTTCGCTTAAAATGGAGTAAGGTTAGGAAAAACTTTGGTTTACAGGGTGCTTCCGTCTTGACCCCACTGCTTAAAAACCATGTTTTTACACCCTCAAGTTCGGACCAGACATTTAAAAACCTGGTATAGTAACGGCATTGTGAGCGTCAAGGACCTATACAAGGATGGCATATTTGCTACCTTCACAGAGCTCTCTTCCCTCTATGGCTTGCCAAAGTTACAACTCTTTCGTTTTTTCCAGATTAGAGACTTTGTCAAGAAGACATTCCCCCACTTATTCCCCTCCAAACGTGTCCAGCCTCCTCGAACCCCCGTACTTTGACAAAATCTGCATGGGAGGGGGATCTGAGCATGACTATCACAAATCCACAATGGGACCATGCTCTGGCTATGGTTCACTCTTCCTCCATATGTGCTCGTCATGGCCTTAATGCAATGCAAGGTCCTAAATAAAGTCAATTACACAGACGCAATTGAACACGTTGAGCAGAGTGTATAATCACACTGTCCCCCCTAACCCTTTATCAGCCAATTTTGGCATTTCTCTAGACGCGGACCTCCCTGTGGCACTAAGGCGGGACTTGGTGTTTACATCTCTGGTAGCTTGGAGACTGATCTTGCTCAACTGGAAGCTTAAAAACCTTTTTTAAGCAAGCTTTCTCGAAAATCTTTATTGGTTATCTTTGCTTCTGTCTTTAATTTCCTGAAGTACTTGGATTGATTTTTCAATGAAAAGTGCCCTACAAATAAAATGTATTATTAATTTTATTATTAAAACTTGGGGAGACCGTTTTAGCCTCCTTAACATATTATGTTATTATAAACGTAACTTGGTTAATGTTCTTTGTTTTATGTGCTATTAAATAAGCAAATACAAAAAAAAACAAAAAACAAATGACACACAGCATCTGTTACCGGACAATTACTTACTACTACTATTGGGTGGCAAATAAAATGTATTATTAATTTTATTATTAAAACTTTGAAAATATGTTTTCTTTGTTTTAAAAAGAAATACAAAAAAAACAAAAACAAAATAGCACATTTTACACTTCTAGAAGTATATCAGTTTTGCGTTGTTTCAAGCTGTTAGATAAGGTATCTGGCTGTGTTTTCTTGCTGCTATAGAGATTAACACAGCACTACAGAAATAGATAGGGCTGGAACGTCAGCCAAAACAAAAGGATACAGATGTTATTAGGCAACATCTTCCCTACTACGTTTTGGTATAAAAACTAATATATTTTGCTACGTTTATGCCTCACGACCACACTACTCCAGTGTTTCCAAAGCCCAAAAATGGAGACATTTGGAAACACTGCTAACCCCGTTTTGTGACCCAGGTTGCTTTGTAGTCTGGATAGACACAAACAAAGACCTTTGGTCAGTCGGTCATATCTGTTAAGAAGCTTACAGACCTTTCAGCAACAGCTCCACCTCATCGTCGCTCCAATATATTAAATCCCTGCTCTTACTTTTCACCATTGTCGTTCTTTCTCCAAAGGATTTTCTCTATTTTCAACTTCTACATCCATGATTTTACTGCGGAGTAACGTCAAGACAACCTGCTTGCTGTTTATATTGGCACATACATGCCCAGTGTGTGTGAGAATGGTCATGTGATATGTTTTGTCAGACGTGTTCATATGGACGCAGATTAGTTATTCTACCGGAGCTTTTACTATTGTGTGGACTTAATAGTGAAGATGTAGCCTCAGGCAATATAGTATCCATAAAGTGTCTGGCGGTGTTAGTGTTAAAGCATTTAGACAACGTAAGATAAAATATTAGCACTGACCAAGTTGACAAGCTGCGCAGGCCGTCCTGGTGGTCGAAGAGCTGCAGCACCGCCCTGAAGGAGAAGGAGATGGAGAAGAACATGGTGGCGTGGCAGACGCCTGACGCATGGGACGACTCAAGCAGCCACAGAGCGTAGGACACCATGTCAGACAGCACGCCATTTGGGAGCGTGCACACCTACACACACACACACACACACAACATCAAATACACCACAATGTTTGAACGGCGGCAGCTAACAATTATTTTAATTCTCAATGAATGGATTAGTTGTTAGTTCTATAACATGTTGGAAAATTGTGAAAAATGTGGATCAGTGTTTTGTCCACAACTCAAAGATATTCAGTTTACTGTCACAGAAACTAGAAAATAATCACATTTAAGAAGCGGGAATTGTTTTTTTCCATTTAAAAATGACACAAACTATAATATTACCGTTTTTTACAGTTTGTTTTTACCATGTTCTGTAGCTGTATTGTGATAGTTGATATTAAGTCATTCACACAAGAATAAGTGACCTGGCTGGCATGCTTCACAGTCCCTCCCATGAACTATTGATCAGAGCACCTCGGAGACACACAGCATGTGCTGCAGGGCAGCTAGTCTGCTCTCTACATGTTCTGCAGATATTCAGTTTACTGTCACAGAGGAGAAAAGAAACTAGAAGATACTCACATTTAACAACCTAACAAGGATTTCCATACAAAATGACAGATATAGTTGGCAATTCTTTTAAAAGTTAACAAATTGTTAATTATTTGTTCCCATTAACAGTTGAATCATTGCCCACAATGTACGTATTCAAGCAGGCCTTTTAAAGAAAAGTCTCTTCTGGTTGACCAAGCTTTATGGTCATTAAAATGAGTTGGAGATTAATTTAATAGTTGACAACTGATCGATTTATCTATGCAGCTCTAAACATTTGTAAAGATGAACCCAATCAAACTCAAATGCCTCTGGGCGCAATTGTATAGTCCCTCAACCAATCACACCAACGCTCCGGGTGACGTAGCAACGACAGCGCCATCAACGGGTGCTGCGCTTCGGTGGCCGTCATGTTAAACAAAATCCTGCTTGCCGTCATTGCGTTAAGTCTTAGCGGTTGTGATTGGTGCCTCAATTTGGAAAAATTGGAAATTGGCCAGACTGATTTGTAGAGCAAATCTCAAATTTGCGGGATGTTTGTGGGTTTTCCCAGGCTAACTGAAAAGATTTATCAATTATCATATTCAGGAATAATCTATTTTGTCTGTTGATCAGCTACATGACTAATAGCTTTAGCTAAAAGTTAAACCCTTAAATTATCCGCTTAAAAAAAACAGTAGTAGCCTAAAGGTGCGGAGTCAATTTGCTAAATCATCTCGGTCTGAAGGTCTAACTGCGTGTTAAGCGTACCCTCTCCATGGCATCCTGATTGTACGCGAGGTAGTACAAGCAGAGGGAAACTCCAGTTGCTGCCA
This sequence comes from Etheostoma perlongum, assembly GCA_026937815.1. Taxonomy (NCBI): domain Eukaryota; kingdom Metazoa; phylum Chordata; class Actinopteri; order Perciformes; family Percidae; genus Etheostoma; species Etheostoma perlongum. The sequence continues at coordinate 15,814,488 of CM049374.1, forward strand.
TCGAAGGCCTTGGGATCTCCAGAAGTTTCTGCACTCCTCCGTGAGTGATGAACTCTGCCGCAAACTTCTTGTGGAGGAGCATCGAGGAGAGATACTGAAGAGACAAAGAAGAGATGGACTCAGTTTATAAGTGATGACGTGCAGTAAATGTGTACAGCACACCACAATCAGGACAGACATTTGTTTGTTTTGAGAAATCCACATGAATGAATCTAAATTTTTAACAAAAACATTGAGTCGATAAAGAGGCAGTTTGTGTACCATACAAAGTCAAAGAAAGGACGTTTCTATAGACGGACAACAAAGACTTTTATTATGTATTTCTTCTTGGTTCGGGCATCTGGTAAGGATGCCTCCTTCCTGGCTCGTCCAGCTGGGAGGAGGCCTCGGAAGACCCAGGACTAGGTGGAGGGACGTCCAGCTGGGAGGAGGCCTCGGAAGACCCAGGACTAGGTGGAGGGACGTCCAGCTGGGAGGAGGCCTCGGGGAAGACCACGGACTAGGTGGAGGGACGTGCAGTTGGGAGCAGGCCTCGGGGAAGACCCAGGACTAGGTGGAAGGACGTCCAGCTGGGAGGAGGCCTTGGGGAAGACCCAGGACTAGTTGGAGGGACGTGCAGTTGGGAGCAGTCCTCGGGAAAGACCCAGGACTAGTTGGAGGGACATACAGCTGGGAGCAGGCCTCGGGGAAGACCCAGGACTAGGTGATGGGACGTCCAGCTGGGAGGAGGCCACGAGGAAGACCCAGGACTAGGTGGAGGGATTATATCTCCAACCTGGCCTGGCGGCTCGGGAAAGGGAAGTTTGGGGTCCCCTGCTGGAGCTGCCGCCCCCGCGACGCAATACCGGATAAGCGTTTCAAGATGGATGGATGGATGGTGTAATAATAAAATAATACACAACAAGTTATCATGTTGGCTGTTACGTGGACTGTTAAAAAGGTTAACAGTCCACAGGGTCCTCGAGGGCAACACCATCCAAAAAAGGTCCAATATGTAATATATTTACTGTAATAAATCCAAGAATGACCACAATGTATCATCAGATATTAAGAAAACATGCTAAGTTGAAGTACTACCTTTTTTGACAGCAATGCTAATGCTAATATTTTCTCCTTTTGAAATTTTCCTGGCTATGTGAGACAAGCGTTAGCAGTATACGTGCAGTTTAGTGTGTGAGCTTCTCGTTACACTGCCACCTACAAGTTTGCTCTTGACAGCATCAACGGCATATATACACAGGTACGTGTAAACAAACACTTTTCTAAAACTGACAGCCGTGTATGATGTAATTTTTGAAACCGGAGAGGTTGAAATGTCCGTTTATGAAACTAGCCGCCCGCATGTAAACGTAGTCCAAACTGCACGCAAACCACTCCGGTCTCAGCTAGAGCTGCACAATTAATCACAATTTTATCAAAATCGCAATTTAGACTAGTGCAATATCCAAATTGCAGAGAGGCACAATATTTGTTAACCCTTGTGTTGTCTTTTTAAGAAAAAAAAAAAATTTACTTCATAATCTATTAACAAATATTGTCTTTATCTTAATTTCAAGCAATTGAGATAACATATGTTTAGGGAATGCAATAAGTCTCCACTAGCACACATTTAAAAATGGAAGTGGGGTTTGTTTTTTGTCATAAGGTTATAATTCATGTTAGAAATCCACTACGGAAACAACATAAGTGGTCATATCAAGAATATTCTATATATAATATAGTATAATATATAATATAATATAGAAAAAATTTCTGAATTGAGTCAGGAATACATGTTTATCACAGAAAATAAGGTAAGGCCGTTGATTTCAGGTAGAAAACATGTAACTTACCATTTTTCTTCTTGTAAAAATTTGAAATGGGTCAATTTAACCTGAATTCCAAGCTTCTGAGGACAACAGTCTTACCAGTAGGGCATCGAAGGTGAGCTGGACATTTTTGGTCTGCCTGAGGTCGATGTAGTTCATCAGCAACGACCGGGTGTCCAGCTGCATGAAGATGGCGAGCAACTGCAAAGGAGAGAAAGATTATTCTCTCTACAGTGGATTTAAGCAGTGGGAGCACAAATTAACAATTTAAAGATGGAGGGCTGTGTTGCAACAACTAAGGTGCGTAAAATCATCGCACTTCCACAGTAACGTCACTGACACAATAATTCGGGCCGCCGCTACAAAATCAGCATAGAGGAAACACTGTAGAGAATCCAGTGAAGATACTCAAAGAACCCACCGCCGCCTGAGGAGGAAAACATTTCCTCTGATTCTGGAGACGAACACTTTCACTATTGCTGTTTTTATTTGTATTATTTGGCAAAGTTTAGGTTCGTTCAGAGTCTCACCTCCTGTAAATCTCCGAGCGGCGTCAGATACTGCAGGATGAGCCTCTGCTCCATGGCAGGGCTCAGTGGCGAGAGGCGGTAGTCGGAGCCGATCACCATGGCGCTCATCTCGGACCAGGAGGCGCTATTGGCCGGCTGGTCAATTCCCGCCGCCTCGTCCTCGGCCCTGCAGGAGGACGTCGAGGCAAAGGCGAGTTTCTGCTTTGCCTTCCTCCCGTTCTCCGTCACCGCCCGTCTCTTCCGCCCTCGTCCTCCCTGCCTGTCCTCAGCGTCCCTGGCTGCGGCGTCCGGGCTCGCTTGGTAAACAAAGTCTGGGAGCAGTCGCGTTGAGCTGCCGCCGCCGTTTTTCTGGGTCGAACTGAACTGCGACAAAGGTTTGGAATTGGACTTTGACACCGGCCGGCTGCTCTCTCCGTCTCTCTCCTTTCTCTCCCTCTCCTCCTCTCCGGCATCGTCCCCCTCCGTCTTGTCGTGCTGGTCTGTGGAGACGCTCGAGGTTTCGAGATTTTTTGGTGCTGTGGCGGGACTAAAGCGACTCTTGGCCTCCTCAGTTTGCAGCTCGTGCAGCCGCTGAATCATGATTGGTACCTGGAAGTGAGGAAAGCAGAGATGTTATAAGCATGAAGAGTTTTGTGGGTGGTGGTAATCATATCTTTTACAGCTCTATTCCCAAGGGACTAGTATAGCAGGAGACCTAGTAGTAGTAGCAGCGTTAGACTAGATCTGATTCAGAAATTATCCCCCAATCGTCTGCGTTTAGTGTAGCGCATTCGCACAGGATAAGCATTATATTATTTTAATCACATTTACTGAGATTATCTATTGGAGAGGATGTGAAAACTTTTCATTAATTATTGAAAACCAGACCAGCCAACATGACCCCCAAACAAGGAGATGCCGAATTGCACGGGACAAACATTATCACATACAACCAAAAACAAGGTTGACGAATTGGGACAGAATTCTGACTTGAAAAATTACAGACAAGGCTGATTGGCACGGGACCCAGCAATTATTACAAATCACTAAAGGTCTCCAGGTTCTACTAGTTCTGTGCCGCCATATTCTTCTGGTTTTCAAGACACACACAAGATGTGATTAACAGTACCGAGCAGATTTTTGTTTTAGAAGACAAAAAAGTTAGATTTCATCTTCTATGTGAATGTGATGTATTTTGGTTTGAAAGCAGAAGACATCAGCAGAGGTCGAGAAAATTAGAAACCTGCAGCAGCACGTGACATGCAGTGAATGACGTTTGAATGTATAAACGTGTGTGTGTGTGTGTGTGTGTGTGTGAGAGACCCACCAGGCGAGTGTTCTGCTCTCTGTAGCTGGCCGCAATTTCCTGGTTGCTCATGGCTCTGGCCAGCAGGCCCGCGGCGTAGACGCACAGCGGCCGCTCGGCTTCACGAGCCCAGGTAAACAACTTCTCTACTAGACCTTCCTGAGAGAGAGAGAGACACACACAAAGACACACACACACACACACACACACACACACACACACACACACACACACACACACACACACACACACACACACACACACACACACACACACACACACACACACACACACACACACACACACACACACACACACACACACACACACACACACACACACACACACACACACACACACACACACACACACACACACACACACACACACACACACACACACACACACACACACACACACACACACACACACACACACACACACACACACACACACACACACACACACACACACACACACACACACACACACAGACACACACACGATAAAATACTTTACTTTAACCAACCCCTCCATTTAGCATTCATAAGCAGTATATAACCATTTCATAAATAGCTTATAACACCCTATAATGTAGAGAATCAGAAAAGGATTTATTGCCACAATAAGTTACTTATGTGGAATTTGCCTTGGTGAATGGTGCACACATAAACAAACAAACATATAACACATTAAAGGGGACCTATGCAGTTTTTTTTAGCTTATTTACCTTAACTGAACAGCATCGGAGTTTTTTTACTTTTACTTTTTATACTTTTTTCGAGTTGAATGGTGGTCGTCTCGCTCCCCCCTAGCACCTGTGAGCCAAAAAACTACCCTTCAACTTTCAGCAGATGAGTCCCCGGACTCAGCGTCAGGAAGTATCGCGTGATATCAGGCCTCGCGATGTCATGAACTGCTTCACGGCACGGAACGGCACGGCACGGCACGGCACTCATATATATGAAAATCAACACTTTTATCAACGCTTTTTATCAATGTTTACCAAAATTAATGAAAGTAGAGATTTGTACTTGGTAAAGAGTGTTATGTGGAATCAATCATGTTATTTTGGGGAATTCAAAAGAACATTAATATAGGACAACGGGCCAATTTGACCCGAGGACAACATGAGGGTTAAAAAAAGACTTTTTAAATTACAATACAAACAAAAAAGAAAGACAACACAAGCGGAGACAAACAAAGTTAAGAAGACTAAGCAGAGCCATTGTTGACACACAAGTCTGTAATTAATCTTTTTCTTTAGGTCTGACCTTCTCTTGGAAGACGACGGCGGTCTCCAGGCCCGGCATGATGTTCTGGAGCAGACGGCAGGCGGCCGTGTTCAGGCTCAGCTCTCTGCTGGTCATTATATACGTGTCCAACAGCTGGAGAATCAAAAACACAAAAGACCAACAAAGGCGTTGTTACATATATTTCATTTTGGGGTATTAGAGTGTGATGAACATTTGTCAACATTTGTTCTGGTCTATATCCAGAGCACGTTTTGCTCCCATCCCAGCATGCAGTGTTGAGTAGAGCTGCAGATCTGGATTGGTCTTAACCCTCATGTTGTCCTCGGGTCAAATTGATCCGTTTTCCTATATCAATGTTCTTTTTAAATACCCAAAATAACATGATTGATTCCACACAACGCTCTTTGCCAAGTACAAATCTCTACTTTCATTAATTTGGGGTAATTTCTGCTTTCTAACTCAAACATTAGGTGTAATCTCCTATAAATGAGGTTTATTGACCATAAATTCCAAAAATAATTGTAAAATTAAAGTTAATAAGTTAGTGTTACGTAGTGACAAAAAATAGAAAAAAATGTTATAAAAAGTTAAAAACATCGATAAAAATGACAAAAAGACAACACAAGGGTTAATTTCTATCATTTTACACAGGCTCGGGCTTGCACGGTAAATGAGGAATAAATGATGCTAAAAATGTATAAATGACTCATTCTTGACTAAATAAAACAAAAAAAGCTGTCAGTGAAAATGTACTTGTCGGCTCGGGCCTCGTCGGGCCTAATTTTTAAGGTCAGGTTACAGCTCTAGTGTGGAGTAGCCAGACTCTCCTCCCAGCATGCTTTGGAGGAGGTCTGGGAAAGCAAGGCAACTCTTTTCTGACATTTTACAAACCAAACTGAATTGATAAAATAACCGTTAGTTGCATAAATATGAGTATTTTATTCCAAACACATAGGTTCATTTTAAAGAATAAATTGAAGTCCATTACATCCTTTAAAGGAATCGAGAGAATAGTGAAACAAAACACAATAATTGTGTGTGTGAGAGATTCATACATGCTTTGTCAGAATGAGAAAAAAAACGTCATTGCACTTTGAGATTTACACGTTCTTGACAAACGCCTTCGCATAATAGTATAAAAAAAAAAAGTTCTCACTGCGTTCGTGAAGTCATCGTTCATAAAGAGCATCTTCAGGAGTTGTCCCAGCATGCAGTCTGGGTCCGCTCGTCCTGCAAAGTTACACAGCCGTTAGAAACTCCCAAAAAACTATCGCTATAGATATTAGATATTAACAGAAAATTCAGATTTAGTCCAGAAAACTCCGCCTGGCCCGAGGGCGGCCCCCTCTCTGGCGTTTTGGTCTCAGTCGATTAGTCTTTTTTATTTTTTTAAGATTTTTTTGGGTCTTTTATTGCCTTCATTGAAAGGAGATATTAACGGCCCTGACACACCTCAACATCTGGACTTAAGTAGAGTACTTGTACTTAGTTACATTCCACCACTGGCCATTATGTGTGTTCATTTCACCAAAGAGATGATGCAACTATGGGCTGCCCCCTCTGTTTTTATTAAAGATTATTTTTTGGGGCCTTTTCCCTTTATTTCAGTGTTAATGCCAGTGCTGGACCAGCACCCTGAGCCTATGGGGGGATACGGTGCCTTGCTCAAGGGCACCTGGCAGTGCCCAGGAGGTGAAGTGCCATCTCTCCAGCTACCGATCCACACTCCGTACAGGGACTTGAACCGACGACCCTCTGGCTCCCAACCCAAATTGTGCAGAAACTCACTTTTACAGATCTGTCTATTAAATCTAATTAGATTAGTTGATAAAATGACATGTTAGTGCTAGTCCACTGAGAATTTAGTTGAGGACCGCCCTAACCGGCACATTAATACTTGAAGATACAATTATTATATATACATTATACATTAGCACATGAAGATACAATCTACTGTATGATAACCACATCACCAACACAAATCGAGTACTTTTGAAACTTTTGGGGTTGAAAATAAAACCTGGATGACGGTCATCAAACGGATCGGGGGTCGGCTTTGTGATACTCTCCCGTCTCCCGCTCAATCAGCTCGGATATTCTGCAGGGAACACAGAGAGGAGACACCACACGTTAGACGCACAGAGAGCACCGGACACTAAGCTCCGTCTGCGTCTGATCCAATGAAACTAATTACATTTGGCTGCTTTTAACCAATCAGCTGTTTCCATTTGTTTCTCTCCAGTGTCTATAGTGGTTTTATTTTAAAATTAAAACTATTCGGTTTTCTTTTCTCGACACTTATGTCGCCTTCCTGACGTTTTTGTCACTTTTTCCAATGCTTTTATCCAATTTTTTCTGCGCTTTTGGACTTTTTTTCCCCCACATTTTTTAAGCTTTTTTGGACATTTTTTTCCACCTTTGTTTGCGTTCTTTTAGCATTTTTTCCATTGCTATAAAATTGATTTAACCAAATGTAATGAAAGTAGTGTACTGACTCTTTATTTTACTTGTTATGAGCGTTGCATGGAACCATCCTCGTTATTTTTTAATTTTTGACAATTTGGTTGTAAGAAACCCAAATTTCTGGTATAGAAACTTTTTGAAAATGGGTCAAATTTGACACAAGGAAATATGGAAGCCGTTTATTTACTACATTAAAAAACAATAATACTGGTCATTTTTTACAGGAGGTGTAACTATGTATTAGGGCTATTCAGTAATGGATTGGATTATTTATTTATTTGTCTTTCTCTTATGGTATCTTGTGTGTAAATACAGTAATGTATATTTGGTTTCTGGGTACAATGCGATATTTGTTGTGTATTTAGACTAATTCTTGTTTGATACCTTTGTATTTTTGTATGGGAGAAGAGAGCGATGTGTTTTGTTGTGTTGGGGTGGGAATTAAGAGTCAAATTGAAATAATATTTCTTTGTGAACTGTCTTATATAATAAAAATTTAATCATCAACCATCAAGTGTCCCAGAAAGCTATTTCAGTGAGTCAGCATGCACAACACCAGGGCCTCTCCTAAGTGGAATGCAGCCATCATTAATGGTTTTCATATCTGTGCTTTTCCTACTATGACATGTCAACATGTCTGCCGTGAAGAAGGCCTATGCCTGCGCTGCGCTGTGCTCTGTGTGCCCTACCTACGGAGCGGATAGAGCTAATCGTGTATCATGTGTAGGCTGCTTTAGCTTTTAAGGACTAGTTAAAATAAATGTGTTATTGATCCACAACGTCACTGGACAAACTGATCCGCAAGGCCAGTGATGTTGTGGGGGTGGATCTGGACTCTCTGTCGGGGGTGTCAGACAGGAGGACGCTGTCCAAACTACATGCCATCTTGGACAATGTCTCGCACCCACTCCATGGCTTGCTGCTCAATCACAGGAGCACTTTCAGTAAAAGACTCATTCTCCCAAAATGCACCACAGAGCACCACAGGAAGTCATTCCTGCCTGTGGCCATCAAACTTTACAACTCCTCTAAGTGTCTGTGTGTCAGACACTTAGAGAGAGAGGTTAAAACTGGACAATATTATCTGTTTTGTGCAATAACACTAGCCTGAAATGTGTGCAATACTCCACTGCTACTACTATTATTATTATTATTATTATTAATTTTCACCATTGCAACTCCTTAATTATGTTAATTATGTAAATACTGTATCATAACATTCCTTTAACTATGCAAATACCGTACATATCCACACTCCTTACATTTCTTTATTTGTATTTCTACTCTGGTATTTATACTATTTGTGCAACTGCAACACAGAGTTTCCCTTCGGGGATCAATAAAGTATTTCTGATTATTATTATTATTATTATTATTATTAACAGAAATCCCTGCTAACCTGGTAAGGATGGACACCAGTTGCTCTGTGGTGCCCTGCTGCGTTTCCTCCCATTCATCGAGCAGCGCGGTGAGCTCCGCCTTAGCGTCCACGGCGTTGGCGACTGCCATGGCAGCGGACACGGCGGCCGACAAGGCGGACAACGTCACAGCCGCCGCTTCGTCTTCTGGAGAGGACATTGCTGCCTGGAAGTCGGATGGGTGAGAAGGAAAGAAAGGAATGAGAGTAAAGTCGGTAGAAAGAGAAAACGACTGATATGTGTACACCTGCATTAGAGCTGGGCAATATATAATATATTATATTATCTCAATATCGTGATATGAGACTAGATATCGTCTTACATTTTGGATATTGTGATATTGTAACATGGCAGAAGTGTCTTTTCCTGGTTTTAAAGGCTGCATTACAGTAAAGTGATGTCATTTCCTGTGTTACCAGACTGGTGTAGCTGTGTAGATGATTATTTATCAAGTCTCATTGTGTAAATATTTTGTGAAAGCACCGATAGTCTGCACTACAATATTGTTGCGGTATCGAGGTATTTGGTCAAAAATATCGTGATATATTTGATTTTCTCTGTATCACCCAGGCCTAACCTGCATCACGTATCAGTGTTTGTAATGTACACAGGCTTTTCTGCCATTAGAAATCTTGGTTGCAGCACCTAATTGTCCAACAGAGGAGCAGCTTCTCTAAGAGGCTCCGACAGCTTCGACGCGACACGGACCGCTACAGGACACCCTTCCTACCACAGGCAATAAAACTCTTTAACATGTCACCTCTGGGTGCTAGATGAGACTTTTAGAACCCACAATATTGGTCAGCCAGCACAATTGGTTAATTTACATTTTAGCAAACATTTAGCATATTATTTAAGCAGTTGCACATTTTGTTTTCCCATCCTGTATATATATAAATATTTGTTCTTATATTTTATTCTTATATTTTATTCCTATTATTATTTTATGTAAACTGTATGTATGTATATTTTTCCTAGTATCTCATTTATATTTATATTCTGTGTTGTGTAACTAATGTACATGTGCTGCTGTAACACCGTAATTTCAAATTTTTTGGGATCAATAAATATCTATCTATCTATCTATCTATCTATCTATCTATGCTGAATGAATGTGAAATGTGGCAAAAAAAGAGCCAAAAAACACAAAAAAGCATCAAACTACCTAAACGACTTTTCTCAGATCTAATGACTGTAGTTGGACTTCTTTAGCAAGTTTTGTCTTTAAGTTTTTTGAGTGTTATTTTTTATCTGTTCGAGCTTTTTCAACATCACTTTTTTTTAAAGAAAGACCCCTACACCTCCGCCAAATAAGAGCACCTAAGTCTTCCACAAACCAGGAGTAGATGCTAGATTTTTCGATAGGGTAGTTCAACTATTTCAAAAGGGTAGTTACTCTTTTTTAAAAAGGTAGTTACTAATCATTCGTTACTCTTTCAAAAACATTAACTACCTTTTTGTGTACCTTTTTGTAAAGTGTTACAACAAAAGATATATTGTGCAGGCGGGGTGGTATTAGTAGGACTTTGTAAAGGATCTGAATACGTTTCTAACTAATAATACTTACCAGAAGATGTCCGCGTGTGGCTCGGCGTTGGGGCATCACACAGCGGGCAGATACTAGGAGAGATATTACAGCTGTGTGTGCGTGCGTGCGTGTGTGTGTGTGTGTGTGTGTGTGTGCTGTTGTCAGATACTAGGATAGATATTACAGCGGTGTGTGTGTGTGTGTGTGTGTGTGTGTGTGTGTGTGTGTGTGTGTGTGCTGTTGTCAGATACTAGGAGAGATATTACAGCTGTGTGTGTGTGCGTGTGTTGTTCTGAGATACTAGGAAAGATATTACAGCGGTGCTGTATGTGCATCTGTGTGTATGTGTCTGTGTGTCTGTGTGTATGTGTGTGTGTCCACAGCAACAACAGGTGGCCTCTGGCCGAGACAGCTGGCTCACCAGAGGACACTTTCTGCTCTGTGTGAGCTTTCAGCTAGCGCGGCAACAAGGTGACAGTTAGCTTAAACTTAGCTAACTTGTCTCCATTCACGGAGCCTCATTTGCATTTTCTCTTCGTATTAAAACACACTCAATTCCTCCTCTCTGTGGGTAACGTCGTGGGAAGTTAGGGAGCGAAAGCAACAGCGTGTTGACATCAGTCGCCTCATGTCAGAGACAAACCGCTTCAGCTAGCAACTTCCCAGCGTTTTAAAACGTGACACTCACCTGAAGATAAAAGCTTCTTCTTCGTTGCGTTTCTCAGTTAAACTCCTCCTCGGAAGAAATTCGTCTTTTTGTTTTTGACGGGAAAAAACGCCAAAACGGTGATGAAACAACGCTGATATTAAACGTTTAAGAAAAATAAAAAGTATCACGTTTATTTTCAAAACTTCTCCCGGCGGCTGCGCGCTGCGTCATCGAACGTAAGTCGGTCGAAGTTAGATGACGCAGAACGGCACACATGCTCATGGGACTTGTAGTTCAAAATTTATTTTCAGGGTATTATGTGATAAATGCACTCATTACTTTAACCAAAGTGATTTTACATACGTCAAAAGCTTTTTGGAGCTGGCTCCCAAAGCTACATGTACAAACAAACGAATAATAAAGCTGTTAAATCATATGACCTTTTTTTATTATTATTATTTTTAATATTTCTGCTTTTGTTTTGGTTATATTTTCTTTTTGGTAACCCCTTAACCTCCCTGGCTTGTTTGTATGTGATTGTAGACTCAAATATGTTGTTTACCTGCTGAATGTGTGTGTGTGTGCGTCTGTGTGTGTGAATAAACATTGTTTAAAAAAATGATAGAAGTGGCAAAAAACACTATCAATATATAGTATAAGAATTGCAAAATTGCAACAAATATCAACTTTATTTTAAGTTTAGCTCCTTTACTTACTCCACTACAAGTAAAATCCTGCAAAAACTTAGTGAGGAATAAAAATAAAGCATTAAAGCATTTAAGTTGTTAGAAAATATAGCATAAATACTTGTCAGTGTTTCCTTCTTTTATCTGATGTTTCTGTAATTAATACTCCTGCATTAATGTGTATGTTACATTTTCCTGTTATAGATGTTAAAGGTTGTTCTCGTTTTTCAATTCAATTCAATTTCATTTATAATATCAAATCTTAACAAGAGTTATCTCAGGACACTTTACAGATAGAGTAGGTCTAGACCCCACTCTGCAATTTACTAAGACTCAACAATTCCAGTAATTCCCTTATCAGCAAGCATTCAGTGCAACAGTGACGAGGAAAAACTGGTGAGAGGGTGGTGGAATGGGGGCAGGCTGGAGAGCTGGAGAGATCTGAGGTTGTCCTGATTAACAGGGCGTGGGGACAGTGAGTGGGTTTGCAATGATTGGACACTGCAGTCAAGTCTGGGTTTTCTGTGCAGCCTGACGGTGTGTTCAGCCCTATGTGATCCAGCGGCAGCAGCTTGTTGACCCCTAATTTCCACCGGGTGAGGAACGGCTGCGGAGTCATTAGGTTTCAGAATCAGAATCAGAAATGCTTTATTGATCCCCGAAAGGAAATTCAGTGTTAAAAAGTTAAAAGTAAGAAGACAAAAGGCAGAGCAACTGCTACAGGCTGCATGCATATAATTTATTTGCTTTATGGGATGCAAACAGAAAAAGAGTATACTGCTGCTATGTACTGTTTAAGTCCCAATATAACTATAATAATAATAATTTTTTAAATAACTTTACGTACCAGACCAATTTAGCGGAAAAAAGATTAATTATCAAATGTTTGGTAAAGTATATGATGTGTAATGTTTCAATTTTGTCTCTTTGCTTCTCAATAAAAAATGTATCAAAAAGTGTTTGGCATACCTTTATTTTGCTTAAAGGTGCCCTGCCAGACGTATTTCATGACTTTGTGGTAATGTCTGAAGTCCTACCATGGACTAACTTCGTTACCGTGGTTACCTTGTTTAAAGCCATTGCAGCACGGTATAGAAAGCCTGCAGGAAGACTCAGCTCCATTTGGGCCAGATCTCATTAATATTCAACCAGCTAAGTTGCTTGACTCGGATTGGCAAAAACCTAGCCAATGAGAGCCTGGCTATCAGCAATAGCTCATTAATAGTAATGAGCTCGGGCAACATGAAGTCAGAGTGACCAGCTGTTGCGATTGGTCTGATTTCTCCATATTTCTTATTTACACATTCACCACATAACACAAACACACACACACGGACTTGCCATATTTCAAAAATTAAAAAAAATGGTTTTGTGCGGCAGGGCAACTTTAAAATAATTGATTAGATCTGTACACTTCCCATGAATAAATGAATGAAAAAGGAACCAACAGAACTACTAACGAGTGCAAACTGTTTAATGAATCTTTTGGACAAAAAGGCGTTTTGCTTTCTCACGGTGAAAAACAGTCGGATTAATTACACTGAAGGTTTTTGGCCGGCATCTGTTTTCAGATACTTGTTAAAAAGGAAAAAACATGGAGCAACAACGCTCTGCATTTATTTACAGGCTTTACAGAACCACCTTTAAAAAGGTTAGGCAGTCAGAACAGAAGAGCTGCCAGTCTACTGCCAACAGGGTCCCTACACGTCTCCTTTCAAAATGCTGTCCCTTTATGAGGGGGGTCAAACATACGGCACGTAGGCCAGAACTGGGGCGCAAAAGGGTCCAATCAGTCTCACTCAATGACGTTGAAAATGGCAGAGAAGTAATTCATTCCAATTCCAAATTTACCAATTTAATTTTAGAGAATATCAGTCCTTTTTCTGTAAATTTACGACTTTAATGTTAGAAATTAATAGTTTTTTTTCTCGGGATATTACTCCTCTCTCCCGGGTTTACTGTTCCGGCCCACTTAGGTTAAATTAGGGGGAAATGAGTCTGACACCCCTGGATTAGAAAGTCCTGGATACTTACACTATAGGGCGTTCTTACACTACAGCGAGTACTTACACTACAGCAAGTACTTACACTACAGCGAGTACTTACACTACAGTGAGTACTTACACTACAGCAAGTACTTACACTATTCCTCATGGGGGTGGCAGAAACTACGCACTATAGATTTAAGGTTTTAAAATGTGAAAGTGTTTTTCTTCTCATCGTTACGTTGTAGTAAATTTCATATTTTGGAGGTTTTAGACTGTTGGTAGGAAGACAAACAATGAGTGTTACCATGACACTATGGTGCGGTAGGCATTACAAAAAAAAAAAGGTTTTCTGGTGTTTATATAGTCTAAACAATGATTAAAGAAAATTACTGAACTTATGACTTCACTGAAAGTTAGTTGCAGCCGTGCATCAATAACAAACAGAATTCATCTTTCATTGTAGACACATTGGTTTTCCCCACACACTGGACTTGAGGGACTTGATGATGTGCGTGTTTCAGACGTGTGTAGGAACCCCGCGGCTCAGCTAGTGTGTTTTCAGTTTGTCTTCAAGCAGAGTCATCACGAGTCCGAACAGGAATCCGCCGCTGAGGATGAGCAGAGTGCTGGACACGGGTCCAAAGGACAGGACGGCTCCGAACACGTACAGCATCAGCAGCAGCAGTATGGTCCGGTAGCTGGCCAGCGGGCGCAGGCTCAGCCGCGGCTGCCGGTTCCTCTCCAACGTCCGCCGGGACAGCGGGCTCTGCTTCAGTTTTGCCGTAGAATTGGGATCCGCCAAGTAGTGTCGACCCAGGCGACCCAGGAAGTCTGGGCGTGAGCAGAGCGCATTCATGTGTCCTCCAAACTGTGGGAGATATGAACATTTTCTCAGGTAAATTACTATCAGTTTAAATTAAAAGTGGTGGTATCACTCATTATTATACATTTATCAAAAGGAGCTTAGGGCTGTGTAAATATTAGAGATGTTCCGATACCAGTAACAGAAAAGCCTCCGATACAGCCTGAAATGCTGGTATCGGTATCAGAAAGTACCGGAGTTTATCCACCGACCTGATACCACGTCATTTAGCCCGGAAGAAAATCTACTAGAGCCCGGCCGATAAAGGATTTTTAAGGCCGATACGAATATTTGGTTATTTAAAAAGCTGATATAAGGGCCGATATATATTTAAAATAAATAAACTATGCAATGCCATCACTAACAGGGGCGTTGTAGAGCGTCCTCTGGTGGACAGACTATGCAACACCATCACTAAAAGGGACATTGTAGAGCGTCCTCTGGTGGACAGACTATGCAACGCCATCACTAACAGGGACGTTGTAGAGCGTCCTCTGGTGGAGAAACTATGCAATGCCATCACTAACAGGGACGTTGTAGAGCGTCCTCTGGTGGACAGACTATGCAATGCCATCACTAACAGGGACGTTGTAGAGCGTCCTCTGGTGGACAAACTATGCAATGCCATCACTAACAGGGACGTTGTACAGCGTCCTCTAGTGGACAGACTATGCAACACCAACGCTCACAACAAGGTTGACAGGCTTTTTTTTTTTTTAATCAACCATTAGAAATGCAGATACCGATAGATTGGGAAATGCCTAATATCGTCCCGCCGATATATCGGTCGGGCTCTAAAATCTACTTTAAAAAGGAGTTTATTAATGATCTTTTTCCGTTACGACTGACTGTGGAAGTGGACAATAAAAGAAAGTTTTGTGGCTACATTGTTTGTGTTTGTTCATGTTTCACTAAGAGTTTAACCTGAGCCAGAATGAACAACAAAGATAGAAATCATATCACATCCATACCGGGAGAGTAGTATTCAGCTGGAAAAACACACTGGTATCGGATCAGTACTTGTACTTGGTTTCGGCCGATACGGAAGTTCAGGTATCGGGAAGCAAAAAATGGGATCGGACCACGAAGCAGCAGGTCGCCCTGCTTAGATCGTTAATATAGAGGCTTGTACGTTAACCCGTATCCCTTTCAGCAGCAACAGTGTGAATTTTCCCCGCTGCAGGATTAATAAAGCATTTTGAATCTAGAAATTCTTCAGTATTATAAATGTTTTAATAACAGACGCCACTTACCCGGTCGTTAACCAGAGAAGAGATCCGGTAGAGAAGCCTGACTAGCACAGCGTTCTCATAGCTCCTAATGGGCTGCAGCTCCGGGTCTCCTTGGTACCGAATGTCAAACCTGCGCAGTCCACCTATAATCTGCACAGAAAGAAAGACAGACAGACAGACAGACAGACAGACAGACAGACAGACAGACAGACACACAGACACACAGACACACAGACAGACAGACAGACAGACACACAGACAGACAGACACACAGACACACACACACACACAGACACACACACACACAAAAAGACAGCCAGAGAGAGACACAGACACACACACACAGCCAAGCAGGAAGTCAGGGGACGAAGTTATAAGAGCGTGTGTAACCTTGTGGAAAGTCTGGTTTTAACCCAAACCACCATATTTTTGGTGCCTAAACCTAACCAAACTGTGACTGTAACCTTCTCTGGATTAGACATGAGGATGTATTTCTACTTTAGGAAAAGCCCCTGTGGGTCTTATCAGCAGGGACCAATATCGCCGTATGGTTTGGAGGACTGGTTGGTTCTAAAGGCCGTTTCATGCTTCTGCGCAGGCTCCACGCAGAGCTTTTGCTGGAACCTACGTAGGTTTATACCTGTGCGCTGGTGTGTGTGTCAGGCCGGTGTGTGTGTATGTGGGGGGAGAATGTGTGGAGAGGTGCACGTCAGGCTACGGCGTAGATGCAGATGGGTCTGCGGGCGTATGCTTCCGTTTAGACGCAGAAGCATAAAACAGCCTTGTGACAATTTCCTCTTTCGCTCGTACGATATTTTAAAATACGAACCTGTTTCCTGCCGAGGTCCGTCAGAATGAGCCCGTCCTCTCCCTGGATGCAGTCGGGGAGCTGCTTAGAGTTGCCATCGTCCTGCAAAGAGCCGAGGTTGGATATCAGCTGCGTCACCTGACCCTGGTTCAGCTGCAACAACAAAGAAATGAACGAGGTTATCAGCAACCGTTCGGAGGATTAGAGCTGCAAAAATTAATCCATTCGTTGTCAACTATTAAATAATTTTTATTGATGCCAAAAAAAAAAGGGAAATTCCAGTGTTGCAGCAGCAACATAGACACAGCACACGTACAGAATATACATGAAATAACAGGATACAATATAAGAACAAATAATTTAAAATAATACTACAAGTAAAAAAATTAAAATGCTGTGTAACTATTATTGATAAAGCTGTAGAGAACATAAATATTGTATGTCAATATTGTGCAAGTTACACTTAGTGCAGTATTGTGATGTCTCAGTCTTATCTAGCACCCAGTGATGGGACATCGATGCTGGACCTGGCCCTAAAAATCCTTAATTGGTTGGCTCTATTAATAACACATGGAAATATATAATACAATACAAGTTTAGATGTGTCAACATCCCTCACACAGGAGACCTAAACAATAGTCCAAACTAATCTGACCTTAAAGATTTGACACAAGTTCTCCAGAGCTCTGTCCAGGAACTCGTGGGTCTTTTTCAAGCATTCCCCGCTGTCCTCCGCCTCGCCTCCGTTGAAGGTGTTGTTGAGATCGGGGGAGCCCATCCCGAACCAGGACATGAAGGAGTTATTGGCCGTCACCACGCTGGAGTGATCCGATATCCTCTTGGCCGTCTGTCTGGCCTGTGCAATGATCTGGATTAACTTCATGACCTGCAGAGCAGACAAAAAGACGGGAACTTTGTTTTATGATGAAACCATTCTGTCCCCTGCTTGGGGGGGGGAGGTTAAAATAATACATTTTCCAATTAATATCAATCTTTGTTTGTTTAATAAAATTCAGAAACTGGTCTTGGAAATACCAAACTCCAATGTAATGTGTCACATTGCGAACAAAGGTCGGACATTATATCACATACAAGTCTAGTCTAAAAATGGAATAGCAACCTGTGCTTTACAAAAAAAGAAAGAAAATGTAAAAATCGAGATTTGAATCAAACCGTGACCTCAGAATCTTAGAAAATGTAATCAAATCCCCCCCCCCCCCTTTGCATTGCAATTAACAAAATCCAGAAATTGATCTTGGATCATGGATGTAGAAGTAAAAAGTACTTTCACTTTTTTGGGCTTAGTTATTATGAACCTGGTGCATTATAAAACTCTGAGAATGGGCGCACTGGTAGCTCACCTGGTAGAGCGCGCGCCCATACATAGAGGTGTACTTCTGGACGAAGCGGCCACAGGTTTGACTCCGACCTGCGGCCCTTTGCTGCATATCATTCCCCCCTCTATCTCCCCTTTCATTTCTTCAGCTGTCCTATAAAATAAAAGGCTTAAATGCCCCCCAAAATCTAATCATTGGCAATACCCAGCCCTAATCCTCGCCAAAGTTAAAACTATACGTTGAGCAGACCCTGGTTTATGGAAAACATGGAAAAGTAATGGAATTAGTAAAATATTTGAATGTTTTGAAATGTCATGGAATTTTACAGTAATTTTCTGTGATTCTTTGCCATAAAGTATCATAATGCTGATTTTATTTTCTGTAGCTGTTGACGTAACGTTAACCATCACGTATGTTTCTAACATAAAGTATTTTTTCAGGCCTTTTGTTGTATAGGAAAGTTTAGACTTGAAAGGGGAGCGAGAGGGAGGGAATGACATGCAGCAAAGTTGGAGCCGCAGGTTGGAGTCAACCCCCCCCCCCGGCTTAAATCTCAAAAGGAAAAACTGATGATTTGTGAACTTACGGCTCCTCTGAGCTCGGTGCCAAACATCTGTTTGTATTGGCAATCCTGGCCTTCCAGAGCATAGACGTGGCTCTTCACCCTGAACACCATGTCGGTCACCACCCGTTGCTTTGACGACACGTAGCTGCCGCTTTGGCTCGGCGTCAGGTAGCCGCGCGGCTGGCGGTGGTGCAGTACGTGCTCCGGCTCCAGAAACAGCTGCTCTCCTGGGGAGAGATGGTCAGTTCAGTGTGTTGCTACTAAATACACTTTCCCTCTTACTTGAAGAGAGAAAATGAACCCCTGCAAAGTCAAGAGTTATCAAAATGATTAAAACAAAAGATTATTTACATACTAATAATCTGCTGATTAGATTCTCATTTACTGGATGGTGTATAAACTCTGAAATTTTTTTTTAAAAAATCGGCCATCACATATTCCCAAACAATGACGAAGATGACGTACTCCGATCATTTTTATGACCGACAAAAAGACCCAAACTGCCCAATGTGGCATTTTTTTTAATTTTTAAGTAATCGATAAATCCCTAAAATGACATAAGACAACAAAAAGATATTATAGAGTGTATGCTGTTGTTATTGAGGGAAAATGCCCCAGCACATCTCCCTAGAGCCCAAATTAGACTTAGATTTATCTTTATTAATCCTTTTGGCATGACTCCCGCAAGGAAATTGAACTTACCAGCATCCTTTTTAGCAAGAAAAGAAGAATACAATACATAACAACATAATGCAAAGAACAACACACAGTACATGTGGTCACGTGAAGGGCTTTTTTGAGGTGACTTGGGAGGGTGGAAAAAAACCAAAGAAAGGTTCCCAAGGCAGTCAGCTCAAAGGGGGGGAGGGATAGGGAAGGGGGGGTGTATGGTGTGGAGGGAGTTTGTGTATGTTAACGTCTTTTAAACAAACCCAAACTCAAAGAGTCTTTGGCATTTTTTATTTTGCCTAATTGATACTGTCATTGTGTTTATGCCACATTGTGTGCCAGCTGTGCATTAAAAAACAAAAGATGTGATAGAGTTGTAGATGTCAAAAGATGAAAAAGGTTCAGTGGCACCAGCTGAAAGTTGAGAAGTTGTAAAAGATCTCATTTAATCATCGTCTGATTTGGCTCATGTATATGATCTTTGAAGAATTGTTTAGGTTCTCCGTACAAATGAAGTAGCATCAATTTCATATGATGTTAAAAAAAAATATGGAGCATTCTTTTCACAAATAAGATACAGAGATGAAATTGATTTGATTGTAAAAACGGCTCTCTGTGATAGCAAGTCTTCGTGTTGATTGCATTTCTGTCCTCACCTTTCTGGATCATCTCAGCGAGGTTCGGCTGAGCAAAGACTTTGGCCACCCTGAACACCATCAGGGCATTTTTGGCATTAACCAGATCCGTCCTCACGGCTCTGTTCAAAAACACCTGGAAGAGCTTTGTGTACATGAGCAGGTTCTCCTGAACAAACAACTCCCTGTGAAAGACAGAAACCAACGTTGGAAACAAACTGACTCCAGTCAACGCGACATCGTCTCCTCAATAATAAATCACCTGTCTAACATGTTTCCATACATGTTATAACTCCTTATCTTATGCTAACTTGTATGTTTTTCCATTTTTTCTTTTTTTTTTTAAATTTTTTATTTTGAAGCACATTGAGTTTACGTTGTGTAAAAAGTATTTTTCTGATTCCATTCATGTCTGTAGGAACTAGGAAGACACAGTTCAATGCATGTTGGATTATTCCAGAAGACGTGTCTAAGTTTGAGCCCCAAGACTCACCATTTGTCCGGTACTGTTCTGTTTTGGTCTTGCTGAGGATTAGTCTTCTCCCCGGTGTATCTCCACGGTTGGATGTAGCTCAGCCATGTCTCCAACACCTAAACACAGAGAAGATACATTCTCTTAACAATGAACTAAATGCTGAAATGGGTGTTTCTTGTATCCCCCTGAAACAAAAGGTATTGATACATACACAATGGATATACTATTGACAGGAGGGGAAAAGGCTTTTACTAAAAAATGGATAATGTCTTTTGGAAAGGGTAATATTTTCCTTAAACCTAAGAATGCACATTTTCATCAAACACTGAAAAAAATGGGTACAATATATTGTTGAGAGCCACTTTTGTTAAGATACAGACATTTATTTTGTCAGTTTCTGTCACACACTGTAATGTCCTGTAACATGTGTGTAAATTTCTAAATAAATGCAACTTATATGTGTTTTTCCCTCTTTATGACGCATTTTTTGACTTATACTCCAGTCCGGAGCGACTTCTAGTCCAGAAAATACGGTAGTTAGTTTATGTGACCTTTTAATAGACACTTTATTCAATACTGGAATACTCGTCTGTACTCAGTATAGGGTTCCGGCCTGTAACATTGCTTTGTGAATGAAAAGAAAAAACAAAATAAGTGTTTCTCTCCATCTTTATCGCTAAAATAATCATTCTGTAGTTTGATGACACAACTCTGAACTTCTCACTTCTTACCACAGGCTGCTTGTTGCGATTACTGAGAAATGAAAGAACGTATTGCATTGTTTCACTTCGGTATGAAATGTTCCATCAATTAAATGGCTAAAGGGTGGGAAAGGAAGTGGTTTACTTGCTGGAAAAGTTTAGCACCGGTGAACAAGGAATCAAACCACAAGCTCTGGATACCGTAGCTCCCGAGTTAAAAAGGTAGAATAATGTAAAAGGGCAGAATAATGTAAATATAAATAACTTTTTATTTGGGCTGAGACTTACCGCTCTGAAAGAGGCATCTAGAGGCCAGTGACCGAAGCAATTCTGGAGAAACAGGTAGAGTTTCTGCTGCACAAAACGCTGCACCACCACTCTGTAGGCAAAAGGAACATCAAACATTTAGTGGTTAAGGTCACACACACACACACACACACACACACACACACACACACACACACACACACACACACACACACACACACACACACACACACACACACACACACACACACACACACACACACACACACACACACACACACGGTTTTGACACACATTTTGCCTTTAACCAATTTTGCGCCCCTCTTCGATAACTCGTTACAATTTGATACTATAAATAAAATTGATGATGATGTCAGCTCTAAGGAATAACAGCCTGTAAACGGGTATCTCTGGTGTAATCATGGAAGATTCTGTGATCGGGACATCCTTAATCCAGATCGATGTTTTCTTGCACCCCTATAACATGTCTGATGAAGCTGACCTTTTGAACTCCTCCAGCGGGCTGGTGTGCGTGTGCGAGTGGGCCGAGGGCGACGAGGACAGCTGCTCCGGCTTCAGGCTGTTGGAGAAGGCGTGCAGATGTTTCACCAGGAGACGCACCACCAACACATGCTCCTCCGTCGGGCTGAAGGGCTCCTGCAGAGACCAACAGTCACATAGTGCTACACAGACAGTATGCCCAAACATCTCAGTCAACTCCCGGTTTCAAAAGCAGCCAATCAGAATGCATCCCAGTCCCAAAAAGCAGCCAAACTATCACCAAAGGCTCAGCGCATTTTATATTCTATAGAGTACAGAGGTCTCACGTCTATGAATCATTTGGTTTGTGCAATATAGCAAAGTCCCTCCCCTTCAAGTGGACCTTATGGGACCTTTCTGAACTAATATGTATGCTAGTGAATAATTTTTTTATCCCGTTTTAATTGAGCCATGAATTTTGTATTTTATCCAGCGTCTTTATAACAGTTGAGAGGCGAAAGACTAAGTAAATTGAGTAAAGTTAACATCCCCGGGGCCAAACACAGACATCACTTAGGCTGTGTCTCATTAGGGTACTTCCGTCAGTACACTGCTAATGTGCACTTATTACTGCCGTAGTGCCCACTTTTGATGGTTAGTATTGTCCCAAAAGAACGCTTACCGGAAATGACAAGTGGGATGAGTGTGACGGACGCAACACATGTGAACGCGATTTTACAACCCACCAAAAATACGGGCTTTCCTTTTGCAAATGAGTAGCACCGCTCGACTCACCGCCTCTCGACAAAAATCTTTTAAACTGACCTTTGTTGAAACAAAACAAGCGACCGCTTAAGCAACTGCATGGCCTATATCTCACTTAAAATGTTTTCAGAAACATGTTTCAGTTACAGTGAGGAAAATAAGTATTTGAAAACCCTGCTATTTTGCAAGTTCTTCCACTTAGAAAACATGGAGGGGTCTGAAATTGTCATCGTAGGTGTATGTCCACTGTGAGAGACATAATCCCCCCCCCCCAAAAAAATCACAATGTATGATTTTTAAACAATTTATTTGTATGATACATAGAATTCTAGACATTCTAGATAGAATTCTGACCCTCAAAGACCTGTTAGTCTGCCTTCAAAATGTCCACCTCCACTCCATTTATTATCCTTAATTAGATGTACCTGTTTGAGGTCGTTAGCTGCATAAAGAAACCTGTCCACCCCATACAATCAGTAAGAATCCAACTACTTACATGGCCAAGACCAAAGAGCTGTCCAAAGACACTACAGACAAAATTGTACACCTCCACAAGGCTGGAAAAGGCTAAACATGACTGTCAATCTCCCTCGGACTGGGGCTCCATGCAAGATCTCACCTCGTGGGGTCTCAATGACCTTAAGAAAGGTGTGAAATCAGCCCAGAACTACACGGGAGGAGCTGGGCAATGACCTGAAAAGAGCTGGGACCACAGTTTCCAAGGTTACTGTTGGTAATACACTAAGACATCATGGTTTGAAATCATGCATGGCACGGAAGGTTCCCCTGCTTAAACCAGCACATGTCAAGGCCCGTCTTAAGTTTGCCAATGACCATTTGGATGATCCAGAGGAGTCGTGGCAGAAAGTCATGTGGTCAGATGAGACCAAAATAGATCTTTTTGGTCATAATTCCACTAACCGTGTTTGGAGGAAGAAGAATGATGAGTACCATCCCATGAACACCATCCCTACTGTGAAGCATGGGGGTGGTAGCATCATGCTGTGGTGGTGTTTCTGCACATGGGACAGGGTGACTGCACTGTATTAAGGAGAGGATGACCGGGGCCATGTATTGCAAGATTTTGGGGAACAACCTCCTTCCCTCAGTTAGAGCATTGAAGATGGGTCGAGGCTGGGTCTTCCAACATGACAATGACCCGAAGCACACAGCCAGGATAACCAAGGAGTGGCTCTGGAAGAAGCATATCAAGGTTCTGGCGTGACCTAGCCAGTCTCCAGACCTAAAGCTCAAACTCCGTGTTTCTCAGCGACAGCCCAGAAACCTGACTGACCTAGAGAAGATCTGTGTGGAGGAGTGGGCCAAAATCCCTTCTGCAGTGTGCGCAAACCTGGTGAAAAACTACAGGAAACGTTTGACCTCTGGAATTGCAAACAAAGGCTACTGTACCAAATATTAACATTGATTTTCTCAGGTGTTCAAATACTTATTTGCAGATGTATCATACAAATAAATAGTTAAACAAAAATCATACATTGTGACTTCTGGATTTTTTTTTTTTTAGATTATGTCTCTCACAGTGGACATGCACCTACAATGACAATTTCAGACCCCTCCATGATTTCTAAGTGGGAGAACTTGCAAAATAGTAGGGTGTTCAAATACTTGTTTTCTTCACTGTAACTATTTTTGTAAAATACGAGACTGTAATCCGAACGAGCCACCATTATTGGTTTTGAAATTCCGGTCTGACCCAACTCTCACCAGGTATGACGCGTTATGTCGTAAACCATTTACATCTGAGCATGCGCGACTCAAACTTGCACTCTCCTCACATCGGGCAGTGACAGGGTCCATCGTACCACACTGAACGTTTTGACCGTTTTTAGGGGGTCATCCGGGTACTTCCAGTGCACGGACATTTTGCATTATTGACAGTATATACTTAAAACTAAGTGTTTGAAGTGTGCAAGTAGGCGGTTTGAGACACAGCCTTAGAGACTTAGGGGTGAGGAGTCCTTCTAATTATGTATTTTCAGTCTTATACGTACATATTTTCAGTCTTATATACGCCAAACAGACCTTCACTTACAAACTTATCTTTTAAATTGACAAATGTGTTTCTTTCAAGGCTCAATTCAAGCGGGAGCAGACCATTATTTGCCTCATTGTTCATGATCTTACATATTTTCTTTCCGAAGTAACGTCCCATGGTGGACACAGGAAGGGGAGAGACTTCACCTCGTTAATACTAGGAGAGAGACTGAGTCTGGGCCAGTCAGTTAGCAAATCATTTTGTCTTCTCTGTGCACAGCTGCTTCTATCTGACGGATCTGTGTGATAGGGTTTTGGTCCCAAATTCCCGAAACAATGACCTGCAGTGGATACTCATGAGATCTGGCTTATTTTTGTCTTTCATCTGAGCATTATTAGTGTTCTTGTATGCCATTTGTGTCCTCCCTTGCTTTTAAAATAATTTCATCTTCAGATGGCATCCTGTCTGCACCAGGACAACATGGCAGGGACACTCATGTCTGTAACCTATGTCCTCTTAATTTATCCCAAAAATAATCATAATTTATTCATTGTTGAGGTTGTTTCAGACTATGAGAACAGTCATGAATTTAAAGTGGTACAAAGTATATATAATGAACATTTTTTTTAACATTTTCAATCCCTTATTGTGAAATTTTTTACTTCATCACAGTCGTGATTTATTAAAATGTAGCAATCAAATTACATTTTAAACAGAAGAAAAGGTGGGACCTCAGTGCTCCATTAGCTGCTTAAAGCAAAATTACATGTTTTTCCTATAATAATGCAAGCAAACGCAAACCGTACCTCTGTGAAGTACATGTATGTGAATTTAGGCTGAGAATTCAAAACAATATCTCTAATAATTAAATGACTTGGATGCATGTAAATAAAGATTGTTCAAACTGTAGTAGTATCTTTTGCTTGATGAAGAGCAATAGAGTCAATAGAAACAAACATTTAACACCTAAAAAAAACATGTAAAGCAACAAAAGCACACCAGACTTAGTGTAAAAAAGCATGCATTTATAAAAATAAAAAAAAAAAAAAAATAGTAATAATGCACAAACAGCAAAAGAGAATCAACATCCAAGATTTTGCTCAATTTCCAAAATGCTTCATTGCAGGCTTACTTTTCCTGTCAAGGATACTTCTCTGCAGACATTCACAATTCACAGTCAGACCTGAGGCCTTAGAGGGAACAGAAGAGCAAGATGTTGGGCTACCATAAAAGCACAAGGACTTTCTGTTTAACCGTTGATAAGCAATCTATCATAGATAGATTTTATTTACATAATTTACACTTTTAAATTACATGCTATAAACTCTGCAGGGTGCCCAAACTTTTGCAGACGCCATTTTTTTGTTTTCTGTTATTTTGAGTGTAAATGATGGAAAATTAAATCAAACTTTTTGTGACATATTATACGAATGTCTAATCTGTCATTTGATGCCTTTTGGAGATTTTTCCATCTATTTTTTGGCTTCTTTATGCACATTAATACATATTTTTACCTGCGGTGCCCAAATTTTCGAACCCCACTGTATTGATTTTAACTGCAAATTCTATATGTCAGGCATCTAACGAAAAAGCCATTTGAAAAACCCAGCGACTTTGAGACGAGAGAAGCTGAAGTGCAAAATTTCCGAGCTTTAGGACTCGTTCCTGCAGCACTCTATTGTGCATAAACAACCAATCACTTCCACCTTTTTTGTAGCCCACCTGTTTTTTGGTTTGTTTTTTTAGAAAAGCTAAAACCATTCACATAAAGGCTGGAGACTGGGAGGGGGAGGGCACACAATGTCTCACCGTGTTTGTCAATTTGAGAGAAGTACCCTTGACTTTGATAGTAACCGACTGCGGTTTACCTCCAGGAGGCCCCAGAGGGGCGGGGGTGAATGAAAAGGTAAAAGTACTTGGTAGGTGTGGCGGGTCCCAGAGCCTGGTGGGGCGTAGGGTTGGCTCGGCACGCTGGACATACTGAGGCGGTACTGCAGCAGCGCCAGCTGTTCACCCGTTACCACCAGGGAGGGGGGGTGGGGGGGAGAAGGATGAGGAAAGACATAACGAAAAGGTGGAGGAGAAGCAACAGCAGCAAAAAGAGAGAAAGGATGGGGGAAAGTGAAAATAAGGGAGGAAGAACAGGAAGGAAAAGAAAAAGTTGGCAGGAGGAAGGTACACATGAGAAAAGGAGGAAAATGGAGGCAGCGAAAAAAGGAGAATGCAACCAGACAGAAATTGGCCAAAAAAAGAGGAAGAAAAACAGGAGGGGAGACAAACAAGAATAAAATGTTGACTGTGGGACACAATACTTTAACTGGCGGCGGGGGAACGATGCAGAGGCCTTTTCCTAAACACCAGACGGAGGGGGATTACTTCGTCATAAGGATGGGAATCATTTCAAACCGGATTAAATAAAAATCACATTTACAACAAAATAAAATGACAGAAGACAGCTATTGTGGCTAGAGAGATCAGCAGTGTGGAGCCAAAAAAGTAAAAATCCCATTAATTTTCTCCAAATAGAATTTGGATTTTCAGCCACGATGTCTAAAGTTAAATGTGAAACGAAGGTTTCTGCCCCCGAAGAAGCCAGAAGTCTGTATGACATCAACATTGTTTTTAAGGAAAACATGTTCAATTCGCAATATCATGGAGAAGTACTACGCTACCCACAATCCTAAGCGTAGTAGCAGCGTCTCAGATTGGTGGAGCTGGCCGTTACTAGGGCTGGGTACCGAAACACGGTTCAAATGGGGCAAGTTACCGTTAGCTAGCAGCTGCATCAAACACACCGGTTAAAATGCTGACAACTTACGTTAAGTGGTGTAAAGTGGGACTGTATTTCCCTGTAGAGGACTACAACACCGGGACGTTACAGTCTCTATGGTAACTGGCAGCTGCTGTCACCAACAACAGACGTTCACTTGAAACTCGCCAGCCTCGTGGTGCATTTTAAGTTATTGTAAAATACCCTTTTCCCATCTAGAGGTTGTTTTTGTCATTTACCAACAATTTACTGGTGAAATAAGTTATCTTTATAACATTATTAATTAATCATTTCATTTTGACCATATGGCCTTAGCAATAAACAAGCCATAATTTAATGTTGCCAACTGTCGTTTTGTGCTCCTTTTTTTTACATTTTATACCATCCATCCATCCTCATCCGCTTATCCGGTATCGGGTCGCAGGGGCAGCAGCTCCAGCAGGGAACCCCAAACTTCCCTTTCCCGAGCCACATCAACCAGCTCCAACTGGGGGATCCCGAGGCGTTCCCAGGCCAGGTTGGAGATATAATCCCTCCACCTAGTCCTGGGTCTTCCCCCGAGGCCTCTTCCCAGCTAGGCGTCCCTCCACCTAGTCCTGGGTCTACCCCGAGGCCTCTTCCCAGCTGGACGGAGCAACGGCTCTACTCCGAGCTCCTCTCGGATGACTGAGCTTCTCACCCGATCTCTAAAGGGAGATGCCAGCCCCCCTCCTGAGGATATCAACACGGTACAATACACCATTTTAAAAGTATTGTTTTAGCACCGGTATTGGAAAAACCCCAAATGGCCGCATCCACAAACGACTTTAGCAAGCTGCCGCCGCTGAAGTCTACAATCGCCGCTGTACATGTTTATGGTCACGATTCATCTCACAGCTGGTTGGCTTGTTTCAAGGCTTAAAACTTGTTCTGTACGCATTTAATGACACGTTTCTTGAGCAATAGATCAGGGGAAATCACTTCCAGGACCAGAGCCGTTTAACCCTTGTGTTGTCTTCCTGTCGACCATGCAACTTTTTGTTTTTCTGGGTTAAAATTTAACCCTTTTTTTTCAACGTTTTGGTCGTTTTTTTTTTTTTGGTTGTTTTAAAAAACCTTTGTTGCTTTTCCCGCTGATGTTTTTGTCAATTTTTTTCTGCGCCTTTTAACATTTTTAGGGGGTTTCTCCCCCCATGTATTTTATATTTTTGTGGGGGTTTTCCCCCATGTATTTCAAGCTTTTTTTGGACATTTTAGTCACTTTGTTCAATTGTCTTTCATAAATAAAGGCTTTTGAATGCTAAAACATCCACATTTAAAGAAAGCAGTGGGCTGATTGTTTATTTCACTTGTGAAGAGCGTTGTGTGGAACAATACGCATTATTTTTCTGAAAATTTGGTTGAAAGACACTTTTCTGATAAAGATTTTTTTCCAAAATGGGTCAAATTTGACCCGAGGACAACACAAGGGTTAAAAAGCGGGCACTAACTGTTGAGCTCTACATCAAAAAGAATTGGAGTATGTCCACCATTCAAAAACAAGTTTGAGTGTAAAAGAATATGTTCCAGTTTGTGTGGATGTAGCCATGCTATATACCCAGATGCATATTTAAATAGAAGTTTTAGTCATTCCCATCCCTAATGTCAAACATCTTTACCAGAGTGAACTCAAAACTGTAAGATTTAGTTTTGCACCAATAAAACACAACATGCAGGAATATGCATGGTATGTTATATATATTGACAGTTTTGTTAAATTTGAACTGCAGATCTGAGAACATTAACTCTCATTTCAAGCATCTACAGTACAGGCCCAAAGTTTGAACACACCTTCTCATTCAATGCGTTTCCTGAACCCAATCGAGATGGTTTGGGGAGAGCTGGACCGCAGAGTAAAGGTCCAGCTGAGCATTCTGGGAACTCCTTCAAGACGGTTGGGAAACCATTTCAGGTGAGTACCTCTTGAAGCTCATCAAGAGAATGCCAAGAGTGTACAAAGCAGTAATCAGAGCAAAGGGGGGGGGGGGTACTTTGAAGAAACTAGAATATAAGACATGTTTTCAGTTATTTCACACTTCTTTGTTAAGTACATACTTCCATGTGTTCATTCATAGTTTTGATGCCTTCAGTGATAATCTACAATGTAAATGGTCATGAAAATAAAGAAAACACATTGAATGAAAAGTTGTGTCCAAACTTTTGGGCTGTACTGTACATTAGTTTGGGTCATCCGAGCTAAAACCAACTCAGCTTAAATCTTGCAGTTTCAGTCCACTCTTCACAGACACAGAACACAGCAACTCAACACAGTGGTTGATATATTTTAGGAAGATTAGCATTTAGTACAGGGTACAGGCTTGACAAAACCTGTAATGTTTATGCTTGCATTGGTCAGCATGTTACAGGAGGAGTTAGGGTTTCTTCACTGTTTCCTTTGCAGCCTTTCGGAGCAGCGCACGGAGGTCAAAGCTTGAAGTGAAATGACCTCTGATATTTAAGAATCTGAACCAGAGCTGCGACGATTAGTTGACTGAGAACGAGACGAGTTAGCAACTTACAATTGGAATTTCTTGCTTTTCAACCATACTGTCCCAGTCCTAAACAATACTGCTCCATAAATACTGAGGAAACAGTGTTGTTTGGAGAATAAACAAGTGGGCAACATCTTGGCATCACATTAATCCAAATAGGGTCAAGGTGTAGGTATGATACAAACACCAGCACAAAGTCTCACTGTGATTACTTTTGATCATAAGAACACATTCAGACTGGGAAACTGAATCTCCCGAGGTACTGTAGCTGTAACAGGTGGAACGGTTTCAAGCATCCTCCATTAGATGCTTCAAAAACGTTCTCCAGTGCTCATATTTAAGACTCAAGGTTCAAAAGAAGCTTAAATCTTTTTGTATCACTCCAAAACCAAAATATATTCAGTTTGTTAAGATATTAAACAGAGAAAACTACTAAAATTCCATATTTGAAGAGGCTGAAAACTGCATTTTCTGCCAATTTTGCAGGAAAAATTACTTTTGTAATTAATTATAATTGTTTCTATCGATCGAGCAAACTATTTGTTGACTGATCATCGCACTCCAGAGTCTTCAGAAACCTTCACAGTGTTGTGGCTTTATAATGGTGTTTCACACACACAGACAACCAAACTAACAAAAGAAACACTCGGCGACATGGACATGCCAGCATGCAAAGGACGTGAAAGGAAGCAAAAGCACTACTACCGGGAACACATGCCAGATTCCTTAACGCAGCAGCTTTACTCTGCAGCGACTCTCAAAAGGGATTTTAAACATATTTTACTTATAACCGGGATGCTTTTAAAGTGGGAAACAGGGATGCCTGCTCTGCATTCATACTGCAAGCAAGGGAACCTTTGAACCTCAGCTGATTCAAAAGGACTCGCTGCAGTCAACGTTTTCAACAGTTACACATCAAAAGGAAATCATTAGCATTTGTACAATATGCTGTTTTTCTTTAATAGGTATGTGGTTCCTGTGGCTGCCTGCAGAGTGATCACAGATCTGATGGTATTAAGCAGCCACAGTAGCTGGCCCATCTTTAAATTCAGCCCATACACAATTTTGTAAAACTAAAAGTTTTAGTTTTAAACACAGACTGTATATAAAGATGGATGACGCGTCTCCACTTCCTCCTGGATACGGCTGTTGCCGTTTTGTAAGCATGGAGCCAGAGTCTGCGCAGTAGTGATTGAGGTGGTGGAGTCGCGGTGTCAAAGTCACGCCAATATACCCTCTTGACCAATCAGGAGTTAATCCCAGTTGCCAATCATGATGTTTCAGACAGTTTTTATAGCTTCAAATAACTAAGAAAAACCAAACTGGTCAGAAAAATGAAAACTTGGACAAATATCAGAATGATCAGAACTACCTTAAATGACAGAAAACATCTTTGGGGAACATTTATTTGACTTGTAGTTTGGTCCATGTCCAGTCCGCTAATATGAAGGGGGCGGGGTTAATTACCAGACCCAAACAAAGATGCCATTTCTTTTTACAGTGTTCAGCAGTGATGCAGAATGAAAATCTTGGGAATATAGCAGACTGTTGTTTTCCTTGGGGTGGAGTTCTGTTAACAGTCTTTTGTTTTACTTTTATTTATTTTGCAGAAATCTGCGTTTGCAGATTTTGTTTATGACCTATTCTTCAGCCAGCCACCAGGGGGCCTATCCAAATGTTTTGGCTTCACATTTTGGGAGCTGTCAAGCCATCCATCTTCATATACAGTCTATTATAGAGCTGTCAGTCTTCCTCAGAGACTCCAACTCTAGTGTATGAGTATGACTTCCTGGACCGTAGCTAGTCTGGTGGCTGATGGACAAAAGTACCAACCATGAGGCTGCGGGTCAGAACCATTCTCCCACACTGGGCTCACTCCGGTACGGGACAGAGGTGGTGGCGGTTTGTGTGTTTGTTTGTTTTTTTTGGGGTGGGGGGGTAGGTTGTGGTCAGCCATCCAACAGCCAGCTGTGCAATGCTGCTGTGCAGGGTAGAGGAGAGGAAATTTCTCTTACCTTTACCTGAGGAGACTGCAGCTTCTGGTACATCTCTAAGGAGTAGTGATGGAGCCAGATCTCCACAAACATCTTAGGATGGACACACACAGACACACACACACAAAACGGTTCAGACATTAGAACCGGCATCTGTTAAAACATACTAAATGTATTTCAGTTTTCTTTCATTGAAAACATTTCAAGAACATCTTAGACACAAAACCCCACTACTTGCAAGTCATTGTATTGCACTGTAAAATGTTAACTGTCTTTATACAGTATGTTAAGCACATTAACCCACTGTTTGATTCAGGGATTCTCCAGATGCACAATTCAAAACAGCATTTGATTTTAAGCTCATACTTTGATTCAATTTTTGATTAATTTTTTCAGCAGCAATGGTAATGCCACTAGAAGGGAGAAGGGTATGTCTCAGGGTTTTAGAGGTGCAATTGAATGCACCATTAGTTTAATGGGGTGCACATGAATGCACCGTGGAGTCCTTTTGGAGTCGACGTTTCCATAACTTACTCACGGGGAAGGCAACATGTTGCCACACAGTTACTTCAGGGAAGCATGAGGATTTTACAGTTCTGTTGTTTCTCAGTCATCTCCGACTCCCGAGTCTGGGAAAGTGCAGCTACAGGCTAGCGTTAAGCTAATGTTACTGTGTGCAACATTACCTGCATGCTACAGTTTTGGACGTGTGCAAGCAGGCGAGTGAAGAGAGAAATAAATACAGGAGGAATAGCCAAACTTGCATTTGATTTCTACAGTCTGAACCGAAAAGCTCATTTTGAAGCCGTGACACTCCTAGATTGATTTGTGTCTTACCTGTAACAGTGTTTCAGACCTCCAGATTTCCTGCGCTGCGGGGTCTGCGTTTACCGACGGTTGATGGAATATGTGATGCTTCAGGAGACTGGGGCTGTGAACCCCATAACCAGCAAAAGAAACACTGGAAGATCTGTTGAAGTAAAGGTAGAAGGAGAGTAGAATTATGAACAACATGGACTACATAGAAACTTTTCTATTTCAATTTCAAAAACTTTCCTCTGGGGGTTTCATCATCTTTTTCATTTACTTTAGTCAATTTATTGAACATGTTAAAAAAAACTTGTAAAGTAAACTGATAAGCAATAAAAAGATACAAGATCCTGAGCAACAAAAACTAATTTGTTTAATATTGTTCATGTTCAAAAGGCGTGGGGCAAAGTTGAGAACTTTCTGGCCCTATCCCTTCTTAATTTATCTGCCAATCTTCAGACAGATATGACTCTGACTCTAATATATTTATCAAATCTTTGTTGCTATAAATACCTGGGTGAAGGGGCAGTGACTGAGCCTCTTGAGTCGGAGAAAGGGGGAAGGCGGTACACTCCCCTCACTGGGAAGGAAGTATTTGAGGTAAGTGTCCACGAGCACAAAATAGGCACTGTCAGTGGAGCTTCCGTGTTGGCCTGGAGGGTAACTCTAAGAAGATGAAGAGAACAGATCAGTTCTCCCCGTGAGAAATAATATGGCAAGCGATAGTTGGGCTCGTTCCCGAAGACACCACCCAAGAATACCACTTAGATCAAGTTGTTTTTTTACTTGGCATTTTCTGTATTTTAGGAAAAAAGATCAGTCTATCACTTAAAAAAGAAACCTTTATGAGTCCATTATTAGTCCACAACTCAGCACAGGCTTCAGCGGTTAATGACGACTTGCGTTCGTACTTTTCAAGGTGCACTGAACTCAGAATATCATTGATAGTTTTCTGTTAATCTCACCTTTGGCGCGATGAGACAGAAGGCGAAATTGAACATGAAGAATTCAAACGGATCTGCAGAGCGTTAAGGAATAATCTAAGTGCACAACAATGTAAAGTCTGTTCCCTCCCTCGCCTTGTACGTCTCGGGGCAAATTAGAAGAGAACAGCTAAAAGGATTAGTTAATGATTCAATTATTTCACTATTTCAACAATTAAGTCATTGTTTCGGTTATTTTTCAAGCAAGAAATGTTATATATTCTCAAGGTCCAAGCTTCTCCAATCGGAGGAATTGCAGCTTTTATTAACAACTGGGGCTTGATCTACTGGTGGGGAAAAACAAGGCTTTTTAACTATTTTTTAACACTGAAAACAAGTGATTGAGGATTTTTCTTGAGAAAAGAAAGAGAGCTCAGTGTATTTAACATACAGTACAATATATACAGATTAACAGACACAAAGAACTGTTAATATCATTAATATTAATTAGCTAGCACGTGGCTTAGTTTTCTAATAAAGGCTTGACCAGCCATGGGAAATTCCTCTCTAATACCTTAAAGAGGACCCAGACAGATTGGGGTTTTTGTTGGAAAGGATACTGAGAGCGAGGTTCAGAGTCAGCAGACCCGCCAGGGGGAACTGCAGCTTGTTGTGGAACAGCGGACAGTCAGGGAGGACTCCCTCCTGGATGCAGGCCTTCACCGGACCCTGGAAGACACACCGGGGGGTGAGAAAGGAACATGAGAACAAGATGAGGGGCATATGGTTGACACTTTGTCAAAACAGATACCAGTTATAAAAAGATACCAATTATAAAACAGATATCAGTTATAAAAAGTTTAATAGCATTCAACACTAACTAGAATACTTCATGATGTGCCACCAGTCTTTTCTTTCTACATCAGGGGTGTCAAACTCACGTTCACTAAGGGCCACACTGGGAAATGACAATCACATTAAGAACCAGACATGTAGTTTAATGCCATCATTTTTATTTCATTGAAAAGTCAAATATCTTTGACTAGGGCTGCAACTGACGATTACTCGCATAGTCGATTAATCTGTCGATTATTTTCCTGTTTAATCAATTAGCTGTTTGAGCTACTGTATAAAAATATCAAAACGTGCTGAAAAATGTGGATCAGTGTTTCCCAATAGCCCGAGATGACGTCCTCAAATGTCTTGTCCACAACTCAAAGACATTCAGTTTACTGTCCCAAAGGAGAGAAGAGACTAGAACATATTCACATTTAACAAGCTGGAATCAGAAGAACTCTTATTAAAAAAATATGAAATAATTATTTTAATTAATTATATCTTATTAAATCATAATAATTGTAAAAAAAAATGACTTAAACAGATTAATCAATTATCAAAATAGTTGGCAATTAATTTAATAGTTGACAACTAATCGATTAATCGTGCACTTTGCATTTGTCTAATTTTTCGTCATTTTGGTGGCTTCTTTTCAACATTTTTGTTGCTTTTTCCATCTTTTTTGTGGCTTTCTCCGGCATTTTTGTCTCTCTCTCTCTCTTTTTTGTTGTTGTCGTTTTCTGACATTTTTGTTGCTTTTGTGGCACTTTTGAAGTTTTTTTTCCTCACAAAATTTGACATAAAGCCCAACAAAAGTCTGCAAAAAAGTTCCTTAGCCATCATAGAATCTTTTTCGTTTGGCACACAAGCTTGCCAAAATCTATTGTGAACCTAAACTGATAAGTGGGCTGGATCAAACTCTGCGAGGGGCCAGATCTGGCCCACGGGCCTCAGGTTTGACACGTGCGCTCTACATTATACACAACACACACAGTGGTCTAGTGTAAACAATGGAGGTGGAGAGATTCCCTGAGTGGAGCTAGTGACGCTAACGAGACAAATGTTCTTACCGGAAGATAATTGACAGGTATTTCATACTTGTACTCCTCTGCTTGAAGTTTATACACGAGCTTCATCATCGGCCCACTGGAAACAAAATACAAACAGATGAGAACAAGAACTGTGTTTGATTTTCTTTTCTTTTTTTAATATTATTTTTTGGGGCTTTTCCCTTTAGTGACAGTGGATAGACCGCAAAAGGTCAAGGTTTATTTATATAGCACATTTACAAACAGTCACTACTGCCCCAAAGTGATGTACAAATATAGATAACATAAGATAAAAGGATAATAAAAGGGGAGAGAGATGGGGATGACACGCAGCAAAGGGCCGCAGGTCGGATTCAAACCCGGGCCGCTGCAGGTCTCGGCCCACATGGGGCGAATGCTCTTCCTGGGGGAGCTAGAGGCCGCCCCGACAGAGTTTGAATTGATTACACAAACCCACAATGAATGAAAATACACTTTGGCTGACGTAGCATTACGGACAACTTTCAGCACATTGAAAAACTAAACAGAGAGTACGAAAACAGTACGTTAAATCCCGCAGATTTTCATTCTGGATCACTGACTATTAAACAAAACACTCAGTATGGTTTTAAAAAAATCACTCAAGACATATTACCATCAAAGAAATGTAATATGTAATACCAAATTAGTGAGAGTGTAGGGCTTTTTGTTATGTCTTATCTCTTAAAATAGATCTATTTGGAGAAGCGTAATGGTTTTCTTTTGATTAATTGCGTTAAATCAACTGTAAATAAACTAAGATTTAAATATGATTTGTATATTCAAATGTTATGTCTGCGTGTATGGTGTGTAATGTGATGTCATAAAGTGTATTGTCACAAGATTTTAGGACCCCAGGAAGAATAGCTTATGCTGAAGCTAATCGGGATCCAAATAAAACAAACAAAACTGCAGGAACATGTTCACTCCGTGAAAGAAGCTGTAACTACCTGGGTTTAAGAAACTCCAGGACGATGTTGTACTCATTGCTCCGGGAGTGCAGGAGTCGCAGGTTCCAGCCTGCGATGATGCCGTCCAGACTGCCAAACACAGTCTCCACCAGCCAGGGGAAAATGGCGTGAAGCTCCTAAAAAGGGAAACACACACATACACACTGCATCCTGAACTGGAAACACATTTAACACATTATTAAGACAGCTCGATTCTAATGAGCACCAGCGAAAACAATTGTGCTCGCCCGGACCCCCACTAGGGCTGCACCGTATGAGGAAAATATCTAAGCTATTAGCTAATATTGCGATATGATTCCGCAGTATAAAGCCTTCAGTATTCAAGTTCATTTTATTTCTCAGCCTTTTTCCAAAAATGTTCACTCAGTAATGTACAAGCAACCCATCTTGACAGAAAAAAACAGAAATTTAGAAATTTTTGCATATTTATTAAAAAACAAAAACTGAAATATCACATGGTCATAAGTATTCAGACCCTTTGTTCAGTATTTAGTAGAAGCACCCTTTTGATCTAATACAGCCATGAGTCGTTTTGGGAAAGATGCAACAAGTTTCTCACATCTGGATTTGGGTATCCTCTGCCATTCCTCCTTGCAGATCCTCTCCAGTTCTGTCAGGTTGGATGGTAAACGTTGGTGGACAGTCATTTTCAGGTCTCTCAGAGATGCTCAATTGGGTTTAAGTCAGGGCTCTGGCTGGGCCATTCAAGAACAGCCACAGAGTTGTTGTGAAGCCACTCCTTCGTTATTTTAGCGGTGTGCTTAGGGTCATTGTCTTGTTGGAAGGTAAACCTTCGGCCCAGTCTGAGGTCCAGAGCACTCTGGAAAAGGTTTTCGTCCAGGATATCCCTGTACTTGGCCGCATTCATCTTTCCCTCGATTGCAACCAGTCGTCCCTGTCCCTGCAGCTGAAAAACACCCCACAGCATGATGCTGCCACCACCATGCTTCACTGTTGAGACTGTATTGGACAGGTGATGAGCAGTGCCTGGTTTTCTCCACACATACCGCTTAGAATTAAGGCCAAAAAGTTCTATCTTGGTCTCATCAGACCAGAGGATTTTATTTATCACCATCTTGGAGTCCTTCAGGTGTTTTTTAGCAAACTCCATGCGGGCTTTCATGTGTCTTGCACTGAGGAGAGGCTTCCTTCGGGCCACTCTGCCATAAAGCCCCGACTGGTGGATTGCTGCAGTGATGGTTGACTTACTACAACTTTCTCCCATCTCCCGACTGCATCTCTGGAGCTTAGCCACAGTGACCATTGGGTTCTTCTTTGCCTCTCTCACCAAGGCTCTTCTCCCCGATAGCTCAGTTTGGCGGACGGCCAGCTCTAGGAAGGGTTCTGGTCGTCCCAAACGTCTTCCATTTGAGGATTATGGAGGCCACTGTGCTCTTAGGAACCTTAAGTGCAGCAGAAATTATTTTGTAACCTTGACCAGATCTGTGCCTTGCCACAATTCTGTCTCTGAGCTCTTCAGGCAGTTCCTTTGACCTCATGATTGTCATTTGCTCTGACATGCACTGTGAGCTGTAAGGTCTTATATAGACAGGTGTGTGGCTTTCCTAATCAAGTCCAATCAGTATAATCAAACACAGCTGGACTCCAATGAAGGTGTAGAACCATCTCAAGGATGATCAGAAGAAATAGACAGCACCTGAGTTACATATGAGGGTCACGGCAAAGGGTCTGAATACATATGACCATGTGATATTTCAGTTTTTGTTTTTTAATAAATATGCAAAAATTTCTAAATTTCTGTTTTTTTCTGTCAAGATGGGTTGCTGAGTGTACATTACTGAGAAATAAAATGAACTTTTTTGATTTTTGGAAAAAGGCTGCAATGAAACAAAGAGTGAAAAATTTAAAGGGGTCTGAATACTTTCCGTACCCACTGTATATAAAAAATGTAAATGATTATAGTGGGATTTTTGCGAGTATCTGTAACAAACAGATTTTTTTCTTTAGCCTGAAGGATAGAATTTGATTTTTAGGATTTGTTTGATTACTTCATTCAGAATGGTTTCAAATAGTGGTTACAAATATTGCCTCCCTCTGCGATTTGGATATTGCACTAGCCCATATTGCAATTTTAATAAAAACGTGATTAATTGTGCAGACCCAGACCCCCACTGACTTTTATTTTCTGTATTCTTTTATTGTTTTATGTCTCCAGAAAGAGTTATCTGCAACTCTAATATCCCATTAGTTTCTCTAATAAAGTCTAATACAATACAACCTTTTATGTCGGATTCTGTGCATATCTTCAGTGAAAGTCGGGAGTCACAGTTCTAGCAGCTGTTACCTCGTACTACAAGCAGTCAAGCATTGACATAAACGTTTGGGTCATAAACAGCTGACTGAGTCATCTACCAACTGCGTACAAAGTACAAATCCAATGGCATTCTTTTCCAAATATTTCTAGCTAATAAGCATGTTCAAACACTTTGTGGAGACAAAACACAACGGCCATAAAGCTGCTATACAGGGATACATACGTACTACAAGCAGTCAAGCATTGACATAAACGTTTGGGTTAGCTGCCCCTATCAAGTAAAGAGACAAACAGCTGACTGAGTCATGTACAAATCCAATGGCATTCTTTTCCAAATATTTCTCGCTAATAATCTTGTTCAAACACTTTGTGGAGACAGAACAGCTGTGTATTGAAATAAATTTTAGGAGGATCGGGGGGTTGGTCGGCACTCAGGAAATGACCACACTGGACTCAGGTTAGACTGATACAATATATGGCGTTTATTGCCAATCTCAACCCACAATCCCTCACACTTGGTTACACATAATCAAACAGAAAACGAGGCTTACCGTCGCCAATAGGTGGAGAGCCAACACCCCGGTAGATCCCCTGTGCAACCATCTGGGCGTTCCGTACGCAACCCACAGCAGACTCTACCAGAGCGCAGGGACCCCCTTTATAGTTTTACCAATGGCAGACTGCGTGTAAGCCTGACGGGCCAGGTCAGGCTCACAGGCCCCCACCTTTCCCACACTAGAGCCTTGGCGTACAGTAAGTCTCACTCAAAAATAAAACAATATTTGATTAGATTACACACGTGTTTTATCTCTTGTTATATAAGCGACCCCGAAACTGCACTTTGGTCAAAGTGACCCAGAAAAGCATTTTGATTAAGTAAGCTCCTTCAGATTAAAACCCACACATTCCTTATTTTGGGAATTGATCAGAGCAACACCAAACTGTGATGATTTTACTATCACAAGCTGCTATACAGGCATAACAAATGATGCTTCCACTGGGACTGCACATGTTGTTGTTACAGTGTACACTCACCGGCCACTTTATTAGGTACCCCATGCTAGTAACGGGTTGGACCCCCTTTTGCCTTCAGAACTGCCTCAATTCTTCGTGGCATAGATTCAACAAGGTGCTGGAAGCATTCCTCAGGGAGTTTGGTCCATATTGACATGATGGCATCACACAGTTGCCGCAGATTTGTCGGCTGCACATCCATGATGCGAATCTCCCGTTCCACCACATCCCAAAGATGCTCTATTGGATTGAGATCTGGTGACTGTGGAGGCCATTTGAGTACAGCGAACTCATTGTCATGTTCAAGAAACCAGTCTGAGATGATTCCAGCTTTATGACATGGCGCATTATCCTGCTGAAAGTAGCCATCAGAAGTTGGGTACATTGTGGTCATAAAGGGATGGACATGGTCAGCAACAATACTCAGGTAGGCTGTGGCGTTGCAACGATGGTCAATTGGTACCAAGGGGCCCAAAGAGTGCCAAGAAAATATTCCCCACACCATGACACCACCACCACCAGCCTGAACCGTTGATACAAGGCAGGATGGATCCATGCTTTCATGTTGTAGACGCCAAATTCTGACCCTACCATCCGAACGTCGTAGCAGAAATCGAGACTCATCAGACCAGGCAACGTTTTTCCAATCTTCTATTGTCCAATTTCGATGAGCTTGTGCAAATTGTAGCCTCAGTTTCCTGTTCTTAGCTGAAAGGAGTGGCACCCGGTGTGGTCTTCTGCTGCTGTAGCCCATCTGCCTCAAAGTTTGACGTACTGTGCGTTCAGAGATGCTCTTCTGCCCACCTTGGTTGTAACGGGTGGTAATTTGAGTCACTGTTGCCCTTCTATCAGCTCGAACCAGTCTGGCCATTCTCCTCTGACCTCTGGCATCAACAAGGCATTTCCGCCCACAGAACTGCCGCTCACTGGATGTTTTTTCTTTTTCGGACCATTCTCTGTAAACCCTAGAGATGGTTGTGCGTGAAAATCCCAGTAGATTATCAGTTTCTGAAATACTCAGACCAGCCCTTCTGGCACCAACAATCATGCCACGTTCAAAGTCACTCAAATCACCTTTCTTCCCCATACTGATGCTCGGTTTGAACTGCAGGAGATTGTCTTGACCATGTCTACATGCCTAAATGCACTGAGTTGCCGCCATGTGATTGGCTGCTTAGAAATTAAGTGTTAATGAGCAGTTGGACAGGTGTACCTAATAAAGTGGCCGGTGAGTGTATATACACAGTATACTCCATTTTAATTACATCACAAATACATTTTGATAGGATATGAATAAACTTTTAGCACTACTAAAGTTAGAGTGATTGAGCAGTTAAGGGGAAACTTAACATATCATCTTGTGTAAACCTCAACGCGGTCTGAAACACTTTCAAACTTGTGAAACCTTTATTCCATTTGTGAAAATGTAAGAAGGGAGATTTTACAACTTCCTTTCAAATCAAGACCTCATTGGCAAGTCTAGATAAAAAACAACTGTACTTAGGCCGGCTGCACACTGGCTGCGTGACGTGTCCATTTTTATTTGCGTATATACGTCTTGAGCAGCCCCGAAAACACGTGCATACTAGAAATAGGACCGATGCCTTTATTTCACGCAACGACGACGTTGGAAACATTTCCAGGCAAAATAGAATACGAAAGAATGTTTATATGTCATTTTGACACAATAAATTACATTTTGATGTTTGAAAATCTCTAGGTTTTGACATAAATGGTTATATAAATGTAATTTAAATAAATAAAACAATATTCTGGAGCCTATT
Source organism: Etheostoma perlongum (assembly GCA_026937815.1). Classification (NCBI taxonomy): domain Eukaryota; kingdom Metazoa; phylum Chordata; class Actinopteri; order Perciformes; family Percidae; genus Etheostoma; species Etheostoma perlongum. The sequence continues at coordinate 15,855,846 of CM049374.1, forward strand.
TTGCCATCAACACTGCCGACGTTGTCTTTGCTGTTATCAACACAGCGAGACGTTTTTAACGGAGGAAGAGGTAAACACTTAGAAAGACTCGGTGCTATTCACTGACAGTAAAAATTTAAGTTATTGTATGCACTGCTGCGTTGCTAAATAAAGGAGATAAATGAAGGAGATAAATGAAGGAGATAAATGAAGGAGACTTCCCCAAATCTTGAAAATTCCTCATTTGCCCTCTCACGTCTGGCAGGTTGGTAATTATTCGGCTGCTGGCCTTTCCTCCTCTTCCTCCTCCCAGTCAGTCACCTTAGTTCTAGTGCCAGGCTGAGACTTCGCTCCCCAACGTGACGTCATCGCCGTATTGACTTAATAAACCCGCAAATACCAAAAATGACCAAAAACTAACATTTAACACTATTTGGAGACATTTTTAAAAATGATATATACATATCTTGAGTGCTTTTTGTACCCAATAATCAACAGTGGTGGTTAACTTGCAACATGGGTTTTAACACTTCCTTTTATCAATGGAAAACATACATGTGTACAGACAAGGCTAGCAGCAGCAACGCCGCGTCAGACACGTTTCTGGTGTGTAAAGACATTGAAAACGCCACGCAGCCAGTGTGCAAACGGCCTTAGAGTTGTCAAATTTGGAATACATTATCCCAAAGATGGGAGTTAATTCTGTGATGACATGATCAGTTTTGGTCATTTCTAATTTCTATCTTCATCTTACAGACTCACATAGATCAGTCATTTCAGGAGAAGAAAAGGTTCATAGCCATTCACAGCAAATAAAGCGCAGACAAGTCCATGGCGGGAGGGGGAACGGTACCTTTGCAGGATAGTCGTCGATGATCTTCACCAGATCTTGGCATCGCTGGAGGAGAGGCTTGGTGGAGGTATCGGCTTTAAGATTGGCCTGGAACGACAACACACATTTATGAGCATGTTTTGAGACTAGCTTTGTTAGTTTTAGATAGAAGACAAAAATAATTGTAACCAAAAAGGTCTTCACCCCGTGACACAAGAATCACAACGAGTTAAATGAAAAAGACACGTATGATTTATTAATTGTGAAACTTTTAATAGAATAGAATAGAATGCCTTTGTTGTTATTATACACAAGTGCAGTAGCTGTGCAATGAGATTGAGGATATTGGGATATTTTGAATTTACTTTCCATTCGCACCATAACGTGTTGCAGCTAAATTAACCAGAATGCATAAATTAAAGTGTTTGACGGTCAAGATTTTGCTCCAAAGTGGAGATCTCACCCCCCGCCCCTCCCACAGTTGTAACCCTTTTTGTTCTTCTATATCCATAAATAATAAATTGGATTAAATGTGAACATCCTCAGTCATGTGCAGAGACTCACCAAGAGGAAACTGGGCTGTTGTAATGTTGGAGCAGCCATGAAGGACCCCTCTGTCTGTTTCTTGCTGTGTACAGTCAACTCGGATCCAAACTGGAGCTGGTAAACACAAACAAAACTTGCTCTATTCCACTTCTTTAGTGTCAGGTTCAATTCTGTTCAATAACCCAGCAACACTGTCTCGAACCAGTCTGTTTACTGGTTCCACTTATTATTCATTCATCATTCATGTTCTCTATTTCAGAGCTGTTCATACTGTAATATAATAGTATTATGTAATAGAATAACAAAATACTACTTATTCAAGCACCCTTTGCACTTTGCTCCACAATTAAAATAATAACTATCATAATATCTCCTGCATACTTTGCACTCTTCATTGCACTATTGCCTCTAACTAAACCGATCTATATTGTTTCTGTTTATAGTGAGTATATATATATATATCAGTGAGTATATATTAATGTGTATATATTAGTGAGTATATATTGTTTGTTTTGTGGTTTGTTTTCCTCGTATGTCCTCATACCTGGCAAATAAAGCTGATTCTGATTCTGAAGTTAGCTGGCGACAAACTAGCCTAGCCTTACTTTGTTAGCGCCCGGAGAAGAAAACATTGCTGACCATTGAAACACATCAATGCTGTGGAAACATGATGATAACTGTATGTTCTGTTAATGCGCCAAGAATGTCCCCCATTGAGTGGAAAAGTCAGCCGACAGACAGTAGGACAGACAGTCAATGAGCCATGCAAGTTAGCATGAGCCGGCTTGCTAGCGCTAACTAACTTATCCCGGCAGAAAGAGACCAACAACAGTCGTGAAGTCGCCAAGTGTTACGTTACTTTAGTGACACTTTGAGTAAATCTTCAGACTTCCAAGTGAAGACATATTTACCTTCTCCGCTGACAGGAACAACAAAGGTCGACTACTTTCCAATCAAGCGCGTTTCCATCAGTGTGGTTCAAACACGACCAGACAGTCGTTGACGTCTTCTTCTTTGGTGTTCTGGGCGGTGGTCATGTTGCTGCTCATTACCGCCACCTGCTGGAGTTTCTTCTCCTCCAATGTAAAACTTCATATTTAAAGGTCCCATATCATGGTGATCTTTGGATGCTTTTATCTAGACCTTAGTGGTCCCCTAATACTGTATATGAAGTCTCTTTTATATAGACCTTAGTGGTTCCTAATATTGTATCTGAAGTATCTTTTATATAGACCTTAGTGGTCCCCTAATACTGTATCTGAAGTATCTTTTAAATAGACCTTAGTGGTCCCCTAATACTGTATCTGAAGTCTCTTTTATATAGACCTTAGTGGTCCCCTAATACTGTATCTGAAGTCTCTTTTAAATAGACCTTAGTGGTCCCTTAATTTGAGATAAAATAGGTAAGGTAAAGGTAAAGAGGTAAAATAAACGTGTTATAGATTTTGGTTCATCATTGCAATTTTTTTTTAGACTTTAGTAAAACAAATTTTTACCGGATAACAAGTCAACAATGTTTAAGTCAGGGGTGTCAAACTCAAATACCCAGTGGGCCAAAATGTAAAACCTGAACAAAGTCACGGGCCAACATTGAACAAATTAACCTTTTAATATGGACCCAAACAAGTTTTGCTTTAACATTGAATATGGAACAAGCATCGCTTATTACCATACAATATATAATTTAATAGTGGAGACATGCAAAATCGAATTTCAAATTAAAAAACACATCAATGGCATTCATTTATTAAATAAATAAAATTTAAATAAAAATTGTATGCCTCTTTTCTATTTGCAGCCTTCTGATTTAAATACCAAAATAAACTTTTTCCACTGGCTAATAATTTTACAAATAAAATGATAATAAATCAATCAACCATTCAAGCCCATGCCTTGTAGCAAGAAAAAGTGCATAAAGAAAACGTTAATTATTGCACACTGGTCTAATCTGATGTGCCCAAGCCAGATACCTGGCATCTCTTCTTGGATGCTAGTTCATCAATGTCTGGGCTCAAGCTCTGAGTTGAAGAAATCCTCAGTATCGAGCGAAGATGTTCATCAGTCAGACGTCTCCTGTGAGTTGTTTTGGTCATCTTCATCGAGGAGAAAAGTTGCTCGCATAGATAAGTGCTGCCGAACATGGAGATCATCTGAGCAGCTTGGGTGCGGAGCTGAGGCATTGAGTCAGGGATGAACCGTGGAAACTGTGCGGCGCCCACAGCATCATACTTTGACTTCAGCGTGTCGTTGCACTGGAGTTCAATCAGCTCCATTTGGATGTTGGTTGGTGCATTTTCCACATCAACTGCGAAGGGATTACTAAGCAGTTCAAACTTGCATTTCTGGGCATCGAAGTCGGCAAATCTCCGGCTAAACTCAGCGGCGAGAACACTGAGTTTTTCAGCAAACTGTGCGCATGGGAACACGGCGGTAGACATCTGAAGGAGACTTCCCCAAATCTCCTCCAGAAAAGATTTAAACTGGCGGTGATTTAGACTTTTGGCTCTTATAAAGTTAACTACCTGTGTTACTGTGGTCATAACATGTTCCATCTTTAGGGCTTTGGCACAGTGCTTCCTGATGTATGATGCAGTGGTAAACAATTAGCTCACCTGCACAGTTCTCTTCCCGCATCTTCTCCCGAACCATGCCCACCAGTCCACTCTTTTTACCGCACATCGCTGGCGCACCATCTGTCGTTAATCCAACGAGTTTATCCCACGGCAGCTTAATTTCAGTTACACATTTGGAAACCTCCTCAAAGATTTCCTTTCCTGTGGTTGTGCCATGCATTGATTTGAATCCCAATAGCTCCTCCGTAACACACAGATTTGAGTCCACTCCACGTCCACTCCACGGATGAAGACTGACAGCTGAGCAGTATCAGATGCGTCGCAGCTCTCATCCACAGCGAGGGAGAACGCAACAAAATCTTTTCCCTTTTCCATCAGCTGGTCATACAGATTGGTAGCAAGATCACATGTGCGATCAGCTACTGTGTTCCTGCTCAGGCTCACGTTTGAAAATGCTTGTTTTTTCTCTGGGCATACGAGGTCACAAACCTTCATCATGCACTTTTTCATGAACTCTCCCTCATTAAAGTCCATGTTGCAGGTTTAATTTTACAACGAATTTGTGCAATTTGCTTGTTGGTAGTAAATATTTGAACTGTTATCCATTGTTTTTGATGGTGTTGGATATCGCAAAACTGAATATATATAGAAAAATGGGCACAATTTTACAGTGTTTCTTTTTCCCCCCACAATGCATTGCATGACGTCACGCTGGGGAGATAACAGAGCAGCCTGCGTTGTATTTACCACTGGTCTGGCCTAATGTGGCTTCTAGTCTTTTAATATTAACAGTCTATGGTCTCGATCAAGCCCATGTGACTTTATTATATTTATAATAATATTGGAGGGAAAGTGAAACACAGCTTAGACGGGGTGTTGTTCGGCTTTTCACAAGTTTAGACTGCTAGCTAACGCTAGGCCGCCGGACGTTAGCACAACAGCGTTAGCCTAGCCTGCTAGGTAAATATTACGACTGCCTTTGGTGTTGCCTATATATGCGTCCATGTTGTCAACATCATACATGTGGCATTAGTGCACCTGTTGTACCATAATTGTATTGAACAAAATAGTAAGCTTCGCTCCTACGAGATGGGGGGGGGGGGTTGTTACGTTACACACAAAGCTAACTGGCTATAGTTAGCCTGTACAGATGCTAGCGGATATAGCTAACGTCGCGTAGCCAGCCAGCAACTTCGGCAGTAGAGTTTCGGTAAGCTAACACGACCGCGTTGTCGCCCACAATCAACCTGCAGTGATGTTTGAAATATAAACAATTAAAATACTGGTGCGTGCTGGTTGGGGATGACCATGATTCTGTCTGAAATGTCACAAACGGATTTAGGCATCTTCAGATCAGCTGATCGCGGGGCGAGCTCCCCGACCGGGCTCGCTCCCCGACGGGAGGCTTCGCCCCCGACCGGCGGGCGCTCGCTCGCTCCCCGACCGGAGGCGCGCTCGCTCCCCGACCGGAGGCGCTCGCTCCCCGACCCGGAGGCGCTCGCTCGCTCCCCGACCGGAGGCGCTCGCTCCCCGACCGGCTCGCTCCCCGACCGGAGACTCACTCCCCGACCGGCTCGCTCCCGACCGGCGGCAGGCTCGCCTACAGCACCCGCTCTCCACCGCAGCTTCGCCGGCCACACACACAAGCACCGGCCAAACAGCGACACGTTTTCACCGGAGGAAGAGGTAAGCACTTAGAAATAACACTCGGGGATGCCTTCTATTACTATATCTAGATAAGTGTACCAGTACTTATCTGAACTAACGACAGGATCCCTGTCACTAGATTGAAAGAAAACGTTGATGTTCACTCGGTGCTATTCACTGACAGTAAAAAGTAAAGTCATTGTATGCACTGCTGCGTTGCTAAAATAAAGGAGATAAATGAAGGAGATAAATGAAGAAGACTTCCCCACAATCTTGACAATTCCTCATTTGCCCTCTCACGTCTGGTAGGTTCGTAATTATTCGGCTGCTGGCCTTTCCTCCTCTTCCTCATCCCAGTCAGTCACCGTAGTTCTAGTGGTAGGCTGAGACTTAACTCCCCACGATGACGTCATCGCCGAATTCACTTCATAAACCCGCGAAAACTAACTTTTAACACTAATTGGAGACATTTTTAAAAATGATATACATATCTTGAGTGTTTTTTGTACCCAATAATCAACAGTGGTGGTTAACTTGCAACATGGGCTTTAAAGGGCCGGGCTGATTTTGCGATCTCTGCTGCCACTATATAACTAGCCTTTACAGCAGCCTCGCTTTGTGATGTGGCTTTTTTAAACATATTCTGTTGTGAAACCAAACTTCTTTTCATCTCCTCTACTTTCTGGCTCCTTTGAGTCAGGTCCAGGTCCTTGTAGCCTATTTGTCATGGTGTTTCGTTTCATAGTGTCGTCTAATGTTGTACTCCTTACTTACAGCCACGTTGACTCCACAAACAGACAGGTTTGTCTTTTACATATGTAAACAGATATTCTGCCTCCCACTTGTCCAAAAAGCTCCTGTTTTCTGCCTTTCTTTTCGCAATTTTTGGGAAGGGTTAGATCGCTGACAGTTGTAGCGTCTATGTTGCTATGACTACTGTCACAGAGGAGAGAGCGTTTCTGGGTCCTGTCCTGATTGGCGCGCGAAAACAGCAGAGCATTATGGGATTCGTAGTATTAGTGGTGAATGCGCTGTATAATACCGGCGGGCCAGCTCTAGTAGTAATTTGGTATTGTCTCGCGGGCCAAATATAATTACCCCGCGGGCCAAACAGAGTTTGACACCCATGGTTTAAGTAGTTTAAGAGACACAGGATGTCATCTAAGATTAGTGAAATAAAAGGTACGATGTTTCTCTCTATAATGTAGCGGAGTAGAAGTAGAAAGTGGCATGAAAAGAAAAGACTGAAGTAAAGTACAAATACCTCAACATTTGTACCAAGGTACAGTACTAGAGTAAATGTACTTAGTTACATTCCACCACTGGAGGCAGTTTTTAGTACCAATGTATATTGTCATTATTTTAACATTCACAGAAGCTGTTGGACTTTAAGGACTATGTTGCTGAAAAACAGGAATTAATTTACAATCAGCATTAATGTTACAACACATATATTCTGAACCCAAACTGAGACATCCACCTTAAAACCGACATATCCACCTTAAATAGAAGGACTCCTCCTCTGATATTTGACACATTGACTGCCCAAAGGAGAAATGGAGCAATATTCTGTGGATTGAGGAGAGCAAAATTGTTCTTTTTGGGTCTGGGGGCCGCAGACAGTTTGTCTCCCCCCCCCTCCCTGTACTGTGGCTTGAATTCAGTGCATTGGGGGGGGGGGGTGCAATGCCAGGGATCATGGATCAGTTTCAATACATCAAAATACTTGCAGAAGTCACGTTGCCTAATGCTGACGAGGAAATGCCTTTGAAATGGGCCTTTCAACAAGATAAGGACCCAAAACACACCAGTAAGGAGCAAAGTCTTGGTTCCAGGTGAACCAGATTGATGTTATGGAGGGGCCGGCCCAATCCCCGGACCTCAATCCCATGGAAAACGTGTGGGGTGACATTAAAAATTATGTTTCTAAGGCCAAACCCAGTAATGCAAAGGAATTGTGGGATGTAGTTCAATCGTCTTGGGCTGGAATACCTGTTCACAGGTGACTCCATGCAACACAAATGTGAAGCAGTTCTCAGAGATAATGGTTATGCAACTAAATATTAGTGCAGTGATTCAAAGTAAAGCAAACCCTTGAGACATTTTTCAGTTTATACAGTAAATGTTTGAGTTGTAAAAAAAAAGGCAAATACTGCTTTTTTGAACAGCCTAATATTCCTTTTTCTTCTCTTTCTGTAAAGGTAGAACACAAACTTGATCAATTCTGGTCATGTTTTGATTTGGAATTGAATGTGCAGTGTTCCCAATGCATTGATATTATGGAATTAAAAGCTATTTAAACACACTCCTGCTATTTATCTGTATATCTTGAACAAAAAAAAAACAAGGACATTTTTGTATTAATGTGACATTAGGTCAGATTAAGAGCTTAAATTCAACAACTTTTCCCTTTAAGAATAAACATCATGAATATAATCATCCTCTTTATCTCTAACTGCTCTGCTCCACTGTCACACACACCTTTGCTGGTGATATCTTCAGTTGGACGTTATCCCAAGTGCTAATGAATGGAAACACCCTCTCAGTGAAAGTGTGTGTGAAGGTGTGTATGTGTGTGTTAGTATCAGCATCAGAGAACGACAGCTCTCCTCTGTTCCAGTCCAGAGTCACTCTGATCCTCTGGAGCTTCTCCTGCAGTATGAGACCAGTAGCTGGATCTGGTAAAGACCGTGCTGAGTATTTACCTTGATAAAACCCTATTCCCCATAATCCAGACAGTTTGTCTCCCTTCCTCTGGACAGACTCTGCTAACACACCCAGTACCCAGTCTGTACTGTCTCCAACCTCGACATCCCAGCTGTGAGTCCTTGAGTTAAAGCCCTCAGAGCCCAGGACATAGGGGTATTTATCAAACCTCTCTGGGTTATCAGGAAGCGGCTGTCTCTTTCCTAGTCTCACGCTGGTCAGGTCTTCAAACAGGATGAGGTTGGGTTTAGCAGTGTTTGGGTCCAGAATCACAGGGGTGTAAGAGACCATGTCCTTCATCTTGGTCCAGATGTTGAAACCCAAGTTGCCCAGGTGTTGGGCCTCGTCTATCAGAGCTCCTGAGAGCAGCTGTGGATCCTCCAGCAGGGGGCGCTGCTGGACTCTTCCCACTGCATCCTTGTAGTTGATCAGGAATGAGACGTCTTCAGCTCTCAGCTGCTCCTCTGTGGCTCTGACGGAGTCTGAAAGAGCTGATATCTCTCTGCTCAGAGCCTCCATCTTCTCCTTCATCCTCTGACTTTTCTGCTCCTCTTCCTCCCTCAGTTCTGCCAACCTGGCCTCCTCTTCCTCTTCCAGAAACTGGTGAAGCTTCTTAAACTGATCCTTAATCTGTGTCTCTGTGCGTCGGGCCTGGACCTTTATGTGTTTTGCCATTTGATCACACTTCACTTTAACTTGTTCAAAACCCTTTAACTTCTCCTTTAAGGGCTCCAGAGTTTCCTGAAGCTCCTTCCTGTGTTGTTGTGCAGCTTCATTGACGGGTCTAATTCTGTGGTTGGAGTGTGTTTCTGAATCTCTGCAGACGACACACACCGGCTGCTGATGGTCCAAACAGAAGAGTTTGAGTTTCTCAGAGTGCAGACTGCAGAGAGCCTCTGAAGCTCTCTGATCTCTCTCCAGTAAGAAGGCCTCACACAGGTTCTTCAACACCAGGTTACTAGGTGGTTCATACAAAGATCTTCTGTTACAGACCGGACACTCCTGTGTTGGTCTCTCTGTCCACCAGCACTGCAGACAGTCTTTACAGAAGCTGTGACTACATGAGAGAACAACAGGATTCCTAAAGACATCGTGACAGACCGGACAGCAGAGATCCTCCTCTGATCTGGAAGCCATTTGGTCTCAAAGTGAAGCTGAAAACACAGCAGACAGAATCACAGTCAGTCATGGCTCCCCTCCCTCCTCTACTCACTTCACTGTTTTTAGTCAAACTCACCTTCAGTGTGTGGAGAATCATCAGGTTGAAGCAGCAGGGTTGTAGTTCTCCACTTTTCTCTCCTGCAGCTGAACTCACTCAGAGGAAGTTGTTAGTTTGATCTGAAAGTGAATCTGATCGTCTGTTTTTCCGTCTGTGTGTCTCTCTGTAGCCAGGACAAAAAAAAAAAACAGTTTCCTGGTTTCCTCAGGTGAGACAGTTGAAGGGTGGAGCTCTGCCACACCTCTGGAAATACGGGGTGTGTCTCATTCCTTAGTTCTGATTCATTGCTGGATATGTTGACTCATAGTTTTCAGCAGTCTGATGCTACATCTATGTTCAACAGGTTGAGTCATGATTTCACAGGATGTAGCACCCAAGTGCAAAGACCGCAGGCAGAATAGAACTTGAATATTGAATATAAAAATCCTTACAACAAAAACAACAGGCAAAGAAAATCCAGAAATGAAGTAAAAGACAAAAAAGAACTCACAGGAATCACAGGAACCAAGAACACCGAGACTAAACGGGTAGACTAAACACACGAACACTCCAATGAGAAGATGGATGATCATGGAGCATCATAGATAATATGTAACATGGAATATTAAAAGAAAGGGAAACATTAAGAGTACTTTTACTTAAATGGTGATGCAAATGATAAGGACAACCAAAACCACACATGGGCAATTGTGTGTTATTATGGAACCCAAGTAACTTCTAGGTAAGTCCCGCCCTAAGAAGCAGCCCGATTGGTTGGGGTTAGGCATTGACCTGCCAATTGGAAGGTTGGTGGTTCAATCCCTGGCCCTGCAATCCCATGTCGAAGTGTCCTTGGGCAAGACACTGAACCCCCGCGTTGCCCCCGATGCTGCGCATCGGAGCGTGAATGTGTGTGCATGTTTATCTGATGAGCAGGTGGCACCTTGTACGGCAGCCTCGGCCACAGTGTATGAATGTGTGTGAATGGTGAATGTATCCTGTATGATGTAAAAGCGCTTTGAATAGTTGTTAAGACTAGAAAAGCGCTATATAAATACAGCACATTTACCTCATTACATTACATGTCATTTAGCTGATGCTTTTATCCAAAGCGACTTACAATTGCTATATATATGTCAGAGGTTGCACGCCTCTGGAGCAACTAGGGGTTAAGTGTCTTGCTCAGGGACACATTGGTTGATGTAATGCAGTGGGAATTGAACGAACCCGGGTCTCTCACACCAAAAGGCAGGTGTCATATCCACTGGGCCATCACCACCCCGGAAGTGACCTAGCCCATTGGTCAGGGGATAAGACCTGAACAAATCGGGTTCCTTAACCTTGCGTAAGCAATGAATACCTGGCCAATAGTGTGTGAATGCTATTAATGCTATTCTTACCTAGAAGTTGGGTTCCATAATAACGCGGCAATTACAGGTTTTATGAAAGGTAGATGCATAAAAACAATCAGTGATGAAAAAGAAAGTGAAGAAGTGAGGTAAGTGAGAAAAGTAAGTGCCAAAATAAGAAAAAAAATAGGGATCTTTACTGGAGGATAACTACCTCTGTCCCCCTTCAAATCGTCTGGTCTATACGAGGTTAGGAACTTAAATGTTGAGTGTTCTTTTCCCAACAGGTCTGCAATACTTTGTTCATGGGTAACTCCCTCTCATATATAACCATAGCAAACCCTTCCTATGGTGGTCTCTATGATATTACAAACTCAAAACAAATGAGTGTTATTCAACCTTTGGAAGTACTCTGCAAGTGACAACAAGATGTCTTCATTATATATATTTTTTATTTTAATTCACATACAGTAACTTAACACAATTGCATTTCTTGATCTCAAAGCTTATTAGAGTTAAAGCAAAGTTTACAAAAGGCTTAATTTTGCTCATCAGAAACACACATTTATATGAACACAAAGAAAAAGTACTAAAATTCTAAAAATACAAAGTAAGAAAACTATCAAAAATAGAGTTCTTTAATATACATTGACGTGGATAATAATTATTTAATAATTATTAGTTACATGGCAGGAATAAAAGGCTATACATAATGTATTTTCAAGCAAGGTCTGTTTCTTGTGTGCGTGTCCATGAAGTAGATCTTATCCGTGTAGATCAACATTACGTCTCAGAACAAACATAAATACATGTAAAACATTATACAGGATGATTAAATGTGTTGCAGTAAATCAGGCAACACTTCCCTTGTTTGGTCTTCTGTCATTAACTTATACTTTATATATAGTATACATATTTGTGTCTGCATTGTGCGCGAGATCCTGATACATGTTCCTCTGTTCGTCAGTCCAAGATACAGTATGTGGTGCCAATATGCAGAACTACAGAAGGTGAAAATACTTTTCATGATCCATGCAAAAATAGCAGTAACTAACACTAATCCTTGGAAGGTTTAGGGACGCAACTAACGATTATTCTGTTTGTGGATTCATCTGTAGATTATTATCTGCATGAATGGATTAGTTGTTTGGTGTCTATAATGTCCGAAAATGTTAAATAAAATGTGTAAACTCAAAGATATTCAGTTTACTGTCACAGAGGAGAGAAGAAACTAGAACATAATCGCATTTAACACGCTGACATGAGAACATTTGGACTCAAAATAGTTATAATCATATAATACATCTTTGCAGCTTTTCTAAATAGATATATTGGATAGAAAAAGGGACAAAAAGGGGGTGTTGCAGTGTAGATATTTGTTAATTGGCAAATAATAGCCACAATAAATGGTAGCTTGTACTTGACAGATTATAAATTGACATTATGAACTATGAGCTGATGCATTTCTTCCCTCATAACCATGACTACCTGTTTCTCTTCAGATGGACCGATATTACAAGATATGTGACATGTGACCGCTCATCATGTGACCCCTAATTTTGGAGAATGTCATACGAATCGTTAACTTTTCGTTTGTTATCAAATGAAACATGTACATGAGAATGCGTTGACCTTCACATTTGGGATTCTGAGTTGTCATGCGCTAGTTTATTATAAGACATCTGACAAGTAACATTTTCAAATGAAGCTGAAGCTTGGAACGAACTACATAATGAACACCGTTGATCTAAATCCAGAAACTAATCAACAGATCCTTTTTTGTCGTGTCTAAATGTAAAAATACAGGTGATACATTTTTTAAGGCTTTTATAAGAATTCTAATCCAATTTAGAAAATGTTCTTCTGTTGGCCCAGTAGTCAATACAGAGAATTAAAGACCACATTTACTTGGATTGTTGGGGATTCTTAATTGGAAATAAAGCAGCCCAGATTATTGTGGGATGGGGTTCAAATGTAGAAGATTTTAAGCATATTAATTCTGTAAACTCGTAGTGAAAAAAACAATAGGTTCCAAGATAAGTAATGCTCTTTACGCCAAATTCCTTCAAAAATATTCAGGTTGATAGTCTGACACCAGACCCGCTATTTATAGAAACGCAAATTTCAACCTTTTTAAAAATGACATTGTGCACAGCTGTCAGGTCTTAGAAGTTATATGCCGTTGATGGCGTCAAGAGCATGCCAAACCTGTAGGTGGCAGTGTGACGAGAAGCTCAAGCCCACGTTAGCCAATCAGAATCCCCAAAATAGCAACAAATCCCTTACTCTCTCTCCTCTCCCTCACTTCCTCGGCTGCCTATACCTCCGTTTGTCTCATGCAAACGAAGATTTTCAAAATCTCCACTCTGGCCGAAGGTTTTACAAAGACTCGTTTTTAGAAATTCTCCGTTTGTTTGTAAATGAAGGGCACAAACAAAGGGAAATGTCTCTATTTGTCAAAATAATCATGTACATGTAAAGGTTCATTCACAGCCCATTTCCATTTCCAATGGGGCTTCACCAACGGACGCCGCTCAAATGCCTCTGGGCACAATTGGATGACCTAAAACCAATCAGTGCGATGAAGGAGATGATGCTTCAACGTCATCGTGTAAAACCTCAACGGTTGTGATTGGTGCCTCGATTTGGAAAAATCGGAAATGGGCTTGAATGGGCTCTTGGGCCATTGGCCCCATTGGCCAGACGGACTCTCAAATTTGCCGGTTCTATAGGGTTTTCCCAGGCTATCAGGGTGAGGACATACTAATGTCTTTTTTTATTATTGACAGTCTTTAATGGTAAATATATGGCTGGTGTCATGCTAGCAGTTTGAGCTTTATTTGCAAAAATAAAAAATAAAAGCCAACAACAAACAAACCTTTCCGTGTCCTCTGCATGTACAGGATCTGTTGTCCATTAACAGTCTCTGTGGGGGACTAGAGGGGAATCTCCGGAGGGTTGTTCCGCCTCACCCGGGCTTTCCTGCTCTCCTGTTTCAGTTTCAGGGTGCGGAGCTTCTGCTGCCGGCGTTTCTCGCGGTACCACAGCTGCTCGCAGTACTCGTCCACACTCAGACTGTTGGTCCCCACCATGTGCAGGTCTTTGTAGCTCTTCAGAGGAAGCCACGAGTTCCTGTGTCCCGGCACCGGAGGTTGAAGCGGCGCAGACTGGCCGAGAAACCCGGTGACCCTGGCTGGGTTTATCCTCTCTGGGCCACCTGGGCCCGGGTGGATCGGGCTTTGGTTCTGCTGGTAGCGGGTCGGGTGGAGGCTGTGGTTGGGGATAATGTGAATGCGGTATCGGGCCAGGACCTGGGTGTAGGAGTGCTCGTGGCTGGCGCAGGTGTAGAGGCCCGAGTCAGCCAGCTCCAGGCGTTGAACCAGCAAACCCCGCTTCATGTGAAGGATGCGGTCGTCGCTCTGACGGAGCTGAAAGTGAGACAGAAACAGACAGACGGGCAGAGAGAGGATGATGTTAACGTTGACAGTTGAGATAGAGTTGAATGAGACACATTACGGACGCTATCCTGCACCCGGTGCAGTGCAAAGCCCGACGCAAGTGTCTTTGCTAGTTTAAGACCGGCGCAGTTGTCAGTTTCCTGTCCAGCGCCCATGTCGTTTAAATAGAAAATGCACCTGGGCCCCCATGGGCGAGCTGGTCTTACAGGGAGGTGTGTTCAGGTGCATTCTGGGCATGCTGGTCTTACAGGGTGGTGTGTTCAGGTGCATTCTGGGCGAGCTGGTCTTACAGGGTGGTGTGTTTAGGTGCATTCTGGGCGAGCTGGTCTTACAGGGAGGTGTGTTCAGGTGCATTCTGGGCATGCTGGTCGTTCAGGGTGGTGTGTTCAGGTGCATTCTGGGCATGCTGGTCTTACAGGGTGGTGTGTTCAGGTGCATTCTGGGCATGCTGGTCTTACAGGGTGGTGTGTTCAGGTGCATTCTGGGCATGCTGGTCTTACAGGGTGGTGTGTTTAGGTGCATTCTGGGCGAGCTGGTCTTACAGGGTGGTGTGTTTAGGTGCATTCTGGGCGAGCTGGTTTTACAGGGAGGTGTGTTCAGGTGCATTCTGGGTGTATTGCTATCTTGAGGCAGCAGGAAGTGATCGCACCATTGACCAACAAAAACCTCTAAAGTCAGTAACGCAGCATTTCATTGTTATTTTAACAGAGAATTAGTAAAAATGGACCTAGGCTCGTGCACAGAGTGTGCACACTATGCTTGTTACACACACATGGACACACACTATACTTGTTACACACACATGGACACACACTATGCTTGTTACACACACATAGACACACACTATGCTTGTTACACACACATGGACACACACTATGCTTGTTACACACACATGGACACACACTATGCTTGTTACACACACATGGACACACACTATGCTTGTTACACACAGCAGCACACAAACATGCAGAAGATTACAAATAAAGATACTATGGTGCAAATCCACCATCATAATAGCAATGTGCCAAGGTCCAAACGTGCTTGACTGTAAAAAGGGAATGGGATAGGACTTCTGATTGGTTGATTGCATGTTATGTCCAAAACACACCTATAATTAATAAGTACAACCCTTTTGAACCATGTGTCCGGCCCACGGACCCTTTCTTCCGCTGTGAAACTAACAAAAGTGGATTTGGACACTCCCTGAATGCACCTGCGCCAGGCGCTTCACGCCGTGCGCTCAGATTGTTAAAATAGGGCCCTACGCTTTGTTTATACTCGCGGAAGACACCGTGGGGCAGGCCTCCGTAGACGGTGCGTGAGTTATAAGCATACACAGAGACTTTTATGCTCAACCCGTAGTTCGTTGCAGTATCTTTCTGGGGCGACTTTGGCGCCTGCCAATTGGAAGCTTGGTGGTTCGATCCCTGGCCCCCGCAGTCTACATGTCAAAAAGTCCTTGGTCAAGCCACTGAACCCTGAATTGCTTCCAATTGCTATTGATGTGTAAATGTGTGTGAGTGTGTATCTGATAAGCAGATGTGTGTGAGTTTTTATCTGATGAGCAGGTGGAACCTTGTAAAACAGCCTCGGGCCACAGTGTATGCATGAATGTGTGTGAATGGTGAATAGTTCCTGTACTGTGTAAAAGACTAGAAAAGCGCTATGTGAATCTAGTCCCTTAACATTTATTTCCAGAAACGTGAGGGAGTGTACAAACAAACTAATGTGAAATAAGAAAAAGGAAGAAGAAAGTGGAAGGAAGGAAATCAGGTTTCCTGGCAACATTAGTAAACACATCCAGGATTAACACCGACGTGCTGGCCGGCAAACGTCGCGTTACATTTGTCACTCTAATTATTAACGTTACTGTCGCTTATCTTCAAATTAAATGACTTTCTGCCTCTCGATGTTACAAACACTCTTTCAATGAAGGTGTTTTTTTTTTTACACAGCCACACCCTTCAGCAAAATGCTTGTAAGTGGAGGAAACAGCAGTGACCTGTATATTATAAATTAAGAATACACAGGAAAATCGCTCTGATATAAATACATATTATGATGATTTATATTCTACTTATAGGGTTCAACATTTATCTGGTTCCTCTTCCAAAGATCATATTATTTCCAGGATACACATAACATGAAGCATCGCACCATTAACTCAACAAACTCTATTCAAAAACAATGTTTTGTGACTTTTTTGCCTTTCTTTTCCATTTAACTCCATTTAACTAAGTCCATTTAACTCCTTGTGGTCTGCACACGAAGAAGATGCCAGATGAACTCGTCACTTCTACCTGGTTTGCTGAGAGAATCCAGTAGAAGAGGTTGTGTCTCACCTCTGTGCTTGCCTGCGTCTGACTGAGCGCTTGCTGCTGGCTCTCCGTGTGCTGCAGCGTCCACCTGAGCTCGGCCTGCGGAGACCGAGGAACACACTCCAGGAAGGTGGAGTTTCCCTCTACACCGTACACCGACCTCACCTCCACAGACTCTGAATCTGAGGGGAGAAAAGAAACATAGAGGGTTTTTATGCCGAGACAGGACAGAAAAAAGAAGAAAATGAATGTAACCTTCTCAGTGTTTTCTGTATGATCAATGTGAATCTGAAAACAGACAGATTATAATAAAAGGCAATTCTCAGAATCATCCATCCATCCATCTTCATCCGCTTATCCAGTGTTGGGTCATAGGGGCAGCAGCTCCAGTAGGGGACCCCAAACTTCCTTTTCCCGAGCCACATCAACCAGCTCCGACTGGGGGATCCCGAGGAGTTCCCAGGCCAGGTTGGAAATATAATCCCTCCACCTAGTCCTGGGTCTTCCCCGAGGCCTCCTCCCAGCTGGACGTCCCTCCACCTAGTCCTGGGTCTTCCCCTGGGTTCTTTTCGGTCATTCTCAGAATCAGAGAAGAGTTTATTGCCACAATGAGATACATCTGGTGGCAGTAGCTCAGTCTGTAGGGAGTTGGGTTGGGAACCAGAGGGTCACTCAAGTCCCCATTTGGACCAAAAGCACAGAGTGTGGACTGGCAGCAAGGCACCGAATCCCCCTCAGCCAATCAGGGTGCTGGCCCCCCCCACTCTCTCTCCATTAGTGCATGTATAGGACCTGAGCATGTGTGTGTGTTCAGGCCTGTGTGTAATAACAACAGAGTGTGTGGTAATGTGTGTGGTAAAGTGGTAATTTCCCCATAGGGGATCAATAAAGAGTATTCATTATTTGTGTGGAATTTTCCATGGTTGGAAATTATTGATTTCATAAACAATTATATACATTATACAACTGTTGCATAAGGAAAAAAAGGGGGGGGGGGTGAGTGTCATTGTATCACCTTCTTTACCCGTTGTGTTGTCCTCCCACCCATTACACTATAAATATATAAATTAATAAATAATAAATAAACTTGCCTTACACAACTTTTTGTTTTTCTTGGTCCAATTTTTATTTTATTTTTTATTAAAAAATTAAACCTTTTCTGAGGTTTTTTGTTTCTTTTTTAAAAGTTTTTTGTATTTATTTTTTTATTTTCTGATTTTTTTGTCATTTTTATTCCACACTTTTTTGATGTTTTTATGTTTTCCCGCTGAGGTTTTTGAAATGTTTTCCCGTAATTTTTTAAATGTTCTTTTATCAATTTCTTTTTCAAATGCTATCAAATTGAATAAAACACTCAAATTCAAAGAAAATAGTGAACTGATAATTTATTTTACTTGTTTTTTAATTTTACAAATTTCAGCAGGAGGCTTAAAAAGGAGCACAGACTCGAGCAGATTGAGAGAATACTGACATTTCATAGAAACATTTATGAATATTTTTAATTCAATTACATTTTATTTATAGTATCAATTCAGAGATAGAGTTATCTTAAGACACTTTACAGATAGAGTAGGTCTACACCTCACTCTATAACTTACAGATAGAGTAGGTCTACACCACACTCTATAATTTACAAAGACCAATTCAAGTTATTCCCAGCATTTGATCCTTTCCTTAGTTGTGAAATGATCACTACTGCCACCAATTTGTACATATGAAGTGGAGGAAACGGCAGTGACTTAGTTCCACCCCTAGAGGGCGCCTTACGCCTGCAGAACACAACAGTAATAGAAGATATTTTTCTGTATATTTTGAGTCAAGAATAGTATTATGATGCTTTATATCTTTGAGTTTTGAGTTGCTTGTCCGTTATGTAACTTATGACGGGAAGACATTTCCAACAGAGACAGTTCATTCACCTCAGACGGCGGAAAGCCTTACCGTCCTCTGTGATTGGACACTGACTCCAGGGGTCTCCGTACTTCACATCCTGTCTGCGCGCCCGCCTGAGAGACACACACACACACACACACACACACACACACACACACACACACACACACACACACACACACACACACACACACACACACACACACACACACACACACACACACACACACACACACACACACACACGTCATTTACAGGGGTTATAACAACAAGTATTTTTCTTTTGCTGTTTTTAATGTATGTTTACCCTGCACAATGTCCTTGAGTGCCGAGAAAGGCGCCTTCAAATAAAATGCATAATTAATATTATTATAATTAGAATACAGAAAATGAATAGCCCGGTTGACACCAGACCCCCAAACTGACAGCGGGTCTGGGGAAGGTTCCTTAACAGCCAGTTTCCAAAGGGGCGTCACCAACACTCAAACACCTCTGGGCGTAAATGGATAGCTGTCAATCAATATCTGATAGCGATTAATGGCATGGTTGGCTTTTAAACCTCATTTATAGGAAATTATACCTAATGTTTGAGTTAAAAAAGCAGAAATTAGGAATTATTTAGACTAAAATTAAAGGAATGGATGTTGATGGATAATCACAGACTGGAATATGTAAACTTTTACTCAATACCATTTCAAAAACACTTCAATTTGTTTTTCAAATTCTATAAAATTGAATAAGACGCCCCAAAATTAATGAAAGTAGAGATTTGTACTTGGCAAAGAGCGTTGTGTGGAATCAATCATGTTATTTTGGGGAATTAAAAAGAAAATTGATATAGGAAAACGGGTCAATTTGACCCAAGGACAACATGAGGGTTAATAATAATTCTTTGTATTTCTGTATTCTGTATTGTATCTGTATTGCATGATCATGTACGAAAACATGCTAAAAATGTTAACAATACATGCTAGAGTGTGTGAGAGCAGACAGCAGACTCATCACTTAAACCCCCACTGCCAGATAATGACGTATGCCTTTAGATATAGTGAATGAGGGCCCAAGAGCAGGCTATGAAAATACAGCGTGTTGTTTCAGCCACGGTAAAGAGATGTTGTCACGCCTCTGTCTCCGTCTAACTCGACTATCTGTCGTTTTATGACCCCGCTTCCCTTCTCTTCACCCACTGCTTTCTTTGCTTTGAGACTGTAACACGTGAAGGTCTCTCTGCCCATTTGTTTCCATCCTTTCCTTCACCTACTCTCACCATAAGTCTAAGTTTGTGACAGTATGTTAACCCTCCCTTCATTCCTCCCTCTCTCTCTCTCTCTCTCGCCCTTCAGAAGTTGTCACATTTATTTCTATCTCCTTCCCTTTCTCTCACTCTTACCCACTCAAAGATATCAAATCCAACCAAATTTTAAAAACCAAACTGATGCATACAAACTTATTTTTTATCTAGTTTTTTTCCGTCTCTTTTCTTTCTTCTGTCTCTAAATGTTTGGGGAAACACTCAGAGACATAAAATGAATAATATATTGTAAATAAATAAATGTTCTTCCTTAAAATACAGGGGGCATAGGTATACACCCCCCTATGTTAAAATACAGGGGGCATAAGTATACACCCCCTATGTGCCCCTTATGCCCCCTGTATCTTAAGGAAGAACATTTAGTTATTTATGAAACATTATTCATTCATAAAGAAAATTGGTGTCCTTAAAAGGTTGGATTTTCCTAATTTTTTTGAATTAAGGCATTAACATCAATTTCCAAAAGATTATTTTTTTTATTCCTCTTTTTAATCAACTTTAGCATGGGTGTGTGAACTTACTCAAGCCACTGTATATCGATATCGATATAATTTCGATGTATTGCCCAGCCCTACAACTTGGTATCAGCTTGACTGCATTTTTATATAAATATAATAACACATCTATTTGCTGGCCGCTGCTTATGATGACAAAGCTTCCAGGGACGCGACGCCGTGGATTAAAACTATGGATGAAACTGTCATGAGTCCCCCCCCCTCTCCCTGGGCCTCAGCGTTACCTCTTGCTGGTGGAGAAGAACCTGGAGCAGGTCTGGCCATCCCAGGAGCAATAGGGGTCTCTGGCCAGGCAGCACTCAGCACAGTCCGCCCCGTACAGCTCACACCTCTGGAGCCCCAGCTGGGCCACGCCCAGCTCACTGGACACGTACAGCTGCTTCTGTGGACGGAGGAGGACAGACAGTCACCATAATATGGTCCTAATATGTCCTGGTACTGGTACAGGACAAAGGCATTGTCACGTTTTCTTTGGTAAATGATGATGTTTTCCATCAGATCTACTTATTGGTTACTGATATCATTAAACTTTGTAAAGTTTGGTAAGTACCTACTCTTAGGCAGACAGGCAGACAGACAGACAGGCAGACAGAGGGACAGGCAGACAGACAGGAAGACAGAGGGACAGACAGACAGGCAGGCAGGCAGACAGACAGACAGACAGGGACAGACAGACAGACAGGCAGGCAGGCAGGCAGGCAGACAGACAGACAGGCAGACAGAGAGAGAGGCAGGCAGGCAGGCAGACAGACAGACAGACAGACAGGCAGACAGAGAGAGAGAGACAGGCAGGCAGGCAGACAGACAGACAGAGGGACAGACAGACAGATAGAGAGAGAGAGAGAGACAGACAGACAGACAGACAGGCAAGGCAGGCAGAGAGACAGACAGAGAGAGAGACAGACAGACAGACAGACAGAGGTACAGACAGGCAGGCAGAGAGACAGACAGAGAGAGAGACAGACAGACAGACAGAGGGACAGACAGGCAGGCAGAGAGACAGAGACAGATAGACCTACTCTCTTTGTTGACAGCTCCATGCTCAGGATGGGAGTGGGACTCTGCAGGTCAAAAAGGGGAAATACATAAAAAATTATGATATTCATGAGGACAAAGAAGAAAACACTGTGAAAGTTGTTTTTTATGCGATGGATGGCAAAATAAACAAGGAAAAGCACAAAACTACGCTCGCTGTGTGAGTTACTGTGAGGAAGACGGACGTCTTGTTAGATTAACAGACAAACAACCGACCCTGCTCTTTAACAAACCTGATATTCCACCTGTGCAGAGGTGGAGGAATACCTCCGAGCTACACTACGGTACCGAGGTCAGGGCAGCTACCGAGATTAGAAAATCAAATGACTCGCTTTCTTCTTCAGGGGACTACATTACCCCACAGCTCCATTAATCTAGCTCAGTGACTTATAGCAGCGTTTCACAATGGAAGTAAATGACCCGTAACTGCTCTGAGCGTGGGGGCCTAACTAAAGGAGGAAACTCACGGACTGATAGAGAGCAGGTGAACAAGTATCTACACAGTGATCTGGCTATCCTGTGTCCCGTCACAGTCAACAAACCGACCAATCAAGCGTCTCCTCTCTGAAACCCAGTCAGGCTACAAAGCCACTTCCTCTGGCTCGAGCCTTCAGTGGATAGTAAGCTAAGAAATTAACACCGCAGCCAGGGTTTAACACATAGACTGTAGAAAAGAATGGACAGAGAATCTGGTTCGGCAATGTGATGCAAATGGGGAAGTACATAAGGGTCTGATGATAATTTCCTTTACATGATTAAAGACATTTGCACGTGTGTTTGCAGGAAAATTCAACAGAATGCAGGAAATGAAGTGTTTGATGTTCAACATTTCAATTTTGCTTAAGAGTAGAGATCTCAATCTGAATAGACGATGAAGAAGGGGATGTTTTGGGGCGTGGCCACTTACGTGACCTGTCAATCATGACAGAGGGGGGGGTGTCCCTGTTCTTCTTCTCAACATTGACCTTCTGCTGTAGTTAATTCCAACATTTTGGTTGCCTAAAGTTGTGTTGGTCAGCAACCAATGGCAGTATGTACATACAAAGAGCCATTGGTTCAAAATTAGCACCATATACCAGCCAAATGCTGGTTAAATTTGTAAGTGGTTGGTAAATTGTTGGTAGTAAAAAAACAAATCTATTGCTATGTCTGTTCTTTAACCCTTGTGTTGTCTTCCCGTCAACCATGAAAAAAAAATGTTTTGGTTACTTTTTTCCACGTTATAATCGCTTTTTCCAACATTTTTGTCACTTTTTCAATGTTGTGGGTGGCTTTTTTGATGTTTTTGGTGTTTTTTCAAAAGTTTTTTGATATTTTTAATGGTGACATTTTCAGCTTATTTCGACGGCCCCCTTTTTTTGTGCCAAAAAAAAAGAAAGAATTGAAAACGGATCAATTTGACACAAGGACAAAATGAGGGTTAAGACTTTCCTCACAGTTTTTATGAAAAAAAAAAGAAATGGCAAAAACAGTGCCTTATTTCCCATAAACGTTAATGAGAAATTGTCGGTAAATCGATATGCCGATGCCCCTTACTTTAACGTAGAAAGATTATTAAATGTTTAAATGGATGATGAGACTTTGGACTTAGTTGGGGTCAATGGAGGCCAAATGGCGATGACATACACACTAAAAAGTTAATATGCGTCTTCATAACACGCCAATAATGCCATACGAATTGGCGAATGGCGTGTCATACATACGCCATCTCATGAGATCAGTGTTAGCCAGACCTTTCTCTGGAGCGCTGTGGAAGTAGAGCT
>CM049374.1:15879469-15984514 GCA_026937815.1 Etheostoma perlongum
TTAAATCAGTAAGAAGATGTTGAAGTATTGAGAAGAGTTGAAAATGTAGGAATGGTTTTAATTAAGTTGAATAGCAACAATAATGTAAAAAAGTTGGAAACATTTAAAAAAATCATTTGTCAGCACTGCGCCACCACCAAAGGATCGGTTTTCAAGCTTACATTGTAATATATAATTAGACAGACAGACATACAGAGTATTGCACTGTCAGGGAAAAGGTTGCCATGGCTACATATAATCAGTGGCCATGTTTGTAAACGCAGCTAGGAAGCCTTTGATCTCTGTGATGTCATCTCTTTCCAAAAAACGTACGTAATATTAAATAATCATAACAGTGTTAAAAGACATTTTAACACTATGTGATGATATCCCATTGTGGGATTTGAACCCGGGCCTACGGCATGAAGGGCATGTCATATAACCACTGCGCCACCACTGTAATAACTTCTGGAAAGCCTATACAAGATAATATATAATTTATCTGTGTTTGTGTGTGTGTGTCTCTCTGTGTGTGTGTATGTGTGTTTGTGTGTCTCTGTGTGTGTGTGTGTGTGTGCGTGTCAATCTGTGTTTGTGTGTGTGTGTTTCCCACTAATAATAAAGAACCGAATAACAATAGTTGGAATGCTGTGGAACAGCATTCCCACTAATAAAGAACCGAATAACAATAGTTGGAATGCTGTGGAACAGCATTCCCACTAATAATAAAGAACCGAATAACAATAGTTGGAATGCTGTGGAACAGCATTCCCACTAATAATAAAGAACAGAATAACAATAGTTGGAATGCTGTGGAACAGCATTCCCACTAATAATAATAAGTATGGGCAATAATAGTCATTGTGCCGATTGCTGCTTATGCAGCACATCGGCACACTGAATTAACCTCCAACTACCGTCCACTAAAAGTGTTTCTGGCACTGACAGACTCAGATTATTATCTGACAACATTATGGACAGGATCCCTACAGAGATAGACATTTTAGTCCTTTAAGAATCACGTCTTTCTATGTCACTAGAGACGAGGTGGCTAACCATAGCATGCTAGCTCGTTCTCAATGGCAAAACACTGCTCCAACAGCTACTAGTTGACCATAATCTCCAAAAGAACTACTTCCGGTCCCTGTTGTACTTCCTGTCCCTGTTGTGCAGGTATTCCACAAGTGTCTCTGGTCTAGAAAAAGTCTCCCAGCTGATCCTGCCTTGGACTGACCAAAGCTTGAGAAAGAGTTATCAGGTGATGGGATCTCACCGAGCTACTGAGCATGTGCAGCTCCCAACAAAGATAGGATAGAAGGGAGATGTCTCACTCTGGAGATAAAACTAGTGAGATGTCTCACTCTGGAGATAAAACTAGCAAGATCTCTCACTCTGGAGCTAAAACTAGCGAGATGTCTCACTCCGGAGATAAAACTAGTGAGATGTCTCACTCTGGAGATAAAACTAGCGAGATGTCTCACTCTGGAGATAAAACTAGCGAGATGTCTCACTCTGGAGATAAAACTAGTGAGATGTCTCACTCTGGAGCTAAAACAGAGACCTAAACACACAGGGTGAAAACAGGATCTGCAGCAATGTGTAGTTCAACAAAAATATGGTGTTTTATGAAAATGAAACCATGGAAACCTATTCTGGTACAACCTCAAAATACAATTATGAACCTGAAAATGAGCAGAACATGAGCACTTTAATCCTCCCTCTACTACTCCCTTTTTCCTGAAAAAAACAACCCAAGGGGATTCTTCTATTATTTATGCGTGTACTTATGCACTGATATTGTCTATAAATGTAAATGCACTGTATTTATATTGTGCTTTTCTAGTCTTAACAACTACTCACAGCGCTTTTACATCATACAGGAACCATCAGCTCATCAGATAAACACTCACACACATCTACACGCCGATTGGGCAGCATGGGGGGCCAAAGGGGGGTCAGTGTCTTGCCCAAGGGCACTTCAACAACCACCAACCTTTCAATTGGCAGGCAACCGCTCCACCACTGAGCCTGCCGCCGGTCTAATATACCGTTTTTTTGTGTGTGTGTGTCAGTGTGAGTGAGTGTGTATCTGTGTCTGTGTTAGTGTGTGTATCTGTCTGTGCATGTCTCTGTGTGTGTCAGTGTGAGTGAGTGAGTGTGTGTGCATGCGTGTGTCTGTGTCTGTGTGTGTATCTGTGTGTGTATCTGTGCGTGTGTGTGCGCGTGTGTGTGTTTGTGTCTGTGTGTGTGTTAGTGTGTGTATCTATCTGTGCATGTCTCTGTGTGTGTCAGTGTGAGTGAGTGAGTGTGTGTGCATGCGTGTGTCTGTGTGTGCATCTGTGTGTGTATATGTGCGTGTGTGTCTCTGTGTGTGTTTGTGGGTGTGTCTGTCTCTGTGTGTGTGTTTGTGTATGTGTGTCTGTGCGTGTGTCTGTCTGTTTGTGTGTGTGTGAGGATGCTTATTTGTTTTGTTTGTATTTTTGGTGTTGATTTTTATATATATATTTTTTCACAATAAAAAGAATCTTAAAAAAACAAACATGTGGATCAATAACCCAACAACAGAACAACATATCGTCCTCTTCAACCTGCTGGACACTCGGCCGTGGGACAGATCACGTGTGTGTGTGTGTGTGTGTGTGTGCGTGTGTTACCATAGATCTTCTGGATGCCCTGCAGGTCGTCCAGCGGCAGCTTAAAGTTGTGCGTGTCCATGTACTGATAGAACGGAGCCATGATGGCGCTGGGGTCGTTGGAGTGCTCCAAACCCAACGCGTGGCCCAACTCGTGGACCGCCACCAGGAACAAATCGTTACCTGGAGAGAGAGAAGGAGGGGGAGAAGGAGGGAGGAAGGGAGACTTTTACAACACCACTTTTATTACTGTATTTATAATGTGTACAGCTCAATAAAATACAGTGCTTATGCATAGACATCAGTTTTTATAGAGGGGAAAGAGAGAGGGAGGGAGAGTGAGGGAGAGGGAGAGAGAGAAAGAGGGAATGACAGAGGGGGAGAAAGAGAGGGAGAAGGAGGGAATGAGGGGGGGAGAGAGCAAGAGAGAGAGAGGGAGGTGGAAAGAGAGGGGGAGGGAGAGCAAGAGAGAGACGGAGAGAGAGCGAGGGAGGGAGAGACAAGGAGGGGGGATGGAGCAGGAAAGAGAGAGATAGGGAGGGGAAAGAGAGAAGGAGGGAGAGAGAGAGGGAGGGGGAAAGAGAGTGAGCAAGAGAGAGAGAGAAGGGAAAGAGAGAGGGAGAGGGGAGCAAGAAAGAGAAAAAGAAAGAGAGAGAGAGAAAGAGGGAGGGGAAAGAGAGAGGGAAAGAGAGACAGATGTTTTCCCATCCTGTAAATATTAAAATATTTGTTCTTATATTTTTATTCCTATTTATTATTTCATGTATATTGTATGTATGTATGTTTTATCCTAGTATTTCATTTACATTTATATTCTGTGCTGTGTGACTGGGTAACACCATAATTTCCCATTTTTTTAGGATCAATAAATATCCATCCATCCATCCATCTATCATCTAGCCATCTATCCATAACAGCAGAAACTGACTGACACTCTTTTACAGACAGAATCATCATTTCTTTATTACATCAGATTGCAAAGGGTTCACATGAATAGCTGTGTGCTTTTTCTTTTTACTTTTTTTTTCATTTCCTGGGGCTTTTCTATGAAATTAGAATTTCTTTCCTTGCGGACTGTGTGAGCCCCACAGTGATCTCAATAGAGAAGAAATTGTCAGACGAGGACTCCATGAAGATACCCGAGACTGATGATGATCACTACACGCACATTTATTTGTTACATTTAAAGTACATAAACTACCAACAATAACTTAAGCCTGCCAAAGCCAGTTGATCAGGAATGAGACGTCTTCAGCTCTCAGCTGCTCCTCTGTGGCTTTGACTGAGTCTGAAAGAGCTGCTATATCTCTGCTCAGAGCCTCAATCTTCTCCTTCATCCTCTGACTCTTCTGCTCCTCTTCCTCCCTCAGTGCAGCCAACCTGGCCTCCTCTTCCTCTCCCAGAAACTGGTGAAGCTTCTTAAACTGATCCTTAATCTGCGTCTCCGTGCATCGGGCCTGGACCTTTATGTGTCCTGCTGTCTGATCAAACTTCACTTTAACTTGTTCAAAACCCTTTAACTTCTCCTTTAAGGGCTCCAGAGTTTCCTGAAGCCCCTTCCTGTGTTGTTGTGCAGCTTCATTTACGGGTCTGATTCTGTGGTTGGAGTGTGTTTCTGAATCTCTGCAGATGACACACCGGCTGCTGATGGTCCAAACAGAAGAGTTTGAGTTTCTCAGAGTGCAGACTGCAGAGAGCCTCTGAAGCTCTCTGATCTCTCTCCAGTAAGAAGGCCTCACACAGGTTCTTCAACACCAGGTTACTAGGTGGTTCATACAAAGATCTTCTGTTACAGACTGGACACTCCAGTGTTGGTCTCTCTGTCCACCAGCTCTGCAGACAGTCTTTACAGAAGCTGTGACTACATGACAGAAGAACAGGATTCCTAAAGACATCGTGACAGACCGGACAGCAGAGATCCTCCTCTGATCTGGAAGCCATTTGGTCTCAAAGTGAAGCTGAAAACACAGCAAACAGAATCACAGTCAGTCGTGGCTCCCCTCCCTCCTCTACTCACTTCACTGTTTTTAGTCAAACTCACCTTCAGTGTGTGGAGAATCATCAGGTTGAAGCAGCAGGGTTGTAGTTTTCCAATTTTCTCTCCTGCAGCTGAACTCACTCAGAGGAAGTTGTTAGTTTGAGCTGAAGGTGAATCTGATGGTCTGTTTTCCGTCTGTGTGTCTCTCTGTAGCGAGGACCAAAAACCAACTGTTTCCTGGCTTGTGAAGGAATGACCATTCCTATGATAGTGAAGGCATGACCCGCCCTACTCTTCCTCTGATTGGCTAGTATTTGATGCCTAAATTGGTTGGATTGGTTAGGTTTTAAGATGAAGAGTGAGATTGGTTAAGGTTAGGGTGAGGGTAAGGCTGAATCCCATTTCTCCATCTTACCCCTACCCCTTGGCCCCTGAAACCAAGGGGTAAGGGGTAGGGGTGAAAACATACCCTTATGAAATGGGACACCACTTGGTTACATCACCATACAGTATTGATCAAACTTCCAACATGCCATCTCTGTTGATTGTGTGGGTTTGGACAACAGTGGCATATGCATTAATATATTTATATATTTAATAGTTATTTTATGTTCACTTTGGTGGTGCAGAGGCAGATGTTCTTATCTGTGTAGTACTTAGGTCTGTTTGCAATACATATGTGTATACACATGTATACATACATATACACCATGTATACACGGTGTGTTGTATATCTGTTTCAGTTATCATTGTTTTGAATGTCATTGATGTTCAGAAAAACATTTTAACAAAAATCTGTATTTATTGCTGATAAATTAAACATAACAGGCAAAAACATTACATAAAATTATGTTACAGAACCATTATCAACTATTAGAACCATAACTAACATGTCACACACATAAAAAGACACTCATATGTGTAAAACTAAAAAAATACACACAAGACCACAAATAAACTACAGCTGTTCTGATATTCCAGACCAGTCTGAAGCTTGTTGGCCAGTAACCCCCCCACCCCCTCACATTTCATCAGTGTCCCGTATCAAAACTAACATCAATATACAAGTGCATGAACAATGAACAAGAATTAATTACAAATGATAACAATAATACAGTACCAATGCAATAATGAATGGGTTCAACATGAACACATGAATTAGGAAACTTCTGCTCGTTTTCAGCCCCAAAGTGGACCAGCTGCTGTGTCCTCCTGTGTGATACAGAGCGGTATATGTAAAGCACGTAGCTATGTATCATAGACCGTTAATATTAATATGTATATGCAGCCTATGCGATGTATACAGTACATTCAAGGCAGAGAAATGCGGGACTGTTGTGCAAATCAACGTTAGAGGTTAGCGATTAGCGTTAGCATTGCAAGCTAGCAATTTTTTAAAAGTTTCAGATAGGAACATGGTTGCAAGTATATATGTACAGGACTGCATAGACCACAAAACAAGACTGTCGTAATTTTTAAATAAATTATTTAAGCCGAAAATAATTACATTTATGTGTCTCTCTGGTCGATGCGGTAGCCATTGCTGTTTGTGTGTTTACAAGTGAGGTTGCGTCCACACTTGGTTTCTAGGGGTATACACCCCTCGGTCTATTCCCTACCCCTAGGTAATGGGACACCACTAGGTCCCGCGTGAACGCCAAAAACAAGGGGAAGGGGTAAGGGGTAGGGGTAAGACAGAGAAATGGGATTCAACCTAAGACAGTCAAAGGCAGCGTAGGGCGGGACATGCCTTAGCCATCCTAGGAAATGCGAATGTACAGTATGTCAGGGGAGGGGTGGAGCTCTGTCACAACTTTTCTGCAAAATGCTGTTGCTTGACCTGTAACACAGAGGTGTGTCTCATTCCAAAGGTCTGGTTCATTACTTGATATGAAGACTGATAGTGTGCAGCATGCTTATGCAACAGTTTTCTTCATGTTCAACTGTAGTTTGAATGTTGTGAGGCAGTTAGTCAATTTACTAAAATCCCAGGGATATTCTGGAAATTGAGGACCATAAGACATCAAGGGAAAAAAAAGGTGAACATGGAATATTGTTGGAGAGAGCAAGAGTTTGTCCTTTAAACCCTGTATATATACATATTATAATTATATATATTATATAATGTAGAAAGGCATTAAAGAAAAGGGATGTTTTAACCCTTTTGTTGTCGTCCCGTTGACGCTTTTTATCGATGTTTTTCTTCGAATCGATCGAAACTTTCTCTTACATTTTTTCAACACTTTTGAGGCTTTTTTCAATGTATGTCACTTTTTTGACGTTTTCAACACTACGTAACACTAACTTATTAAATTTAGTTTTAGAGTTTTTTTGGGAATTTATGTTCAATAAACCTCATTTATAGGAATTATACCTAATGTTTGAGTTAGAAAAGCAGAAATTAGGAATTATTTAGACTCAAATTAAAGGAATGGATTTTGATAGATAATCACAGACTGGAATATGTCAACTTTTACTCAATACTATTCAAGTATCATCATCTATCAAAAACACTTCAATTTGTTTTCAAATGCTATAAAATTGAATAAGATGCCCCAAAATGAATGAAAGTAGAGATTTGTACTTGGCAAAGAGCATTGTGTGGAATCAATCATGTTATTTTGGGGAATTAAAAAGAACATTGATATAGGAAAACGGGTCAATTTGTCCCGAGGACAACATTAAGGTTAACCAATCGACATTTGTGTATGAAATATTTTGCCATTAAAATCAGATTGTTCACTCCAAACTCAGTTGTTCTGTTCTCCATCTGAAGTCCAAATTTAACATATTCATATGTTAAAATTGGGATATTTTGTGTGTCGTACATGATCCAGTACTGGAACGCATTCCAGCAGGTCTGGGTTACGCTACAAGAGAAAAAGAAGTCCTGTCCTATAAAGGTGTGAGTTAAATCCAAAACCAAGACAAAAAGATGTGGTACAAGGAACCTGCAGGAAGTGAAAAATCATCATCATTTCTAAAAAAGATTATTTCACAGCAGAAATCAGGCAGAGAACAGAAAACAAGTCCTGTGTTATTTCTTTGCTGTAAAAAAACTAAAAAAACTCCAGATCTGTGGAAGAAAGGCTCCCCAGTGAACGGAAAAGACCAAAGACGCAGCGGGGAACGTGAGAAAACGTTAAGTCTGTGATGCCGCTGACTTGCAAGCAGCGTTAATACGAATCTCACATCAAAAGTAGAATTTGTGGGAAGTGGAAGCGACTGTCAGCTTTTGGATCTGAAGCTCACTTTTCTGAGTCCGGCCTGAGCGCTGAGCTTCTCTGACGGAGGATTACTCCAGAGCGGGGGCAAACTGTTCAGCGCCACATCAAGCTCACACTTACACAAAATGAGATTTTAAAATATATAATCTGTGAATGCATAAGTAATGTGCTGCTGCTGAGGGGGAAACGCAGGAGCAGGGGGAATGAGAAGGGGAAACGCTAGAGCCGAGGGGAATGAGAGGGTGGAATGAGAGGGTGTAAGGCCAGAGCAGGGGGAATGAGAGTAGGAAACGCCAGAGCAGGGGGAATGAGAGGGGGGAAACACCAGAGCTGGGGGAATGAGAGGGGGAAATGCTAGAGCAGGGGGAATGAGAGGGAAGAATGAGAGGGGGAAATACCAGAGCTGGGGGAATGAGAGGGGGAAATGCTAGAGCAGGGGGAATGAGAGGGAAGAATGAGAGGGGGAAATACCAGAGCAGTGGGAATGAGAGGGGGAAACGCCAGAGCAGGGGAAATGAGAGAGGGAAACGCCGGAGCAGCAGTGAACATGCATACAGCAGCAGTGAACATGCTGATGACAGTAATAAATACTAGAATACATACGAGTTACAGGGCTTTACTTTTCACACTGATATGTACAAACGCTTCATGAGAACAGCCTGAAATATTAATTTGCTTCTTTTGATTAAATTCTTCCCTTCTTTCCACCTTCAGTTCACACCCAAATACACACTTCTCTCCCTGCCTTTCTTTTCTTTCTCTTCCTCCTCCAGCCTTTAGCTCTCCGCTCCCTACGCCTCTTTCTTCCACGCAAAGATAAAGATGATTTTTACAGCACAAGACATGTTCCACGGCTTGAGGAAATTCCCACTGGGGTCGGTCTTTCTCTCTCTCTCCCCAGTTTTTGATGCCCTGCCTTGTCGATAACGGCTTCTTCTATCATGTTTGCCTGCCTGCTATAAAATTACATTTGATATCGCTGGGATGAAACCTGTCTCTCACATAATCCCAGTGTGATGTGTCCCCAAAAGTCTGCTTTGTTTGACACCAGCAGTTTCCCCCCCACTCCGAAATGATTTCCTTTTCTTTCTTTTTGGATGTTGCATGCCAGAGATAATTTTGTACAAGCAGCGTCTGGAATTAACTTCTTGGCTCAATTGCCAAGTTGTGGGAAAAGCAACAAGTACCTGCCAAGAATGTCTTTCCCTCTGCAGTCAAATGACATTCCCATCCACTTCAGCTGTCCTCTGTGTTGCTGCCAATGAAGCAGGATTCATGCTTGGCACTACAACTGCAGTGAAAGCACAATCTTATCAGCAGAAAGTAAAACTGGTATTGGACCATCCTGCAAAGTGCATCACATCCAATACCAACGCTTTTAGAAAAGCTTTCTTTCTACCAGAGCCTGACAAATATTTGTTATTTAAAAATTGTATATGCAGATATATCGGCCTATATATATTTAACCCTCATATTGTCCTTCTTTTCAGTTATTTTTATTTTATAAAAATATACGTCCGATATATCGGTCGGGCTGTACTTTCTACAGTGAAGGGAGGCTCATGTCAAATGGAATATGTTTAAGGTATTATTAAAATTAGGCCCCTGATGGCGCCCGGGTAGCTCAGTTGGTGGGAATCACCAGACGCCCCGATACGATATCATCACAATATTATTGCGATCTTAAACATATTGCAATATTCTGCGATATATTGCAATTTATCACCTTTTTTCCAACTTCTAATTTTTTCCAATTTCAAATGACGTCCCCAAAAGGAAACTTAGTCAACATCTGTTTCATCTAAAAAGATGTCAAGCAGACAAACTGACCAATGTAAATATATAAGGTATAATAAAAGAGCCATACTTGGCGATGGTAACAATACAGTATTGCCACTGAAAGTATCGTGATACTATGCTGTATCAATCCCTCCCCCCCAATACATAGTGTTTCACTCCTCGACACAGAGGGCCTGGCTTCGACTCCGACCTGCGGCCCTTTGCCGCGTGATATTCCTCCCCTCACTCCCCCTTCATATCTTCAGCTGTCCTGTCAAAAGTAAGGCTTAAAATGCCCCAAAAATATCTTTAAAAAAAACCCATTCGGCCCCTGAGACACTTGGGTCAGGGTGAGGGGGAGACAACCTCCCAGACCACACTCACTGTTTGCTTCACGGTGTAAAAAGATGCTCGGCTTCTTGCGTTCATGCTTAATTTTGGCAATGGCCGTACATCCTTGCTGCTGCAGATTCGTCCAATATGAAATTTAATTTATAATTGATTTATTGATTTGATTAGGAAAATGCACATTAATCAACATTTCTGTAAATGCACCAGAGTTAGCCTATTCCTAGTTACCCAGCATGCATGTCTTTATGGTGGGAAGAAACCCACACAAACACGGGGAGAACATGGAGGCAAAATCCCCCCAGACGCCGTCCCTCAGCGACGACAGGAAGTAGAACGCTCAGACCAGGAGAAGACTGATCAGAGATGCAGCCAAGAGGCCCATGAACACTCTGGATGAACTGCAGAGAACTACAGCTGAGGTGGGAGAGTCTGTCCATAGGACAACAATCAGTCGTACACTGCACAAATCTGGCCTTTATGGAAGAGTGTCAAGAAGAAAGCCATTTCTCAAAGATATCCATAAAAAGTCTCGTCTAAAGTTTGCCACAAGCCACCTGGGAGACACACCAAACATGTGGAAGAAGGTGCTCTGGTCAGATGAAACCAAAATCAAACTTTTTGCCCACAATGCAAAACGATATGTTTGGCGTAAAAGCAACACAGCTCATCACCCTCAACACACCATCCCCACTGTCAAACATGGTGGTGGCAGCATCATGGTTTGGGCCTGCGTTTCTTCAGCAGGGACAGGGAAGATGGTTAAAATTGAGGGGAAGATGGATGCAGCCAAATACAGGACCATTCTGGATGAAAACCTGTTGTAGTCTGCAAAAGACCTGAAACTGGGACGGAGATTTATCTTCCAACAAGACAATGATCCCAAACATACAGCAAAATCTACAAAGGAATGGTTCACAAATAAATGTATCCAGGTGTTAGAATGGTCAAGTCAAAGTCCAGACCTGAATCCAATCGAGAATCTGTGGAAAGAGCTGAAAACTGCTGTTCACAAACGCTCTCCATCCAACCTCACTGAGCTCGAGCTGTTTTGCAAGGAAGAATGGGCAAGAATGTCAGTCTCTCGATGTGCAAAACTGATAGAGACATACCCCAAGCGACTTGCAGCTGTAATTGCAGCAAAAGGTGGCTCTACAAAGTATTAACGCAAGGGGGCCAAATAATTTTGCACGCACCACTTTTCAGTTTTTTATTTGCTAAAGTTTAAAATATCCAATAGATTTCGTTCCACTTCACAATTGTGTCCCACTTGTTGGTGATTCTTCACAAAAAATAATTTTTTTTTATCTTTATGTTTGAAGCCTGAAATGTGTCAAAAGGTTCAAAAGTTCAAGGGGGCCGAAAACTTTCGCAAGGCACTGTATATTGACAAAATCATCACTTTATTAAAAGGGGGATAAGATTGACTTCGTCCATGAGGAACACAATGACAGTGTGTTGGGCGGCCACTAACGATTGTTTTTTCAATAAATGGAAAAGTTGTTTGGTTGATGACACGTCAGAAAATGTCTTGAAGAGATTCAGTTTCCTGTCCCAGAGATGAGAAGAAACTAGAAAAATATTCACATTTAACATGCCGACACCAGAGAAGTTTGGCTTGTTTCCCATAACAAATGTAATAGTTGACAACTAATCTGTTAATCCTCACAACTCTACAACTGTCCTGTTCCTGGGTTTCTTACACACACAAAACAAAAAAAACATCTAAAAAGCAAAAACCCTATTAGATAGGAACCGTATCATATCTAGGATCTGGTTTGGGATCCGAGTCGGTTTCTGGTCTGGGGGGTCCTCGACGTGAAAACGTTCGGAATCCACAGCACTAAACTCCGTCAGATACATTAAAGTGCCTCGATGCACCCCCCCCCCCCCCACACACACAGATACGCAACCACATACACACAAACACACACACGCAGACGCAGACACACACACACATGCAGACAGACACACACATGCAGACAGACACACACACACAGGCAAATACAGAGTCAAGCTAACACAGCTCTCCCCCAAATTTGTCTGGCACCAACTCACACACAGTGTTTAAACACTATTTAAAATTCCAACAATACGCAGACACACACACACACACACAAAGACACACATGCAGATACGCAGACTCACACAGACACACAAACACACACATGCAGATACGCAGACACACACACGCAAATACACACACACAGACAGACACACACACACACACACACACACACACACACAGACACACACACACACACATTTAGAGCTCCTCTGTCAAAGCCAATTCTCTTTTCTGCTAATCTCTCAGACCAGATTCCTCTCCTCCCCTCCATCCCCTCCCTCTCTCTCCGTCTCCCTCCTTCTCTCTATCAACATGTAGGTTATAGAAGCAAAGGCAATCTGGCGTGAGTCATTCGTCAAACGGAGATAGAAGAAGAAGAAGAAGAAGAAGAAAGGGAGGGGGGACTACAAAGTGAAGTGACTGAGCGGCGTGGTGCTCAACGATAGCGGAGAAGGACACCTCCACATTCTCAACCCCTAATCCTGAAACATATTGAAATGACAAACAACCTAATCAGTTGGTATTTCATAGCCGTCGCTCACCATGCTCACGCTGGCTGCAATATATATATTAATAATAATAATAATAATTATTATTATTATAATAGCTCGAGTCAAAATGCAAGAAATGTCCATGTAAGTAGCAACTGTTTTTAGTTTGATCCTCTTCACATGCATGTCATTTGTGATCATACTGATACCTATGTTCAGGTGATGCTGATTACGATTGCTGTTGTTCATGCTGACGTGTTGTTAATGATGATGATGACGTCAGGGGGTGTTAACTCTATATTTAGACCTCACCCGAGCCAGGTGTACGTGTGTGTGTGTGTGTATGACTAGAGGGCGGAAGGACAAACTATTTTTCAACCGCATTTTGTGAAACAAACGTTTTCTTTCTTTGTTTAAAATAAGTTTATTTATGTTGCTGCTGCAGTTGTGAAATAAAGAGATGGATCATTGTGACACTACGAACGAATGCGCGTTGATTTACTGACCACTCCTACAGCAACTCTCTCATTTCGTAGTCAAAACGATAGACTGCGCGGTGGTGTCTTAAAGGGCCCATGTTCCATGTTATGCTCATTTTCAGGTTCATAATTGTATTTTGAAAGGCGCCCGAGCAGTTGGGGGTTCGGTGCCTTGCTCAAGAGCACCTTGGCAGTTCCCAGGAGGTGAACTGGCACCTCTCCAGTGTTGGAATTTAAAATGTTATATGTGCCTAAACATTGTGTGTGATTTGCATTATACATTTAAGGCAAAAGCATTATTTCAACATAAATGAAGACATGTTGGTCATACATTAAGTTTGTTATTCATGCATTAAGTTGTTTTGCAATACTTGGTTCTATAACATAAGATGTTCTGGTACATTCTATGATAATCCAGCCTCTCCTAAATGTGTTGGAAGCAGAATTGATTTTTAGGGACGCTTCCTGAATCTTTTTCAGTCCCACTTTTACAGCCCAACTGATCTTTTGCTCTGCAAGTCCTAAACTGAGGGTCATAAACTTTTAGTCACATTTCAACTGAAAGATAACGAATAAGCACGCAAACACATCACATCACTGTGACCTGGAGACCCCACCCTTTGTGAATAATACTAGGGGTGCAAGAGCTAAAGAGCCAGACAAAGGAAGGGGAGAGCTGTGATGGCTTGATCCAGGTAACTTTGTCTCAGGATATCCTATGTAATAAAAAGGATTCACACAACAACATCTGAGATTCTGACTACTAATTGACTGAACCCTGAGACCGGAGCAGGATTTAGCTCCAACACCAGCTACCAGTCCACCACCATACTTTGGTTTGTATGGGGACTTGAACCAGCAACCCTCCGGTTCCCAACTCCCTACGGACTGAGCTACTGCCCCTTCCATATATTATGTGTTATGAACTTTATTTTTAACTAAAATGAGCTTGAGATTTTCAAAAAATGAACATGACTCATGATGAAATCTGATAGGTATGCGTCCTCCCCATCCCCTGTGAAAGCAACGCCTATGCCCTCGGGAGTCCATGCTTTACCGTTGTTTCTTTCCATAACTCACGGGGAAGGTCACATGTTGCCACACGGTAGCTCGGGGACGCAGGAGGATTCAACCGTTCTGAATGAATAAATATAATTTCCCTGCCTTGTCACCGATGAGCGTCTCACCGTCGTGGTTGGCGTTGCCCAGCGTCCAGGGCTCGTCCGAGTCAAAGTGTGTGTCGCCCCCAATGCCGGCGCCGGGGAAGTAGGCGTGGGCCAGGAAACCCCCCTCTCCGTCGAACGGAGAGCTGTCGCCATGGAAACCGGAGGCGAAGAAGATCATGATGTCGGCCTCCTTGCCCTCGTTCTTGATCTCATAGTACGGCACCTCCTTGAGCAGCAACAGAGAGAAAACAGTGTCACTGCCCAATTGAGAAACAATAACAGAAGATGGGAATAATTTCAAAAACGTTGTAGCTATCCATGGTTGTTTGGTTGCTAACGTTAGCTCAAAATACCATTCAACTGACAGCCTTTGTTGTGTTTGATGCTAACTTGTAGCTAAGCTAGCAATCATTTCAAAAACGTAGTTATCTATGGTTGTTTGATTACTAACGTTAGCCCAAAACACCATTCAACTGACAGCCTTTGTTGTGTTTGATGCTAACTTGTAGCTAAACTAGCAGTGAACCAACTTGGTTAAGAAGGTCCATTTTTACTGTGTTGACATTACAGAAGTCTCTCGTTAGCATCTTATATGCTAACTGCTACCTACTTGTCGCAAAGTGTAACATGTGCGACTCAAATCTGTACTCTCCTCATTGGGCAATGACACACGGAAACACTGAATCATACCAGGAGGTTTTATGTTAATTACAACCTATTCATTCATTCTGAAAAAGGATCAAGAAATCTACAGCGTGAAGGGAAAGCAGAGGAACAAAAGTAGCCGTCAGTTGCAGTTTCTTTTAGACAACAGACGCACAACTGGAGCCACATGTGCAGAACTAACTACAGTTTGACGGCCAACACTATCACATCAGCTGCACAACTCACTCACAGCAACACAACTATGAACACGCACGTCTCAAAACAGGCTCAGAGCAGAGACACACTCAGAACGATCCCCACTGAGATAACACACACTGTCACCCAGAACCCCCCCCCCACACACACACACACTGTCACTCAGAACACACACACTGAGATACACACTCAGAACAATCCTCACTGAGATAACACACATACTGTCACCCAGAGCACACACACACACACTGTCACTCAAAACACACACACACTGTCACCCAGAACACACACACACACACATCGTAACACACGCTGAGGCACACACTCAGAACAATCCTCACTGAGATAGCACACACTGTCACCCAGAACACACACACACACACACACAGAGACACACACACTGAGACACAGAATACACTGAAACGCACACACTGAGATAACACACACACTGAGATAACACACTGTCACCCAGAACACACACACACAGTCACTTAGAACACACTGAGACACACACACACATTGAAACACACACTTAGATAACACACTGTCACTCAGAACACACTGAAACACACACACTGAGATACAGTGGGTACGGAAAGTATTCAGACCCCTTTAAATTTTTCACTCTTTGTTTCATTGCAGCCTTTTTCCAAAAATCAAAAAAAGTTCATTTTATTTCTCAGTAATGTACACTCAGCAACCCATCTTGACAGAAAAAAACAGAAATTTAGAAATTTTTGCATATTTATTAAAAAACAAAAACTGAAATATCACATGGTCATATGTATTCAGACCCTTTGCCGTGACCCTCATATGTAACTCAGGTGCTGTCTATTTCTTCTGATCATCCTTGAGATGGTTCTACACCTTCATTGGAGTCCAGCTGTGTTTGATTATACTGATTGGACTTGATTAGGAAAGCCACACACCTGTCTATATAAGACCTTACAGCTCACAGTGCATGTCAGAGCAAATGACAATCATGAGGTCAAAGGAACTGCCTGAAGAGCTCAGAGACAGAATTGTGGCAAGGCACAGATCTGGTCAAGGTTACAAAAAAATTTCTGCTGCACTTAAGGTTCCTAAGAGCACAGTGGCCTCCATAATCCTCAAATGGAAGACGTTTGGGACGACCAGAACCCTTCCTAGAGCTGGCCGTCCGGCCAAACTGAGCTATCGGGGGAGAAGAGCCTTGGTGAGAGAGGCAAAGAAGAACCCAATGGTCACTGTGGCTAAGCTCCAGAGATGCAGTCGGGAGATGGGAGAAAGTTGTAGTAAGTCAACCATCACTGCAGCAATCCACCAGTCGGGGCTTTATGGCAGAGTGGCCCGAAGGAAGCCTCTCCTCAGTGCAAGACACATGAAAGCCCGCATGGAGTTTGCTAAAAAACACCTGAAGGACTCCAAGATGGTGATAAATAAAATCCTCTGGTCTGATGAGACCAAGATAGAACTTTTTGGCCTTAATTCTAA
This sequence comes from Etheostoma perlongum, assembly GCA_026937815.1. Classification (NCBI taxonomy): domain Eukaryota; kingdom Metazoa; phylum Chordata; class Actinopteri; order Perciformes; family Percidae; genus Etheostoma; species Etheostoma perlongum. The sequence goes on from CM049374.1 coordinate 15,895,952, forward strand.
GCGGTATGTGTGGAGAAAACCAGGCACTGCTCATCACCTGTCCAATACAGTCTCAACAGTGAAGCATGGTGGTGGCAGCATCATGCTGTGGGGGTGTTTTTCAGCTGCAGGGACAGGACGACTGGTTGCAATCGAGGGAAAGATGAATGCGGCCAAGTACAGGGATATCCTGGACGAAAACCTTTTCCAGAGTGCTCTGGACCTCAGACTGGGCCGAAGGTTTACCTTCCAACAAGACAATGACCCTAAGCACACCGCTAAAATAACGAAGGAGTGGCTTCACAACAACTCTGTGGCTGTTCTTGAATGGCCCAGCCAGAGCCCTGACTTAAACCCAATTGAGCATCTCTGGAGAGACCTGAAAATGACTGTCCACCAACGTTTACCATCCAACCTGACAGAACTGGAGAGGATCTGCAAGGAGGAATGGCAGAGGATACCCAAATCCAGATGTGAGAAACTTGTTGCATCTTTCCCAAAACGACTCATGGCTGTATTAGATCAAAAGGGTGCTTCTACTAAATACTGAACAAAGGGTCTGAATACTTATGACCATGTGATATTTCAGTTTTTGTTTTTTAATAAATATGCAAAAATTTCTAAATTTCTGTTTTTTTCTGTCAAGATGGGTTGCTGAGTGTACATTACTGAGAAATAAAATGAACTTTTTTGATTTTTGGAAAAAGGCTGCAATGAAACAAAGAGTGAAAAATTTAAAGGGGTCTGAATACTTTCCGTACCCACTGTAACTCACACTGAAACACACACAGTCACACAGAACACACTAAAACACACACACACACACACACACACACACACACACACAGTCACTCCAAACACACTGAAACACACACACTGACAATCACAAGGGCGGGAAAACTAAATATGGCGGAGAACAGGAAAACAGACTACCACAATAAGACAAGACAAAACACCCAAACCATAATACTATCAGCTAAAATTATAATCAGCAGTCTACATGAACTGCTGCTGTGTATACTGTAGTTAGAGTCTGGTCTACATGACCTGCTTCTGTGTAGACTGTAGTTAGAGTCTGTTCTACATGACCTGCTGCTGTGTAGACTGTAGTTAGAGTCTGGTCTACATGACCTGCTTCTGTGTAGACTATAGTTAGAGTCTGGTCTACATGACCTGCTGCTGTGTAGACTGTAGTTAGAGTCTGGTCTACATGACTTGCTGCTGTGTAGACTGTAGTTAGAGTCTGGTCTACATGAACTGCTGCTGTGTAGACTGTAGTTAGAGTCTGGTCTACATGAACTACTGCTGTGTAGACTGTCGAAAAAAACTGTAATATCACTTTGGTTTTAGTCTGGGTCATCTGATGTCAACACGCCAAAGACGTTATAACAGATACGTAAAGCATGATGTAAAGCTGACGTGTGTGAGACGTTTCTCCGACCTGGAAGGACAGCGGCGTGACCGCCTGCCACACGTTGAAGGCTTGTCGGATCGCTCTCTGCGTGTCCTTCTCTCCCACTTTGGGGGTGAAGTTTGATATGCTGCGGGGGGAACAAAAAACAGAGCATTAAGGATTAGTTACAGGGCTGCATGACATGAGGAAAGTTATCTAAAGAATATACAGTGTGTGTGCTCCCTATATTTTTGCATAATTAATTAATAATAAATGTAATTTTGTTATATACCGTATGTTATTATTGCCTATATCTTTATGAGTCTATCAATTGACTGACATAACCAGTGTAACGTGCACCTTGTAAACCTTCACCTTCTGACTGGAGAGAGAGAGAGAGATCAAATTTGAGTGATCGAGCAATTTTTGTTTTAAAGCGTCATTTCATAGAATGCTTTGGGATTTTTTGCATAGCACATCTACCGCTCCGTAAGCCACTGTCTGCTCATGTGCCAGTCAGTTGTTCCCTCACCGTGCAGCTTAGTTTCTAGATGGAGACAGTCACAGAGGACAGAGTAACAGAAGGAAAATTCAACAGATAGCAGTCGGTTATACGTAATAAATACAGAGGCATCTGTGTGAACAGTAATCGGGGGCTCCTTTGTTGCATTATCAACTCCAGACTAGAGCCCGACCGATACATCGGCGGGCCAATATTATCGGCAGATATTAAGCACTTCCCAATATATTGTATCTGCATTTACTGTATAATAAAAAAAAAACGGACTGTCAACCATGTTTAGTGTTAGCGTTACATAGTCTGTCCACCAGAGGACTGAGGCTGTGTGTGTAGTTCAGGCCTGTGTGTAATAACAACAGAATATAAGTGTAATTTCCCCATAAGGGATCAATAAGACGAAAATAAAGTTTTGAATTTATGTCACTGTTTAGGGGCGGCTGTGGCTCAGTGGTAGAGCGGTTGCCTGCCAATTGGAAGGTTGGTGGTGGTGGTTGGGCAAGACACTGAACCCCGAGTTGCCCCCGATGCTGTGCATCAGAGTGTAAATGTGTGTGAGTGTTTATCTGATGAGCAGGTGGCACCTTATACGGCAGCCTCGGCCACAATGTATAAATGTGTGTGAATGGTTCCTGTATGATGTAAAAGCGCTTTGAGTAGTTGTTAAGACTAGAAAAGCGCTATATAAATACAGTACATTTACATTTAGAAGTTTTCGATACTATTTTTGACCTAGATTCTTGCCTGATTTCCTTCCTTCTACCACCTTTATTTATTTTTTTTTAGATTTTTACAGTTCTTGTCTCTATAGAGTATTTTTGATTCTACCACAAACAATTAGTGCTGGTCAGGGGGTACTTGGCTTCAAGAAACTATTAAAAAGTTGTAACATTGCTGAAAAAAGTTTGAGAAACAACACAAAGAAAGAGGAAGGAGACGGACATGTAAATGTAAATGTGCTGTAAATATAGCGCTTTTCTAGTCTTAACGACTACTCAAAGCGCTTTTACAGGAATACAGGAAACATTCACCATTCACACACATTCACACACTGTGGCCAAGGCTGCCGTACAAGGTGCCACCTGCTCATTAGATAAACACTCACACACACACTCAGGGTTCAGCGTCTTGCCCAAGGACACTTCAACATGGGACTGCAGGGCCAGGGATTGAACCACAAAGACATCCGGCTGAAAAGACAGACATCTGGCTGAAAAGAGGGACCTCTGGCTGAAAAGAGGGACATCCGGCTGAAAAGACGGACATCTGGCTGAAAAGACAGACATCTGGCTGAAATCACAGACATCCGGCTAAAAAGAGGGACATCCGGCTGAAAAGAGGTACATCTGGCTGAAAAGACGGACATCCAATGGAATATCCCGTGGCAACGGAGCAAACCAGGAAGTAGAAAGTCATCTGGACATCCGGCTGAAAAGACAGACATCCGGCTGAAAAGAGGGACATCAGGCTGAAAAGAGGGACATCTGGCTGAAAAGACAGACAACCAGGTGAAAAGAGGGACATCTGGCTGAAAAGAGGGACATCCGGTGGAATATCCCGTGGCAACAGAGCAAACAAAAGTAGAACGTTGTGGATATAGACTCTGGTTTTCTATAATGCACACAACATTTGCCCATATAGCAACCTCTTGCTCTAAAATACTGCTGGTTCTGTGGTGATGGCGCTTCAAATCTGACGCCTGCAGAGCGCCATAGCAGCATCAAATGAGCCACGTCCAATGAGGTGCGTCAATTATCCCTTCAGTGCGTCTGGGCCATGTGAGTAATAACATGTGACTTGAAATATAAATATAAAGACGTTGTGGTGAATCTTTCTATCTTCCCATTTTGTGTGCATCCATGTCTCAGAATTTCTTGTTACTAACCTAGCTCTGGGGAGTCATTCCCCGGAGTTCTTTTTCGCCCAGCATGTTTCCTTGGATCAGGGAGGGTCCAAAATCATGGTTGCAGCTGTCGCCATGGTCCCGCTACACGTTCTGCAATGCCATGTTACATCCTGCTACGCTCTGCGGTGCCCTGCTACGTCCTGCTACACACTGCGGTGCCCTGCTACGTCCTGCTGTGCCTTGTAATGCCGCACAGTGCCCTGCTATGCCATGAACTACTACAAAGAACTACTACAAACTACTATTTTTTGGGACTGTTATTGCCAATCATCATTTTAACCCCAACCGGTCGTCAGACACCGCCTACCAAGAGCCTGGGTCTGTCCAAGGTTTCTGCCTAAAAGGAAGTTTTTCCTCGCCACTGTTGCACGGTCGCTTGCTCTGGAGGAAACCACTAGAACTGTTGGGTCCTTGTAAATTCTGCAGTATGGTCTAGACCAGGGGTCGGCAACCTGTGGCCCCGGAGCCGCATACGGCTCTTTGATCCCTCTGATGCGGCTCAGCTTTTAAAAAATAATTAATGAATATTTAATTAAAATGTATTTTATTTTAGTTCGTAAAGCAAATTAAAGAATTCAATTCAGCTGGGGCATACTCCACTGCCTGTGATGAATCTAAAGACAAAGGTGATATTGAACAAATAGCGCTGTTCTGCCGGTATGTAAACTTGACTGGGCCACAAGAAGAAATTATGGAGTTGATACCGCTAAAAGGCCAAACACGGGGGGGGGGTGTCAGTGGCTACAGACGGGGCACAGAGTATGATAACAGCACACAACGGCTTTGTGGCTTTACTGCAGAAGTTGCTGGACAGAAAGTTGCTGACTTTTCACTGCATCCTGCACCAAGAGGCACTGTGTGCTTAAACATTTCCTCCAAGTAATGAATGTTGTCATTCAGATTGTGAGCAAAATAATGGCGAAAGGTTTAAATCAACGTCAGTTCCGTTCGTTACTGGACGAGCTGGAAAGCACGTATTCTGATCACCTGCTGCACAACAAAGTCTGGTGGCTGTCCAGAGGCGAGGTGCTACAAAACCCTTTGCGGCGAGTCTGGAAGAAGTGAAAACCTTCCTGGGCAGCAAAGGGATCACATTTCCTGAGCGGGAACAGCCAGAGTGGCTGGAAAAGCTACACTTCTTGGTAGACAAGACAGAGCACCTGAACACGCTGAACACAGCTCTTCAGGGTAAAGGGCTGTGCGTCCTTCACCCTGAAGAGCTGTGGAGGTTTTGCCATTTGAGCCAAGTTGACAGTCTGGGATTAATGTCACTGCAACAGCCCCTAAAAAGACTGCAACCTTGCGGAGCTTTGTGCCCGACTGACAGCCACCTTTTAGTGACTAACCGTAAGAACAATGACCACTAAAAAGACCACAACCTTGCGGAGCTATGTGCCAGACTGACAGCCACCTTTTCTGGGCTTAATGTCACTGCAACAGCTGCTAATAAGACCGCAACCTTACGGAGCTTTGTGCCCAACTGACAGCCACCTTTTCTGGCTTAATGTTACTGTAACAGCCGCTAAAAACCTTGCGGAGCTATGTGCCCAACTGACAGCCACCTTTTCTGCGCTTAATGTCACTGCAACAGCGGCTAAAAAGACCGCAACCTTGCGGAGCTTTGTGCCCGACTGACAATCATGTTTTCTGGGCTTAACATCACTGCAACAGACCGCGACCTCACAGTCGTCTCTACCCAGGGCAGTCCCTGTCTGTCGGATACGCCTGCTGAACTGAAGTGGTGGAACAATTTCAGCAGGGGGTAGATTCTCTGTACTACTCTTCCAGACCCATTATACAGCTTGTCTATACACTGTATTTAATAACATTACACACATTCTTCTTTATTCACCTCCACTTCTTTTGCTCCCTCATCTCTTCATGGACTGGTTTTTAAAGATTGACCTCCTTGTCCTGAGGCATCAATAGAGAGATACACAATTACATAATCCTGCAGCTCAACCGCAGAGCAGCGGGTGATCATTTGCAGTTGCCAGCAGCCTTGAAATTCCTCTAAATGTGTGTTTCTGCATTGCTCCATATGATCCAAAATCCATTGTTCAGAGCAGAGAGGAAAATCCTCCCGACTGATTCTCTGCTTTAAGACTTTTCCATCAGCCTCAGCTGACTTTAGTTTTCTAGTGCTAATTAGTAAAGCTGCCAAGCTGAATCGATTAGTTGTCATCTATTAAATCCATCGCAAACTATTTTAATAATCAAATGATCTGGTTGAGTCTTTTTTTATGAAACAAAAGTACTTCTGATTCCAGCTTCTTAAATGTGAAAATATACTCAGTTTAATATGATATAAAACCAAAAAAGATAACATCTTCATATTTGCAAGGCTGAATACAGCTTTTTCTGTTATTTTTGTATGAAGAATTACTCCAAAATAGTTGGCAACTAATATTTGTGTACTCACCAAAGCTTTAAATAATTGTCTAATCTTGTGGAAAGGGATGTGTAACAATATACTCTACTCACTACTTGAAACGTTGAAAAAAAGGTGTAGTAAAAAGTCGTAAAATGTCAAAATAAGCGACAGATTCATAAAATATGGGTCTTTGACTGCATGGAGACCCAGAATAATGTATTTCAGTGCCCTTAATTGTAAAGCTGCAAACGTTAAAGTGCTCATATTATGCTTTTTGGCTTTTCCCCCCTTTCTTTTATTGTGTTATATATCTTTTTTGTGCACATTATAGGTTTACAAAGTTAAAAAGAAAAACTCTTATTTTAAATATTTTATTAGATATACTTTTGTATTGTAATGTCTGTCATATAATAGATTATAATCAATACATCAGACAAATGTACTCTCACTATGTAATTATACTTTTGGATGTACAGTATATATTTTACTTGTCCCTCACATGTATTAACTTTTCTTTCTAAATAATGTTTCAGTAAAGGTCCCATGACATGGTGCTTTTTGGATGCTTTTATATAGACCTTAGGGGTCCCCTAATACTGTATCTGAAGTCTCTTTTATATAGACCTTAGTGGTCCCCTAATACTGTATCTGAAGTCCGTTTTATTTAGACCTTAGTGGTCCCCTAATACTGTATCTGAAGTCTCTTTTATATAGACCTTAGTGGTCCCCTAATACTGTATCTGAAGTCTCTTTTTATATAGACCTTAGTGGTCCCCTAATACTGAATCTGAAGTCTCTTGTTATATAGACCTTAGTGGTCCCCTAATACTGAATCTGACATCTCTACCTTAGTGGTCCCATAATACTGTATCTGAAGTCTAGACCTTAGTGGTCCCTAATACTGTATCTGAAGTCTCTTTCACATAGACCTTAGTGGTCCCATAATACTGTATCTGAAGTCTAGACCTTAGTGGTCCCTAATACTGTATCTGAAGTCTCTTTCACATAGACCTTAGTGGTCCCTAATACTGTATCTGAAGTCTCTTTATGTAGACCTTAGTGGTCCCCTAATACTGTATCTGAAGTCTTTTATATAGACCTTAGTGGTCCCTAATACTGTATCTGAAGTCTCTTTTGTATAGGCCTTAGTGGTCCCCTAATACTGTATCTGAAGTCTCTTTTATGTAGACCTTAGTTTTTTGTTTCTCTCTTATGGAAAGCATATAGAAGTTAATATTGGAAATATTGAAGGTGAATCTGCTTTATTGAATCTTTCTAAAAGTTTATTGTAACTTGACTGAATCCTATTTGAAATTTTTCTCTTGATTGTAAAGCTGCAAAGATTAATGGATTAGATGTCAATTTTTTAACCAATCGGCAACTATTTTGTTAATCGATTAATCGTTTTGAGTAATTTTTTTATGAAAAACAAGTGAAACTTCTGTGATGTCCGCTTGTTAAATGTGAATATGTTCTAGTATCTTCTCTCCTCTGGGACAGGAAACCTATCTTTGAGTTGTGGACAAAACAAGAAATTTGAGGACGTTGTCTTGGGACATTTTGGGAAACACGTGTCACCATTTGTCACCCTTTTCTGACATTTTAGAGACCAACAACTTATCCATTCATCCAGAAAATAATAGTGGAGAACTACTAGCTGCCGATTAATTTAATGGTTGACAACAAAGAGATACATCTTTGCAGCTAAGAACATGGATAGCAACATGAACCTACTTCATACACTAGAACAAAACGTTGCCAGTAGACACCAATTTGAATCAGAAACAATGTAATCCAGGCAGTTAATGAGATACACACAGGAGTGTAATACACAGGAGACGGGGCTGGCTCTGGAGATAGTTTTGGCGCCTTGGAAAAGGAACAATTAAGTTAAAAACGATTCCAGTAATGGTGCTTTAACGGTGCCAGTGGCAGCGCCCTGAAGGCAGCACGGAGTCATGCGGCAGGAATAGGACAGACGATCAGAGGAGACTCAGATACAGGAAGTGGTAACCAGATCTCAAAGTGTGGGCTTCATGTAACGCTGGCTGGGATGCCTTCAGTGTCTCGTGGGAGCGCTGTAATTTACATTAGACCTGGAAAGCTGTGAGCAGGGTGGTGTGGGGGTAAAAAAAGAAGGGAGAGAGGAAGCTGGAAAAACCAGCTTAATTTGTTGTTGTGTATGCCGGGTTGCAAATGAGCTTTTTTAAAATTAGTTTCCTCTTGAGAGTACCTGGAAGCACTCTTACAAATGAAAGTTACAGATGAAATGCTCTCGTTTGCTCTTGTGGGAATCTAATCGTTAATAAAAATGACCAAAATAACAAGGACTAGGTGGGAAAAACTGTCGTAAACTGAAATAAAAATAAAAATGAGGCATTACAAAAAAACAAGAAACTAACACTGTAATGTCTGTTTGCAAAACTAAGTTAAATAAAATCATCAAGTAAATGTCCGTAGTTTTTGTCTTTTTTTCTTTTAAGAGCACTGAGCAAATATCATTATACCTTTCATAGTTTTGTCAGCTGTTCCTGTGTTGAGGCCAGTTAGAGAGCTTAGGGACCGTCTATAAACTACAACACAGAAAAGAGATGAAACTAAGATATGTCGGCTATCAATTTAATGATTAAATAAGGTAGTGTCTCCAGACTTAACTCATTTATAACGTGTTTCCTGCTAGTTGTACTACAACACTTACTTTTAAAAAATAAGCATATGCTTATTTTTCTAAATATGTTTGACATGGGGGGGGCACTTTAAATGACATTTTGAACATGTTTAGAGGCTAAAAACACATTTAAAACTTGCCCTGTTTAAGCCTGTTGGGTGCTAACGCTAGCAGGAGGATAACACGGTGTAGGCAGCACCGATTGGTTTCATTTTTCTCTCTACTGACAGCTCTCCAAATATACAAACAACAGAGCTATGTGTTGGAATCGACCGTAATTCTCCTTTAATGGTGCGTTCAAGTGCACCTCATATGCTCACGGTGCATTCAAGGTTGTTAAAGTTCCCCTCTGTTGACTGGTAAAATAAGTTGTTATTACATTTTAAACAAATCACTTAATTTTGACCATACGGCCTTAGGGTTAATAAACAAGTTTTTTTTAAAAATGTTTTTAACACTTTCATTTTTTGTGTTCCTTTTATTTTGGTTCAGGCAGCGTTTGGGCATCGATTTAAAAGTGCCGGTATCGGGAAAAAACACAAAAGATATCAACCCAACTGCAGCTGGATTAATCAATGATCAAACAGATGCAGACAATGGAAACGAGGCATCGCGGGCGGCACTGCACCTTTAATTTAAGTTTTTAGTTACTTTTATGGAGGAAATGTCCAAATACATACTGTATTTTGTATTGTTTCTGTTTGACACATAAGATGTGAAATCTTTTTAAATTTGAGAAGTGGAAGATAAAAAAAAGAGAGAGAGAGAGAGAGAGAGAGAGAGAGAGAGAGAGAGAGAGAGAGAGACAGAGACAGACAGAAAGACAGAAAGAGAGAGAGAGACAGAGAGAGACAGGGAGAGACAGAGAGAGAGAGAGAGAGAGAGAGAGAGAGAGAGAGACAGTGACAGAGAGAGAGTCAAAACCCTGAATGTCCCTCATCACAGGCAGGAAGTGGAAGTCCACCCACACCCTGGCCTTCACCAGACAGACAAACATGTCTGTCAACCCTCGGCCAGACACGTTGTCCACCTGGTTTTTTCTGCTTCTATAGATCAATAGTTTGTCCTGACCAACAATAAAATTCAACAGTTGCCACTTCCTTGCATTGTGTTTGTTGTAGCCAGCACCAAAAATAAAAGCAGACTCAGTAAAAACCTCCCCACAGTCCAGAAACACAGTCCTCAACATGTTAAAAAGAGGCCTCAGCCTGGGACAGTCCAGGTAGCAGTGCATGACGGTCTCATTGAGGGGACAGAAAAGACACGAGGAGGACACGGTGGTATTAATCCTGGCCAGAAAGACATTTACCGCCAGAGCCCCGTGGAGGATCCTCCACTGCAGGTCTCCAGACCTTTTGCAAAGCGGAGGCTTATAAAAGAGTCTCCACACCGGCCCCCTGTCTGGGGGCAGTCTGTCCGTCCACACCAGGTCCATCCTCCCACACAGAGTCTTCCTGTGGACGGCCAGAACACAGTACTTGTGAAATCCCTTTCCAGTTTGCATGTGCAGGTCCACAACAGAGGGCAACACACGCTGTGCTGATGGGCCAGTGTGCTCAGTTAAAAACCCAATGTTAGGAAAAGGATCAGTGGAATCGGGGGTGTCCCATTAAAATAGTCCCGCAGCATCTCAGATTCCTCAGCGTCCAGTCTCTTAGTCCATTTAGTCAGGATAGTTGTGGTTTGGCGGGCCGACCTCAGGCCCAGCAGAGAGGCCACTGCCTCCGTGTTCAGGAACCCGGGACCAGCAGCTTCCACGATCCCCCTCCGCTTCGTGACACCAGCCCTCGTCAGCCTCTCAGTGAGACCCGGTCTGCTGCCATCTTGGAGGTCAAGCCGGGCCCCCCAAACCAGAGGCTCCTCCAGGAGCCAGAACAGAGATGCAGCAGGCTCCAGTCTGGTCCATTTAAAAAGTCTCCACACTTTAAAAAGTCCTACATAAAAACGAGGCAAGTCACACAAAGGGATAAAACCACAGTCCACTAAAAACAATGACGCGTCAAGCCCCAGACCCGCTACCCCCTTTAAAATGGTGCTGGCTACGGGCCTCCAGAGGACATTATCATCACCAAATAAAAACCGCTGACAAACTGTAATCTAAAAGCAGCTGTCCGGCACACCAAATCAACCAATCCTTGCCCCCCCTCCTCCTTTGGCAAAAATAAAATACACTGAGGCAAACCGTCCCAGATAAAGTCCAGAATGATGGACTGTAACTTCTTCAGCAGACCAGCAGGGGGCTCCTTACATTTGAGCCTATGCCAGAGGCAGGATGCGACCAGATTATTAACTACCAGCACCCTGCCTCTGTAGGACAGGTGGGGAAGCAGCCACCTCCATCTACCCAATTTCCCCTCCACTCTTTCAACCACCCCATCCCAATTTAAGGCCATGGTGTATTGATCACCCAGGTAAACCCCCAGGTACTTGAAACCCCCCCTCTTCCAGGACAACCCACCTGGAAGCTGAGGGAGACCTCCAGCCCACCGCCCCACTGCCAGGGCCTCACATTTTGCCCAGTTCACCTTGGCAGCCGAGAGTTTCTGAAAAACTGTGACAATGTGTCCCAAAACGTCCACATCCTGCTGGTTCTGTGTGAAGATGACGATGTCGTATAGGCCGAAACAGTAAAACGAGTGTTAAAACCAGCTAAAACGAGGCCATTGATAAAAGAGCGGACATTGTGCAACATGGGCTCAATGGACAGAACATACAGCATCCCTGACATGGAGCAGCCCTGTCTGATCCCCCGAGTCACCGGGAAAGGCTTACACAAGCCTCCATTAATCTTCAGCACACTCAACGTTCTCATACATGACCTTCATCTTGGCGATGAAACCGGGCCAACACTTTCCACAGGTAACAGTGCTCAACCCGGTCAAACGCCTTTTTCATGGTCCAATGAAACCAGACCAGTTTCCAGACCCAACGAACCAGAGACGGTCAAAATATCATGAATCAATGACACATTGTCAACAACAGACCTGCCGGGCACGCAGTAGGTTTGGTTCTTATGGATTACCCGGTCCAGCACCCGCTTCAGCCTGGTGGCCAGGACCTTGGACAGTAGTTTGTAGTCCGAGCATAACAGAGAGAGAGGCCTCCAGTTCCAAAAGTCTGTCAAGTCCCCTTTCTTTGGGAGGAGAGTCAAAACAGCCCTCCGGGAACTCTGAGGAAGCAAACAGTTGACAAAACTGTCCTTAAAAACATCGAGAACATCCGTTTTCATGTCCTCCCAGAAAGTCCTGTAGAACTCTGGGGGGAGACCATCGATGCCAGGGGCCTTTCCCCCCTGCATGCTCGTCAAAGCCCTGAACACCTCCTCCTCAGTCAGGGGCCCCTCTAACTCCCGGTTGTCATCCACAGAAACCGTGGGCAGTCCCCTGCAGAAGCCATCGAAGGCCTCGTCATCATATTCGTACTCCACCCTGTAGAGGTCGGAGTAGAACTCCATGGCTCTCTCCCGTATCTGCGATGCCGCGTACAGTTCCTGTCCACCTGCCGACCACAGAGCGTGGATCATCCTGCTCTGACCGTTCTTCTTTTCCAGGCTGAAGAAGAATCTGGTCGGCAAGTCCATGAGTGCGGCGCTCTGGAACCGGGACCGGATCAGTGCCCCTTGTGCCTTCAAGCTCAGCAGGTCCGCCAAAGCGGCTTTTTTGGACTTGAGGTATTCAATGCAGCCTCGATTTCCTGTGGATCCTGCAGAACTCTGCAGGTCCACGATGGATATCTCCAGATCTTTCATAGACTCAGTAATGTCTCAAGAAACGTTGAGAGTGTACTGCTGACAGAGCTGCCCGATGTCAGCCTTGCCAACGTCCCACCACTGCCTCAGTGAACTAAAATCTCCCTTAGTTTCTCTAAAACCCTTCCAGAAAAACCTAAAAACATCTCTAAAATGTGCATCTAAAAGCAAAGCAGTGTTAAAATGCCAATATGCAGACCTAGGTTTTATATTGGCAATAAAAACATCACAGAATACACAGGAATGGTCAGAAAACCCAACAGGCAAAATAGAGCACCCTTTAAAAACATTAAAATGGTGCTTAAAACAATAAAACCTGTCTAACTTGGCCATAGTGAACCGGTTATTCATACTGTGAACCCAGGTGTATTGTTTCTGCCGTGCATGGCCCCCATATATTTTCCAGGCTGAAGAAGAATCTGGTCGGCAAGTCCATGAGTGCGGCGCTCTGGAACCGGGACCGGATCAGTGCCCCTTGTGCCTTCAAGCCCAGCAGGTCCGCCAAAGCGGCTTTTTTGGACTTGAGGTATTCAATGCAGCCTCGATTTCCTGTGGACCCTGCAGAACTCTGCAGGTCCACGATGGATATCTCCAGATCTTTCATAGACTCAGTAATGTCTCGAGAAACGTTGAGAGTGTACTGCTGACAGAGCTGCCCGATGTCAGCCTTGCCAACGTCCCACCACTGCCTCAGTGAACTAAAATCTCCCTTAGTTTCTCTAAAACCCTTCCAGAAAAACCTAAAAACATCTCTAAAATGTGCATCTAAAAGCAAAGCAGTGTTAAAATGCCAATACGCAGACCTAGGTTTTATATTGGCAATAAAAACATCACAGGACACACAGGAATGGTCAGAAAACCCAACAGGCAAAATAGAGCACCCTTTAAAAACATTAAAATGGTGCTTAAAACAATAAAACCTGTCTAACTTGGCCATAGTCAACCGGTTGTCCCTACTGTGAACCCAGGTGTATTGTTTCTGCCGTGCATGGCCCCCCCTCCAGACGTCAGCTAAGCTGTGGGTGACCACCAGTTGCTGCATGGCTCTCTTATGCCGTTTTTCCATTGATGGTAACAACTCGACTCGACTGGACTCGCCTCTACTCGGCTCGACGCATTCCCTGTCCGTTTTCCATTGCAGATTGAGTAACGCCTCAGCGTGGCTGATCACCATAGCTACGCATGATGACGTAATTTTCAACGTGATTCACAACAGCACGTCGGCTACTCGCCAATGTTTTGTTTCAAAAGAAGCTAAAGGAAGCAACAAAAATCACCGCTAAAAAAAACAGGAGTTTGGGAATTCCGACGGTGTTCAGACGTCGACATGACTGTTGTTCGCCGACACAAAAGGGTAAGTTAAGTTTCCTGGTAACGTTAGCTAACATTTGTATGTGTGTGTTAGGGTCACAGTCAGTATTTACTATACACTATATAAAGTACATGAACTTTAGCAACCATGATTACACACCAAAATATGTATGCTGTGTACTGTTTGTGTTTCAGAGCATTAACGCTTTGCAAAATCGCCGCCGCAGACCGTCTGGTGGGCGTTCGATGGCCGACGGGTGAAATCTCTGGTTTTGACCTGCTGGGGTTCGTATAATCTTTATGAGAGTCATGGAGAGGCTTATGACAACGACTGGGATGCATCTGGGCCAGCAGAGCCGTGGGGGACATTGTCACAGGGTGCAAGGGAAGAAGACCGGGATGTATGGGAGGGTTTGATGCGCTACTTGAATAGCTAAATAAAAACTTTTCTTTGATATATTGTCTTGTTTTTTTAAAGTAACAGTGTGCAATATTGGAAACAACATAAATCCCCTAATATATAGCCCTTAATATTGAACAGTTGGAAAGTGAGAATAATGCAGAGAGTAGATAATCTGTCGGTGTCTGGCTAGAAATCTTTTATTAATGTCACGTTTGTTCCGGACACACACTCCGCACTCTTGTCTGCTAAAAACGCAGTGATCCGACCAACCAGCAGCCTGCAGGTTTCCACGTCACCTTTTTGTATCGCCTCAGCTCGCTTAGAACCTCGACTGAGGTAGTACTAAAAAAAGTACCTGGTAGCAGGTCCCAGGGACTTTTTTTTGTAATGGAAAACCAAAAAAGGCAAGTAGAGTCGAGGCGAGTCGAGTAGATACCACGCAGTGGAAAACCGCCATTAGAGGCAGCATGAGGCTCACTGTGGTTCCTGTCCAGACCATCATCCTGCGTACAGTTAAAATCACCCCCCACAAATAAATACCCCTCTGGTGCACACTCATTTAAAACCATACAGAGCTCCTTTAAAAAAAGAACTCTGTCCGGTCCTGAGTTAGGAGCGTACACGTTAATAAAAACCAGATTAAAAAGCTCATACCGGGCCCGGACTACTAAAAGTCCGCCCTTCACCCTTTCATCCACAGTGTGGGACACAGGCAGAAAACGTTTAGCAAAAAGGAGCGCTACATCCCCACAGGTGCTGCTAATTTGACTTAAAACCACCCCCCCAGCCCTCTTCCTCACATCTCGGCCTCCATTTATGTTGAGAGTGGAGATTCTAAAGTTACTCATAATGTCATAACTGATGAGACAGACACAGATCAGATAAAACAAGGTGAAGAGGGACAACAGAGAGACTGTCCTACACGTCATCATCGTCTTCATCATTTAAAAGCTTGAGTTTGATCCTCAGGACCAGTTTCTTTAACCTATAGTACTCAGGTTCTGTGAAGCCCCCATCCCCCTCAAATTCATCTGAGCTCCGATCGAGGATAACAACACGGCTTTGTTGTCAAAATGGTCGTCGAGTATCACTTTTTTGTTGTTTTTAATTTTCTGGAGGAACTTTTTAATTTGTTGGACTGGGTACAGCTCATCCTGCACCGAGCCCACAGAGACCTGCGAGTCAGTAAGAGGCTGACTGACTCCAGGAGAGACCTCTTCCTCCTCCACCACCTCCCCCTCCATCACCTCCTCCTCCTCCTCCCTCACTGACACTTTTTTGGCCAGAGAGACCGTTTTCTTGTCTCTTTGTTTCCTTTTCCTTGCAGACAAACTAAGCACAGTGTCAGTCTCACCCATAACAACCTCAGTACTTGCCATTGTGTCCCCTGCTGGGACAGCAGGAACCATAGGCAGCTCAGCCCCATCAGGGACCACAGGCAGCCCAGCCCCAGCTGAGCCCACCCTTTGGTCCGGGCTGACCCCCTCATTATGACTAGGAGATCCGACCAGAGACTGACCCCCATCCACCTGTCCCATCTGAGGCTGAACCTCGTCAACCTCAGGCAGAACCACAGGCTGTTCTCCACCCTGACCCGGTTCATCATGTCCACTGTCATGTTCAACTCTTTTCTGAGATTTTTCAGGGCAGGCTCTGACTAAATGCCCCTCCCCTCCACAGCCAAAGCACTTAACTGAGCCAGACCTAACTATAAGCTTTATCAAGGAGAAAAGTCTTAAGCCTACTCTTAAATGTGGAGGCGGTGTCTGCCTCCTGAACCCAAACTAGAACCTGGTTCCACAGTAGAGGAGCCTAATAGCTGAACGCTCTGGCTCCCATTCTACTTTTAGAGACTCTAGGAACCACAAGCAACCCTGCATTCTGGGAGCGCAGTGCTCTTGTAGGGTTGTAAGGTACTATGAGCTCTTTAAGATAAGATGGTGCCTGACCATGAAGAGCTTTGTAGGTGAGAAGAAGGATTTTAAATTATATTCTGTATTTTACAGGAAGGAAGAGAAGCTAAAACAGGAGAGATGTGATCTCTTTTCCTGGTTCCTGTCAGAACACGTGCTGCAGCATTCTGGATCAGCTGAAGAGTCTTTATGGACTTTTTTGAGCAGCCTGATAATAAAGAATTGCAGTAATACAGCCTAGAATTAAATGCATGGACTAGATTTTCTGCATCATTTTTAGACAGGATATTCCTGATTTTTGCAATATTACGTAGGTGAAAAAAGGCGATCCTTGAAATTTGCTTTATGTGGGAATTAAAGGACATGTCCTGATCAAAGATAACTCCAAGATTTCTCACAGTGGTGCTGGAGGCCAGGGTGATGCCATCCAGAGTAACTATCTCTTTGGATAACGCGTCACGGAGGTGCTTGGGCCCTAGAACAATAACTTCAGTTTTATCTGAGTTTAACATTAGAAAATTACAGGTCATCCAGGTTTTAACTTATTGAAGGCACATTTGAAGCTTAGCTAACTGATTACTTTCATCCGGCTTGATCGATAGATAAAATTGAGTATCATCTGCAAAACAATGAAAGTGTAGGGAGTGTTTCCTGATAATATTGCCTAAAGGAAGCATATATAAAGTGAACAGGATTGGACCGAGCACAGATCCTTGTGGGACTCCATGACTAACATTGGCATGCACGGAGGATTCATCGTTAACATGAACAAACTGAGATCGATCTGATGAATAAGCTTAGAGCAGTCCCTTTAATGCCAATTAAATGTTCCAATCTCTGTAATAAGATATGATGGTCAATGGTATCAACCAACCAACCAACCAACCATGGGAGAACATCAGAAACCGTGAGTAAAAACACATCATCCAATAGAAAGAGTGAACATAGAAAAAAGTAAAAGTAGAAAAGGTTGCCTAGCAACAGAAGAATAAAGTCGTCCCACCAGTCTGTTTTGAGTTTGGACCTAAAAGAGCAACATCAGCAACCGCCAAAGCTTGATCAGCCTTGTATGCTACTTGACAAGTGGCATACAAGATGCTAACGAGCTAACGTTAGCAATCAAATAACCGTAGATAGCTACAACGTCTTTGAAATGACTGCTAGCTTAGCTAAAAGTTAGCATCAAACACAACAAAGGCTGTCAGTTGAATGGTGTTTTGAGCAAACGTTAGCAATCAAACAACCATAGATAACTTGTTCCAGAGTCTTGGGGCTTCAACTGCAAAAGCCTATATACAGTGAGGAAAATAAGTTCTCCCACTTAGAAATCATGGAGGGGTCTGAAATTGTCATCGTAGGTGCATGTCCACTGTGAGAGACATAATCTAAAAGAACAAATCCAGAAATCACAACGTATATTTTTTAACTATTTATTTGTATGATACAGCTGCAAATAAGTATTTGAACACCTGAGAAAATCAATGTTAATATTTGGTACAGTAGCCTTTGTTTGCAGTTCCAGAGGTCAGATGTTTCCTGTAGTTTTTCACCAGGTTTGCACACATTGCAGAAGGGATTTTGGCCCACTCATCCACACAAAATCTTCTCTAGATGAGTCAGGTTTCTGGGCTGTCGCTGAGAAACACGGAGTTTGAGCTCCCTCCAAAGATTCTCTATTGGGTTTAGGTCTGGAGACTGGCTAGGCCACATCAGAACCTTGATCTGCTTCTTACAGAGCCACTCCTTGGTTCTCCTGGCTGTGTGCTTCGGGTCATTGTCATGTTGGAAGACCCAGCCTCGACCCATCTTCAATGCTCTAACTGAGGGAAGGAGGTTGTTCCCCAAAATCTCGCAATACATGGCCCCGGTCATCCTCTCCTTAATACAGTGCAGTTGCCCTGTCCCATGTGCAGAAAAACACCCCCAAAGCATGATGCTACCCCCCCCCCCATGCTTCACAGTAGGGATGGTGTTCTTGGGATGGTACTTGTCGGTACACGATCCGTCCTGCCTGCACGATCCGTTCTGTGCATGTGCAATATGTTAGCGCACGCGCAGATGATAATCATGATATGCAAGGATTTACGGCACTGCACGATCTGTTCCACAGTAGCGGTCTGCTGTTAGCTTCCACCGGAAAGCTAACGTTAGTTTAGCTAACAGCTAATTCGGCTAACCGCTAGCTGACAGCTTGATTCAGCCTAAAATAACGTTACTCAAAGTAAACAGTGGGGAAAGCAGCTACAGCTAAATTAAGACTTTACAGTCAACTACAATAATAAAGACAAGTATTGAGTGATTGTATTTTAAATGAGCACAAGTACAACTGACGTAACAGCTGTTATATATTTAAAAGGTTATTTTCATTCATTCATTCATTCATTCATTTTACATGCTGTCTCAGCCATAGACATATGGTCTCAGCTAGTGGTTAGCCAAATTAGCTGTTAGCTAAACTAACGTTAGCTTTCCGGTGGAGGCGAACAGACTTTCTTTAACTGTCTATGTGAACAGATCGTGCAGTGCCGTAATACGCGTTCATCATGTTATCATCTACGCATGCGCGAACATCTTGCACATGCGCAGAACGGATCGTGCAGACAGGACGGATCGGGTACCGACAGTACTCATCATTCTTCTTCCTCCAAACACAGTTAGTGGAATTATGACCAAAAAGTTCTATTTTGGTCTCATCTGACCACATGACTTTCTCCCATGACTCCTCTGGATCATCCAAATGGTCATTGGCAAACTTAAGACGGGCCTTGACATGTGCTGGTTTAAGCAGGGGAACCTTCCGTGCCATGCATGATTTCAAACCATGACGTCTTAGTGTATTACCAACAGTAACCTTGGAAACGGTGGTCCCAGCTCTTTTCAGGTCATTGACCAGCTCCTCCCGTGTAGTTCTGGGCTGATTTCTCACCTTTCTTAGGATCATTGAGACCCCACGAGGTGAGATCTTGAATGGAGCCCCAGTACGAGGGAGATTGACAGTCATGTTTAGCTTCTTCCATTTTCTAATTATTGCTCCAAACGGGGCACCTTTTTTCACCAAACTACTTGGCAATTTCTCCGTAGCCCTTTCCAGCCTTGTGGAGGTGTATAATTTTGTCTCTAGTGTCTTTGGACAGCTCTTTGGTCTTGGCCATGTTAGTAGTTGGATTCTCACTGATTGTATGGGATGGACAGGTGTCTTTATGCAGCTAACGACCTCAAACAGGTCCATCTAATTTAGGATAATAAAGGGAGTGGAGGTGGACATTTTGAAGGCAGACATACATTCTGGATTTTTTTTTTTAGATTATGTCTCTCACAGTGAACATGCACCTATGATGACAATTTCAGACCCCTCCATGATTTCTAAGTGGGAGAACTTGCAAAATAGCAGGGTATTCAAATACTTATTTTCCTCACTGTATATTATATATATATTTATTTATTTTAAATCAAAGTTATTTCAAAATTAAATCATGAACAGTGTGAATCGAGATCGCGATTTTATAAGAATCAATCGTGTAGGCCTATCTGAGGAACAGTGAATGAACGACACACACACACACACACACACACACTATAGAGATTGCATGTGAAGTATTTTTTTCATTCTTACACTTAACAATTATACATTAATATGCTGTTTTTTTATTGATCCAAAACAAATTAATTATTGATGCACGCAACAAAGGGATAGATAGATAGATAGATAGATAGATAGATAGATACCTGTAGGAGATCTTTTTGTCTCTCCATTTCTGCCCCGTCAGGGCGTAGCGTTTGTTCCTCTGACGGTGGCTGGTGTGAGGATGATCTGGGATGCCACAGCGAGGTCTCTTCATCCACCTGGACGACGACAACAACAATGACGACAACAACTACTCAGTGCTTGGTACACAAGAAGCTGCTTTCTCTACGGGTGGAAAGTAGAGCCTGACCGATAAAGGGTTTTTAAGGCTGATACCGATACGAATATTTGGAATATTTTGGAACACGTCGGCCAATATATATGTATATATTCTTTTAAATCCAGAAACGCGTAACAAAACAAACAGATTTCCCTAACATTATTTATTTGTAGTTATTTATGAGTTTTCACTAAAATAATATGATAATAATTTGTTTTATTGTCACAACAGATCAAAATATATTAAAGTTCTGATAAATAAAATGTATGAAAATACAAACTTAAATATAAGTTTATATAAATATGAAACTTGAAGTCCTTTGAACAAAAACACATTAACAAAAAAATAATCCGTGTTGCCAACAGGGACGTTGTAGAGCGTCCTCTGGTGGACAGACTATGCAACGCCATCACTAACCGGGACGTTGTAGAGTGTCCTCTGGTGGAGACTATGCAACGCCATCACTAACAGGGACGTTGTAGGGCGTCCTCTGGTGGACAGACTATGCAACACCATCACTAGCAGGGACGTTGTAGAGCGGCTTCTGGAGGACAGAATATGCAACGCTATCACTAACGGGGACGTTGTAGAGTGTCCTCTGGTGGAGACTATGCAACGCCATCACTAACAGGGACGTTGTAGAGCGTCCTCTGGTGGACAGACTATGCAACGCCATCACTAACAGGGACATTGTAGAGCGTCCTTTGGTGGACAGAGGACGCTCTACAACGTCTCTACATAGCTCATAACATGGTTGACAGTCCGTTTTAACTTTTTAAATATTCATTTATCAGAATCATTTATTGTCATTATAAATGATTCTGATGGATACTTTTTATTTATTTTTTTTTTTTTTTTAAATCGGCCATTGTAAATGCCGATACCGATGTATCGGGAAATGTCTAATATTGGCCAATAATATCGGCCGGGCTCTAGTGTAAAGCACAACTTTCATCGCGGTATGGCTACACGCTTCTTTCCTTTCCTAGCTCCTCTCTCTGACTCTGATGTCCCAACGTCAACATGTTGCCACGGATACATGAAGCAGAACATAGCAGCTCATATGTCTAAAGAAAGGCTTTCCTTTTCATAAAACATGTCGAACATCATCACATTTTTATATACGCTTTTATTCATTTACATTAGGAAGCTACAGGACGGCGTCTTTCAGAACATGACTTGCACGAGAAGAAAACAAGACTTTCACACAGACAGCTGGCTCGGCAACGTTAGCTAATGTCCGCTAGCAAACGGGCTAACTATTGCCAGTTAGCTTTTTTATAACGTAACAAAAACCCACCCATGTCGTAAGAGCAAAGCTTATTTCATGTAATGAAATGATGGCTCAAAAGGAGCACTAACGCCACAGGTCTTATGTTGACAACGTGGACGCAGATATTGGAAACTCCGAAGGCAGCCGTAATATTTACCTAACGCTAGTAAGCTAGGCTAACGCTGGTGCGCTAACGTTAGCAAACATTGGTGTATCGTTAGCTACCTGTCTAAACTTGTAAAAAGCCAAACAATATCCCCACCTGAACTGTGTTTTACTTTCCCTCCAATATTATCATCAACATAATAAAGACACCTGGACTCGGTCGAGACCAAAAGCCATATTTGGCAAGACCAGCGGCCGAGTCCGAGACAAGTCCGAGTCCATAGAAAAATGGTCTTGAGTCCGGACTCGAGTCCAAGACCGGACTCGAGTAAT
This sequence comes from Etheostoma perlongum, assembly GCA_026937815.1. Classification (NCBI taxonomy): domain Eukaryota; kingdom Metazoa; phylum Chordata; class Actinopteri; order Perciformes; family Percidae; genus Etheostoma; species Etheostoma perlongum. The sequence continues at coordinate 15,917,780 of CM049374.1, forward strand.
ACAGCCCTGGAAGCTATGTTGTCATTTAGTTGCTCAAATGTTCAGTACTAGTACCTACTGTAGCAGTTCTAATGCTCAGTACTAGTACCTACTGTAGTAGTATCAGTTTTAATGTTCAGTACTAGTACGTACTGGAGCAGTTCAAATGCTCAGCACTAGTACCTACTGTAGCAGTACTGGGGGGATGGCTATACTCATACTGTAAATCCAGGGTGTTCTGACACTGTTTTTGCTTTTATATCAACAAATAACCCAAATTGATTGTCTTGATATTGTCATGCATAAGACCAGGCCGTTTTTTCACCTGATATTTGGGTATCCCCTATGTAACTTTTGATAAACAACAGCAAACCTCTCCAAATTGTGTCAGGTTGTTTATTGTGACCTATTAAACACACAAAATAACACCCATGATGACAGGACAGACCCTTTGCATGTTAGGGATGGGATACATAAAATATCAATATAATTTTTCACCTGACATGACCGCATGTCAGGAGCAGAGCCGGGCTGAGCGACGTGGGGCTCCGCGTCCGTCTGTCCTCAGTCTCTTATCTCTCTCGCTCTCCACCTCTCCGTCGCTCCGGTAGCAACTGTTGAGGACGGAGCCCGGGGCTTTGCCGTGCACGAACACACACATTTAGTGCCTGACGCATGCACACGCACTCCGCGACGCGAATTTCTACTGGCGATCCAGGCGCGCAACGCGTGGGGGGTTTCCCTTGCTAGAAGCGGCCCGGGAGTGGGTTGTCTGTCTCCAAATCCACTCCTCTCTCTGGCTTCCTGTCGCACATCAGAAGAGACAGAATGATAACAGCCGCAGTTTGTTCAAAGAAGGTTGCACTACAAAAACCCGATGAAATTTAGTAGGTGGATGTTTAGAATAAATCCAACGGAGACGTCTCAGGATGGAGAAGTCCTAAGTTGTGCGCCGCTTCTAACGGTGAACAGGTTGATTAGTATTTCTCACGGCGGTGTGTGTGTGTGTGTGTGTGTGTGTGTGTAACCTATGTGATGGCACTGCATGAAGGACTATCATCAATATCAATATCAATATAATTTTTCACCTGATATTTTATGTATCCCATCCCTAACATGTAAAGGGTCTGTCCTGTCATCATGGGTGTTATTTTGTGTGTTTAATAGGTCACAATAAACAACCTGACACAATTTGGAGAGGTTTGCTGTTGTTTATCAAAAGTTACATAGGGGATACCCAAATATCAGGTGAAAAAACGGCCTGATGTTTGAGTACCTCCTATGTAACTCATATGGTAGACAGGGACAGGGAGGATACGCCTATCACTCGATATTAAACCACGCTATAAACATTTGACACGTCGCCTTAATGTAACAGACAAATACACGTATTTATGTAGTTAACTGAGACCCCTGTTACTATGGTAACCCTGCCGAGTCTTCCACGTCGCTGTTTGTTCCGTTTAATTCAAAGTGCAGCAGTTAAACAATTCGAAGGGCAGCAGAAGCTCCGCTCTGTGTGCATGCGCGCTCCCGCGGCCAGGGGATACACGAGTACATTGGCACGACACCGCTGACTGAAACACACGTTCTGTCAGAGCGTCTAAACGAAAAATGATAAAGTCAATACTTATAACGTTAGCATTGTTTTCAAAAACAGTTGCTAAATGCCTGAGCTCACTGACAACTTCACCGTAGCTAGCCATCTGTGTTGTGTCTGTGGCCGGTGGCATGTAAATTCGACCGAGGCAGTAAAATGCTAACCAACCAATGGGCAGAAGTTAACCCCTTAAGACCAGCCCCTCCTCATTTGCATAATGAGGCAGAAATGCATGTAGAAATGTAAAAGTGACAGGCAGAAATGTAAAAGTGACAGGCAGAAATAAATACCAGGGGTGAAAATAAATAGGGTAGAAAATGCAACGGAAGAATAAAACAGACAAAAAAATTAAACACACACAGAAATAAATACATTTAAAAAATAAGTAAGGAATAAATAAAGTTGAAGATTATAACGGACAATAAATAAATAAGGTAATTATTACAAAGGTGAATAAATAAAGAAGCTAATTAAAAGAGATATATACATTTATGTCTCACTGTATAATTTAATTTCTACCTACATTTATTTTTTCATTGTATTTTTTGGGGCAATTAATTGTGTGCTTATTTATTTATTGAGCATTTATTTATTTCTGTATTTATTTTTAAATATGAAAGACACGGTCCTCCATACAAACAAGGTCTAAAATAACCTAAAGGCTAATCTTTTTGTATATTCCGAACACAAACGCACTAGTGTCTCACAATCGGCAACACCAACTGGAGCAGGATCAGCCAGGGAGCGGCCGCACACTGAGGCTAAAATGTCAGGCCAATTAGTGTCCATTTATATCAGTTATAATTCATCTCTGTGGCCTTTGATCTGAACTGTGGTCTCTAAAGTTTCCAATACAACATGACACTGTGTCAGACGGTGCCAGCGACTCACTCTATAGTTGTCTCGTCCAGTATTCCCGTCACGAGAATGCCGTAGAAGCGCTGCATGGCAGCCACGGCCGACTGCATGGCTTTCTCCTGCCGCGGGTCCGACGTGCGCACGTCGTGAGGCAGCAGGTAGCCATAGTTCTTCAGCCACGTCTGAGGGAGAGAGAGGGGGGGAGAGAGGGAGAGAGGTGAAAACAACAGGAACATAGGTTAGTTATGATCAAACAAGCACACTGGTCCATCAATGGCAACCTGAAATACAAAGTAAGCAGGGCTTTAAAATGTAAATAAAAAGGTATTTCTACCATAAATTGGTGAATAAAAGTGTCTCTGAATGCGGGAAATGAGGTCTTTGACCCTCAAAATAACCCTGGGGGAATACACCCCCCCCCCTCACCCACACATCATCACTCTTCACCGTACCTAGAGGTCTGCATGGGGAACTTTCCATAAGCTCATCTCTAAATGCAAATCAAACCAGCTATTAAGCTAACTGGAATAACACCATGCTAATCTCTATGTATGGTGAAGAGTATGTGATAGGGGTGGAGGGGGGGGTATTTTATTTCAGGGAACTTAATCAGGATGCATAGTATCCTGATCCATGAAATAACTGGCCTTGACCAAATACCTCAATATCGCAACAATATTGTAGTGTTGACTATTGGTGCTTTCACAAAATACTGACACAATGACATTTTTGATAATTAATCATCAGTATTGTGAATATAACGACTAAGTGGGTAATAGAGGATAATAATAGAACAGCTACACCAGTCTGGTAAGATCAAGAAATGACATTACTTTACTGTAATGCAGCTTTTAAAACCAGGAAAAGACACAATTATGCCATGTTATGATATTACGAAATCCAAAATCGAAGACGATATCTAGTCTCATATCACGATATCGATATACAGTACACTCACCGGCCACTTTATTAGGTACACCTGTCCAACTGCTCGTTAACACTTAATTTCTAAGCAGCCAATCACATGGCGGCAACTCAGTGCATTTAGGCATGTAGACATGGTCAAGACAATCTCCTGCAGTTCAAACCGAGCATCAGTATGGGGAAGAAAGGTGATTTGAGTGACTTTGAACGTGGCATGATTGTTGGTGCCAGAAGGGCTGGTCTGAGTATTTCAGAAACTGCTAATCTACTGGGATTTTCACGCACAACCATCTCTAGGGTTTACAGAGAATGGTCCGAAAAAGAAAAAACATCCAGTGAGCGGCAGTTCTGTGGGCGGAAATGCCTTGTTGATGCCAGAGGTCAGAGGAGAATGGCCAGACTGGTTCGAGCTGATAGAAGGGCAACAGTGACTCAAATTACCACCCGTTACAACCAAGGTGGGCAGAAGAGCATCTCTGAACGCACAGTACGTCGAACTTTGAGGCAGATGGGCTACAGCAGCAGAAGACCACACCGGGTGCCACTCCTTTCAGCTAAGAACAGGAAACTGAGGCTACAATTTGCACAAGCTCATCGAAATTGGACAATACAAAATTGGAAAAACGTTGCCTGGTCTGATGAGTCTCGATTTCTGCTGCGACGTTCGGATGGTAGGGTCAGAATTTGGCGTCTACAACATGAAAGCATGGATCCATCCTGCCTTGTATCAACGGTTCAGGCTGGTGGTGGTGGTGTCATGGTGTGGGGAATATTTTCTTGGCACTCTTTGGGCCCCTCGGTACCAATTGACCATCATTGCAACGCCACAGCCTACCTGAGTTTTGTTGCTGACCATGTCCATCCCTTTATGACCACAATGTACCCAACTTCTGATGGCTACTTTCAGCAGGATAATGCGCCATGTCATAAAGCTGGAATCATCTCAGACTGGTTTCTTGAACATGACAATGAGTTCGCTGTACTCAAATGGCCTCCACAGTCACCAGATCTCAATCCAATAGAGCATCTTTGGGATGTGGTGGAACGGGAGATTCGCATCATGGATGTGCAGCCGACAAATCTGCGGCAACTGTGTGATGCCATCATGTCAATATGGACCAAACTCCCTGAGGAATGCTTCCAGCACCTTGTTGAATCTATGCCACGAAGAATTGAGGCAGTTCTGAAGGCAAAAGGGGGTCCAACCCGTTACTAGCATGGGGTACCTAATAAAGTGGCCGGTGAGTGTATTTCCCAGCTCTATGTCAGGTTCAAAGATGGACTTGACTACAGCCCCGACTTCTTGTCTTTAGATGTGTTTTTTTTTTTTAAATCTTGCACCCTGACTGCAGACACATTTTCCCATCCGTGGAAATAAAGTGACCGAACGACCTGAAGGAAGAAAAGGGAGGAAGAGAGAACAGAGAAAACAGAAAAAGGGGGAGTTGAAAAAGCAGTAGGGAGAAAGATGAGAAGGGAAAGGAGGGTGGGCTGTGTGTGGGGGGGGCGGTAGATAACGAAGGCGGATGTTGAGCCCTTCTCTACAGTAGGTCATTAATATTTCACAGCGACGGCCCCGGCAACCATCAACGCCTGCCTAACTACCATGACGGACACAGCGAGGTTGCCAGAACTGAGGGAATCTGTCATACCCCCCAGCTGAATGGTGCTTTGAGCTAATGTTAGCAACCAAACACTACAGCCCCATCTGTCTGTCTGTCTGTCTCTCTGTGAGTCTGTCTGTGTCTCTGTCTGTCTCTATCTTTCTGTGTATCTGTCTGTCCGTGTGCCTGTCTGTCTGTCTCTGTCTGTCCGTGTGCCTGTCTGTCCGTGTGCCTGTCTGTCTGTCCGTGTCTCTGTCTGTCTGTGTCTCTGTGAGTCTGGGTCTTTGTCTGCCTGTCTGTCCGTGTCTCTGTCTCTCTCTGATGGTTCAACCTGTGCATCAGCCTGCCAGTGTGTCTCCTCCGTCTGGCTGCTGGGATAAAAATAGACCTTATCTCCTCCTGCTAAACTATTTACCTCCTCTCAGCCTGAGTGCAGGGGGTGAAACCCGCCGTCCCCCACGTCCCCTGCCCTCCCCCCACCTGTGTGCCGTCTGATAAGTGGGCTGGTTATCGTCCTGAATATTTGATCATAAAACTACCTCAAAGTGTTGTATTAGTTTCTATGCTTCGTTGAGTAGATAATCAACAAACTACACAAAAGTAGAGTAGAACTATACAAGAAAATACAATACAAGGACAATACAAGGGTCGCCCCTTACTATCTATCCATCCCGGGGGATGCACTCAGGCTTAGAGGAGGAAGGGAGGGGGGGCTTACTGATAATTCCTTTAGTCGAGGACAGCACCAGAAATCAAACTCCCCTCAGGAGAGTTTTTAGGAAGGAAGCAAGGAAACACTGTGTCTACGTTTTTATTTTTGGTACCAAGCTGTGTTCCTGGGGTCCCCAGACTCAAGGTTTCAACTTCCCCCCGCATGACGAAAAACGGCAGCACCTGGAGGGGAGAGAGGGAGGGAGCGAGCAAGAGGGAGGGAGCATGGAAGTGAGGGAGTGAGCGAGAGAGTGGGAGGAAGGGAGCGAGGGAGCATGGAAGTGAGGGAGTGAGGAAGGGAGCGAGTGGGAGGGAGGGAGCATGGAAGTGAGGGAGTGAGGGAGGGAGTGAGAGGGCAGGAGTGAAGGAGGGAAGGAGCGAGAGGGAGGAAGGGAGCATGGAAGTCAGGGAGTGAAGGAGGGAGAGAGGGAGCGAGAAGGCGGGAGGGAGTTAGGTTGTGAGTGAGTGAGGGAAGGAGGGAGGGAGGAAGGGAGAGAGGGAGGGAGGGAGGAAGGGAGGGAGTGATGGCTGGAAGGAGGGAGGGAGGGAGGGAGCAAGAAGGCGTGAGGGAGGGAGTTAGGGAGTGAGTGAGTGAGGGAGCGAGGGAGGGAGTGAGGAGGGAGGGAGTGAAGGAGCGAGGGAGGGAGGGAGTGAGGAAGGGAGCAATAGGGAGGGAGGGAGGGAAGTAACTTCCTGAGTGATGAGTAATGTTCTCATCCTTCAACGACAGTAATCACCATCATTTATTTTTATTTTTAGATTCATTCTTTTCTAACTTCGACTGCCGGCTCCTTTCTAACCAAGGCTAGTTCACATCTGGCGTCTTATTTTGAAAGTTGAGACCAAAGTTCTTGATGTAGTGCATTTTTTCTTCAAGACGCCATGAAAAGCACCCATTCCTATTCAGGTGTGGGTGCTGAGACCCATCTACCGGACCGAACAGCAACGTGGATTTCAGTGCATCTTAACCCTCATGTTGTCTTCAGGTCAAATTTCAATTTTGTTATATCCGAAATGTTGGAAAAACCAACAAAATCAATGAAAAAAGTGTGGAAGAAAGTGTCAAAAACGTTATATACGTATATATATATATATATATATATATATATATATATATATATATATATATATATATATATATACACACACACACACACACACGTATATACACACGTACACACACACACACATGGACACACGTACGCGCACACACACGGACGCGCGTACACACACACACGCACCAACACACGTACACACACACGTACACACACACACATGGACACACGTACGCGCACACACACGGACCGACACACACGCACCGACAAACACGCACACTCCAATGAGTGCAGTGTTGCAGGCTCATTTAGCCCATTTCTTTTAATGTAATGTGGTGTTTCCAACACTCCAGGGACCAGCCTGTCACCAGGAGCGCCGCTTCTCTTGGGAGGAGAGAGACAAACAGACAGAAAAATTAAAATGAGGTTTGGAAACACACTTTCATTTTATAAAAACATCAGTTGAGCCACCTGCACCGTCCTCTTCTCCCTAGTTGTCACGGTAAACCACAATTTAGACGGTTTTCCTATCTTATTTGCTATCGTTGTTCGTTTTCATCACCGCAATGACTTTCGTTCTGACTGCTATCACGTCTTACATTGCTGTCTGATATTATCAACCCCCCACACACACACACACACACACACTCAACATCCGCACACTGGCAGGGACGAGCAGCCATTTTAAGGAAAGTCAACCAAAACAAGAACAGAACACAAAAAGTGTGGTGGAAAAAATTTATACACTGGCTTAGTGTCAAATCCAAGGGGGTAAGGTGGGGGGTGTCCACGAAGCGGAGCTCCCATGGCGCCATTTTAATGCTACGAAGCCATGACCTGCAGTTAGCATCCCATGACTCTGATTCATTTTAACATCACTTTGACAGACAATAAATTTACATCTGAAGCGTTAAAGACTATTTGTCCGTTGTTTATTTCTAAAGAAACAGGACAATGTATAAAAGACTCCGTTACCTTATAGCTCACGTTATGGCTCAGTAGCAGACATTTTTCTAAGAATAAGCGGTTGCGTTACAACCACGCGACCTACTGTGCCTTTCCTGTTCCTATGTGAATGTTAACTAGCATGTTAGTTGGCAGTAATTAGCCTGTGCCTATGTTAATGTTAACTAGCATGTTAGTTAGCAGTAATTAACCTGTGCCTATGTTAATGTTAACTAGCATGTTAGCTAGCAGTAATTAGCCTGTGTCTATGTTAATGTTAACTAGCATGTTAGTTAGCAGTAATTAGCGTGCCTATGTTAACTCCTAACATATACCTACCTCTCCGTCTCTGCGGATTGGGAATTATTGAGATTTCCGATAGATAGAGATTTTAAGTCCACAACAAAGACGAAATTCACCTGATTAATGCAACGTTATCACAACGTCTCCCGCCCATTTTTCACCGCAGAGTTGCCAGGCTAAAGCTAATATAGTTAGCCTAAACAAACAAGGGGTCTGTCCCTGGAGTGTGCCTATGTTCCCACATTTCTAAGACTTTTTTCAAGGCCCTATGTTCCTAGCCCAATCCTACCAGACTCTGGTCCATTATCTCGGTCCTACCAGACTGTGGTCCATTAGCCCGGTCCTACCAGACTCTGGTCCTACCAGACTGTGGTCCATTAGCCCGGTCCTACCAGACTCTGGTCCATTAACCCGGTCCTAACAGACTCTGGTCCATTATCCCGGTCCTACCAGACTCTGGTCCATTATCCCGGTCCTACCAAACTCTGGTCCATTATCCCGGACCAACCAGATTTTGGTCCATTAGCAGAGGTGGGTAGAGTAGCCAAAAATTGTACTCAAGTAAAAGTACTGTTACTTCAGAATAATATGACTCAAGTAAAAGTAGTCATCCAAATAATTACTTGAGTAAGAGTAAAAAAATAAACTAGTAACATCTGATTTATTTCTTAACACAAGCATCAATCAGACAGACAAAAATACAAAATAATCATCTTTAGGCAAATTATAGTTCATCCAATCAATAAAATAAATAAAAATTAATTTATTAATTACAAAATAAAAGTAAAAGTGAGAGACTTTTCAAATCAAATTTGGATGAATACTGCATGTGCAAAACAAACTGTATGTAACCTAAAAGACAAACATCCACCTATCCACAGCAAAAACTAAAATTACCGCTACGTTTCCTCAAGTTAGCTAGATGTTGAGTTTTTGAATGCTCACATGTTCGTTTGTTTTGGTCAACACAGAAGACGCCGCATAATGTTGCTGCTGTTTTGCACTTTTCCTAAAAGGTAACTGTGCTTTCACTATGAGGCCGGGGGGTTCCTCCGCGTCTGTGTTGCCTTGGCGACGATTGATTCTGACATCTTTGTTTTGCTATGACTGTAAAGCTGTGTGAAACACAGTCACGTGGTAGAGCCTTCAGCGGAAGACTCTCTCTCTGTCAAAATAAAACATTAAAATGAGACGTACGCTGGGGTAAAAATGATGACAAGTAGAATACCAAAGAAGTAAAAAGAAAAGTAACGAACTCATTGTAGCCTAATGTAACGGAGTAAGAGTACAGTTTCTTCTTCACTAATCTACTCAAGTACAAGTAAAAGTATATTGATATAAAACTACTCCTAGAAGTAAATTTTTTTCAAAAACTTACTCAAGTAAATGTAACTGAGTAAATGTAACTCGTTACTACCCACCTCTGTCCATTAGCCCGGTCCTACCAGACTGTGGTCCATTAGCCCGGTCTTACCTAACTCTGTAGTGTGTGTACACACGTACACACGTACACACACACGTACACGTACACACACACGTACACACACACACACACACACGCAGAGAACAAAGCAGAACATCCGAATATTCATAACTCTCAGATGCTTTTTATTAACATCACAAACAAATGTTAACGATCCGTCCCTCATCGTCCGTGATCCACACCAATCAATCGCCCGTTTCACAGCATTAGGACAATCAATAACATTGGGTGATCTGCGTTCTGCACATTAAACAACACTACGAGAGCCATGGCCCACATCACACGGTCTGTAAAAATAAAACTACTCCGTCCAAAAAACACAGAAATCTGAATCTCTGACCAAGTGTGTAAACAGACAAAGGAACACGGAGCACAGAGTCAGACAAAGAACTGAACACCCTCTCTCGCTCTCTCTCTCTCTTTGTGTGTGTCTCCCTCTCTCTCTCCTGTCTTTGTGTGTGTCTCTCCCTCTCTCTCTCTCCTGTCTTTGTGTCTCTCCCTCTCCTGTCTTTGTCTCTCTCCCTCTCCTGTCTTTGTCTCTCTCTCTCTCTCCCTCCCCTCTCTCTCTCTCTCTCTCTCTCTCTCTCTCCTCCTTTGTGTGTGTGTGTGTCTCTGTCTCTCTCTCGTCTTTAAGCGTGTGTGTGTGTTAGGGCTGCACAATTAATCTAATTTTAATCGCGATCACAATTTTGACTTCCCACGATCAAATTTGCGTGATTGAGCGATTATTTATTTTAAAGCGTAATTTCATAGAACGCTCCGGGTTTTTTGCATAGCCCATCTACCGCTCCGTAAAGCCCTGTCTGCTCATGTGCCAGTCAGTTGTTCCCTGCACCGCGCAGCTTAGTTTCTAGATGTAGACAGTCACAGAGGACAGAGTAACAGGAAGAAAACTCAACAGATAGCAGTCGGTTATACGTCAGTCTCAAGGTTTACCAGTAAACGCAACATTTTGTCCCGTCTGTTGTTTTTCAGACAACAGCAATAGGCTCGTTCGAGTTGAACTGCGCCTCGCCTGTAAAGTAGACGAGAGCAGGCAGCAGCAGCAGCAGCAGGGGGCGGTGACAAAAAGCTGCGGTAAAGTCGGACAGTTTCTAGCCGATTCCAGCCGCCTTCAGGCTGAACAGGAAGTGACAAAAACACTTATCAGCTGGTACACAGTATCTAGTTGTTATAATTATGACAGAGTAGCTCTCAAAATGTTCTACATGCAATCTGTTGCTGATTTTAATTAACAACAGACTGTAGATGATCAGTGATCTGAACAGATTTCGTCTCTCTGACTTCTAAATGTCACTATCAGCCACACAACATGTGTTCTGTACAGAATAAGTCTTTAAAATCGGACAAATAGCAATTAAAATCCCTCCGATTCAAAAACAATAAAAGGTTCATATAAAACGTCATCATGTTGTGCGGGAAGAAAGCAGAAAGTTTGTAGCAAAACTTCCAAAGGTAACAACCTTTTTCACGACGGCTACTGACAACACTAACATTAACGTTACTAAAGAGCAGCAAGAAGCCGGTGCTAGCGCTAGCAATGCTAACTCTCATGAAGAGGAGCTACCCACCGGCAGTGTCAGCCCAGGTTGCTGTAGTGAAGACTGGAGAAATGTTACAAGCACGTCTTTCTCAGATAAATAAGGACTGAAAAGGGGGAGAACAAGGGCTGTGGAGGGCCCCATGCCTGTGTTTGCCTTAGGCCTCAAAATGACTAAATCCGCCCCTGCCAGTGCTAGTCGGTGCTAGTAGCGTCTGTTAGCTGTTAGCTCCTCTAGGACGCACCGGTGCTAATGTCCTCGCATCCGCTGCAATGTTGTTATATGGATATGGTTTAATTTTCCGTTACATGACCCATTTCTTCTGTCGTACCTGTGTTGGATCTCTCCTCTACTCTCTCTCCTCTTACTCCGTGCCCGGCCACACAGCAGCCGCCGGTCCACACTTCTGACATTTGACTACAGTTTTAATTTTTTATGAACACAGCTGAATATTGTTAAGTATGAAGGGCAAACCTGTATTTGTACCAGTGTTTCTGCTGGTAACTCTACTATCGCGGCCGCCACGGCGAAGAACACAGAAGAAGTTATTGAATGCAACGAACTTCAGTTGGTAGAGTAACAGCGTGTGAGACGGAGCTGCTGGATCTGGGCCAGAGATGTGACCCATGGCCAGAATATCATAGTTCATAAAAATGCAGCGCAGTGACGATACAGACATTTCATACACATGACGTGTATCCGCCATTCGACCCGTGCTGGACCCGTTCATAATGAGTCAGCCGTCGCTCTGTGTTACATCTTCTTAACGTTGGTTAAGAACACGTAAGAAAGAAATTTTTGACACACACACACACACACACACACACACACACACACACACACACACACACACACACACACACACACACACACACACACACACACACACACGGGTTTATGTGGTATAGCCAGACTTTTTCTCCAAACAGGCCCGGGTGTGGTTTAGGTGGACTACCCTTTCCTGAGGTCCTAGAGCTATGGGAGTTTGATTAAAACACTGTAAAAAATCTGAAAAAAATTCACATCACTTTGGACCTTGAATACACCCTTCAGAGCTTGATACACACTACCCTAAAACTATGGTGGTTTATAGAGACAGTTCCACTTTTGAAAAATATGTGACTTATAAGGACTAAAATATTATTGGGACTTTAAAGGGACAATGACATCACTTTTTAAATACCTGCTAATTAACATAAATACACATTAACCTGACATCACCAAGCAATAATGGGACTTAAATATTATTTTATTGCATAACTCAAACCATCACCATTGTTGGTTGGTAACACTGACTAACAGTCAGATAGCAGCCTAGAACAGCTAAACAATACATTGTCACACAACACAAATGACATGACCACTTACTTTAGCTTTTTTACTGAATTCTCACCGGTTGCAGAACAGCTGCGTGTCAGATCCGTGCTCCGCCGGCCGTCAACACCCAGCAGGTCCGGATGCGGTCATGACTGACAGCTGAAGTCTCGAGGATCCGCGAGATCACATAAATATAGAACCACGAAACCAACCACCAGTTAGTTTTTAAAACACTGGTACATTTTCAAAATAAAATACATCATGCTCACGGTGTATCATATCTCCCTGCACTACACCTTGAAAACAGCACAGTTGTTCCCCTCTACTCCTCTGGATGAAAACTGGTGGTAGTTCGGGGTTTTGGGGTCCTTGTGGCTTCAGCTGTCAGTCATGGCCGCTGCCATTCTGCAACAAATGTGAACGACGGAGCACGGAGCCGTCATGCAGCAGTTATGTATCCTGTGGAAATCAGGGGTTACCCAACTTCAAAAGGCCCATGGTTTCTCATAACAAAATAAATTAATAAAACAATAAATAAGACTGTTTGTGCAGTTTGTTTTGGTGATGGAATTTTGTACTGAACCTTTAAAACATCATTACAACCTATACCAGGCAGACAACAACTTATAACACTTTTTAAAACAAACACCACCACAACCGTCAGTGGATTTAAATCCTATCTTTTTGCGACTGCCTCTTTGCAGCTATTCCTCTATTTCGAACAAAGTCCCTTATATTTTGCACTGCTCTTTGTGCCAACACGGGGTCTTCCACCAGTTTGCAGTGACTGCATTCAGTTTTGGTGGCCAGCTTTCCTCTGCTTATATGATCTCTGAAATGAGGCATTACTACGTCGCCCTCATCCTTGGACAACACTTTCTCTTCTGGATCCATGTGCCTTATCAGCATAATTCCCTGGAAATGAGGAAAACAAGAAAAAAAAAATATTATGAACAAAATGTTAAAGCCATCAAAACATGAGTTCAGTTAATGCCACAGCAGTCAGTGGTGATACAGCTACAACAGTCAGTGGAGATACAGCTACCACAGTCAGTGGACATACAGCTACAACAGTCAGTGGAGAACAGGTACAGCAGTCAGTGGAGATACAGCAACCACAGTCAGTGGTTAGTGAAGCAGTCAGTGGACATACAGCTAAACAGTCAGGGGAGATACAGTTACAACAGTCAGTGGAGATACAGCTACCACAGTCAGTGGTTAGTGAAGCAGTCAGTGGACATACAGCTACAACAGTCAGTGGAGAACAGGTATAGCAGTCAGTGGCGATACAACTACAACAGTCAGTGGAGAACAGGTACAGCAGTCAGTGGTCAGTGAAGCAGTCAGTGGACATACAGCTACAACAGTCTGTGGCGATACAGCTACAACAGTCAGTGGAGAACAGCTACAGCAGTCAGTGGAGAACAGCTACAGCAGTCAGTGGAGAACAGCTACAGCAGTCAGTGGAGAACAGCTACAGCAGTCAGTGGAGAACAGCTACAGCAGTCAGTGGCAATACAGCTACCGCAGTCAGTGGTTAGTGAAGCAGTCAGTGGACATACAGCTACAACAGTCAGTGGAGAACAGGTATAGCAGTCAGTGGCGATACAACTACAACAGTCAGTGGAGAACAGGTACAGCAGTCAGTGGTCAGTGAAGCAGTCAGTGGACATACAGCTACAACAGTCTGTGGAGAACAGGTACAGCAGTCAGTGGCAATACAGCTACAGCAGTCAGTGGAGATACAGCTACAACAGTCAGTGGAGAACAGGTACAGCAGTCAGTGGTCAGTGAAGCTGCAGCAACAACAGTCAGTGGAGCTGCAACAACAGTCAGTGGAGAACAGCTACAGCAGTCAGAGGAGATACAGCTACAGTAGTCAGTGAAGCAGTCAGTGGACATACAGCTACAACAGTCAGTGGACATACAGCTACAACAGTCAGTGGAGATACAGCTACCACAGTCAGTGGAGATACAGCTACAACAGTCAGTGGAGAACAGGTACAGCAGTCAGTGGAGATACAGCTACCACAGTCAGTGGTTAGTGAAGCAGTCAGTGGACATACAGCTACAACAGTCAGGGGAGATACAGTTACAACAGTCAGTGGAGATACAGCTACCACAGTCAGTGGTTAGAGAAGCAGTCAGTGGAGTATACAGCTACAACAGTCAGTGGCGATACAGCTACAACAGTCAGTGGAGAACAGGTACAGCAGTCAGTGGCGATACAGCTACAACAGTCAGTGGAGAAAAGCTACAGCAGTCAGTGGAGAACAGCTACAGCAGTCAGTGGAGAACAGCTACAGCAGTCAGTGGAGAACAGCTACAGCAGTCAGTGGCGATACAGCTACCACAGTTAGTGGTTAGTGAAGCAGTCAGTGGACATACAGCTACAACAGTCAGTGGCAATACAGCTACAACAGTCAGTGGAGAACAGGTATAGCAGTCAGTGGCAATACAGCTACAGCAGTCAGTGGAGATACAGCTACAACAGTCTGTGGAGAACAGGTACAGCAGTCAGTGGCAATACAGCTACAGCAGTCAGTGGAGATACAGCTAAAACAGTCAGTGGAGATACAGCTACAACAGTCAGTGGAGAACAGGTACAGCAGTCAGTGGTCAGTGAAGCTGCAGCAACAACAGTCAGTGGAGCTGCAACAACAGTCAGTGGAGAACAGCTACAGCAGTCAGTGAAGCAGTCAGTGGACATACAGCTACAACAGTCAGTGGCGATACAGCTACAGCAGTCAGGGGAGAACAGGTACAGCAGTCAGGGGAGAACAGCTACAGCAGTCAGTGGAGATACAGCTACAGTAGTCAATGGGCAGTGAAGTAGTCAGTGGACATACAGCTACAACAGTCAGTGGAGAACAGCTACCACAGTCAGTGGTTAGTGAAGCAGTCAGTGGCGATACAGCTACAACAGTCAGTGGTGAACAGGTACAGCAGTCAGTGGAGAACAGGTACAGCTACAACAGTCAGTGGAGAACAGGTACAGCAGTCAGTGGAGAACAGGTACAGCAGTCAGTGGAGATACAGCTACAACAGTCAGTGGAGAACAGGTACAGCAGTCAGTGGAGAACAGGTACAGCTACAACAGTCAGTGGAGAACAGGTACAGCAGTCAGTGGAGAACAGGTACAGCAGTCAGTGGAGATACAGCTACCACAGTCAGTGGTTAGTGAAGCAATCAGTGGACATACAGCTACAACAGTCAGGGGAGATACAGTTACAACAGTCAGTGGAGATACAGCTACCACAGTCAGTGGTTAGTGAAGCAGTCAGTGGAGGATACAGCTACAACAGTCAGTGGAGAACAGGTACAGCAGTCAGTGGCGATACAGCTACAACAGTCAGTGGAGAACAGGTACAGCAGTCAGTGGAGATACAGCTACCACAGTCAGTGGTTAGTGAAGCAGTCAGTGGACATACAGCTACAACAGTCAGGGGAGATACAGTTACAACAGTCAGTGGTTAGTGAAGCAGTCAGTGGAGTATACAGCTAGACCAGTCAGTGGCGATACAGCTACAACAGTCAGTGGAGAACAGGTAAAGCAGTCAGTGGCGATACAGCTACAACAGTCAGTGGAGAACAAATACAGCAGTCAGTGGAGAAAAGCTACAGCAGTCAGTGGAGAACAGCTACAGCAGTCGGTGGCGATACAGCTACCACAGTTAGTGGTTAGTGAAGCAGTCAGTGGACATACAGCTACAACAGTCAGTGGCAATACAGCTACAACAGTCAGTGGAGAACAGGTATAGCAGTCAGTGGCAATACAGCTACAGCAGTCAGTGGAGATACAGCTACAACAGTCTGTGGAGAACAGGTACAGCAGTCAGTGGCAATACAGCTACAGCAGTCAGTGGAGATACAGCTAAAACAGTCAGTGGAGAACAGGTACAGCAGTCAGTGGTCAGTGAAGCTGCAGCAACAACAGTCAGTGGAGCTGCAACAACAGTCAGTGGAGAACAGCTACAGCAGTCAGTGAAGCAGTCAGTGGACATACAGCTACAACAGTCAGTGGCGATACAGCTACAGCAGTCAGGGGAGAACAGGTACAGCAGTCAGGGGAGAACAGCTACAGCAGTCAGTGGAGATACAGCTACAGTAGTCAATGGGCAGTGAAGCAGTCAGTGGACATACAGCTACAACAGTCAGTGGCAATACAGCTACAACAGTCAGTGGAGAACAGGTACAGCAGTCAGTGGTCAGTGAAGCAGTCAGTGGACATACAGCTACAACAGTCTGTGGAGAACAGGTACAGCAGTCAGTGGAGAACAGCTACAGCAGTCGGTGGCGATACAGCTACCACAGTCAGTGGTTAGTGAAGCAGTCAGTGGCAATACAGCTACAACAGTCAGTGGAGAACAGGTATAGCAGTCAGTGGCGATACAGCTACAACAGTCAGTGGAGAACAGGTACAGCAGTCAGTGGTCAGTGAAGCTGCAGCAACAACAGTCAGTGGAGCTGCAACAACAGTCAGTGGAGAACAACTACAGCAGTCAGTGGTCAGTGAAGCTGCAGCAACAACAGTCAGTGGAGCTGCAACAACAGTCAGTGGAGAACAACTACAGCAGTCAGGGGAGATACAGCTACAGTAGTCAGTGGTCAGTGAATCAGTCAGTGGCGATACAGCTACAACAGTCAGTGGAGAACAGGTATAGCAGTCAGTGGCGATACAGCTACAACAGTCAGTGGAGAACAGGTACAGCAGTCAGTGGTCAGTGAAGCTGCAGCAACAACAGTCAGTGGAGCTGCAACAACAGTCAGTGGAGAACAACTACAGCAGTCAGTGGTCAGTGAAGCTGCAGCAACAACAGTCAGTGGAGCTGCAACAACAGTCAGTGGAGAACAACTACAGCAGTCAGGGGAGATACAGCTACAGTAGTCAATGGGCAGTGAAGCAGTCAGTGGACATACAGCTACAACAGTCAGTGGCGATACAGCTACAACAGTCAGTGGAGAACAGGTACAGCAGTCAGGGGCCATACAGCTACAACAGTCAGGGGAGAACAGCTACAGCAGTCAGTGGAGAACAGCTACAGCAGTCAGTGGAGAACAGCTA
Source organism: Etheostoma perlongum (assembly GCA_026937815.1). Classification (NCBI taxonomy): domain Eukaryota; kingdom Metazoa; phylum Chordata; class Actinopteri; order Perciformes; family Percidae; genus Etheostoma; species Etheostoma perlongum. The sequence continues at coordinate 15,935,165 of CM049374.1, forward strand.
CAGCAGTCAGTGGAGAACAGCTACAGCAGTCAGTGGAGAACAGCTACAGCAGTCAGTGGAGAACAGCTACAGCAGTCAGTGGCGATACAGCTACAACAGTCAGTGGAGAACAGGTACAGCAGTCAGTGGTCAGTGAAGCAGTCAGTGGACATACAGCTACAACAGTCAGTGGAGAACAGCTACCACAGTGAGTGGTTAGTGAAGCAGTCAGTGGACATACAGCTACAACAGTCAGTGGCGATACAGCTACAACAGTCAATGGAGAACAGGTACAGCAGTCAGTGGAGAACAGGTACAGCTACAACAGTCAGTGGAGAACAGGTACAGCAGTCAGTGGAGAACAGGTACAGCAGTCAGTGGAGAACAGGTACAGCAGTCAGTGGAGATACAGCTACCACAGTCAGTGGTTAGTGAAGCAGTCAGTGGAGGATACAGCTACAACAGTCAGTGGAGAACAGGTACAGCAGTCAGTGGCGATACAGCTACAACAGTCAGTGGAGAACAGCTACAGCAGTCAGTGGAGAACAGCTACAGCAGTCAGTGGAGAACAGCTACAGCAGTCAGTGGAGAACAGCTACAGCAGTCAGTGGAGAACAGCTACAGCAGTCAGTGGAGAACAGCTACCACAGTCAGTGGTTAGTGAAGCAGTCAGTGGACATACAGCTACAACAGTCAGTGGCGATACAGCTACAACAGTCAGTGGAGAACAGGTACAACAGTCAGTGGAGCTGCAACAACAGTCAGTGGAGAACAACTACAGCAGTCAGTGGTCAGTGAAGCTGCAGCAACAACAGTCAGTGGAGCTGCAACAACAGTCAGTGGAGAACAACTACAGCAGTCAGGGGAGATACAGCTACAGTAGTCAGTGGTCAGTGAATCAGTCAGTGGCGATACAGCTACAACAGTCAGTGGAGAACAGGTATAGCAGTCAGTGGCGATACAGCTACAACAGTCAGTGGAGAACAGGTACAGCAGTCAGTGGTCAGTGAAGCTGCAGCAACAACAGTCAGTGGAGCTGCAACAACAGTCAGTGGAGAACAACTACAGCAGTCAGTGGTCAGTGAAGCTGCAGCAACAACAGTCAGTGGAGCTGCAACAACAGTCAGTGGAGAACAACTACAGCAGTCAGGGGAGATACAGCTACAGTAGTCAATGGGCAGTGAAGCAGTCAGTGGACATACAGCTACAACAGTCAGTGGCGATACAGCTACAACAGTCAGTGGAGAACAGGTACAGCAGTCAGGGGCCATACAGCTACAACAGTCAGGGGAGAACAGCTACAGCAGTCAGTGGAGAACAGCTACAGCAGTCAGTGGAGAACAGCTACAGCTACAGCTACAGCAGTCAGTGGAGAACAGCTACAGCAGTCAGTGGCGATACAGCTACAACAGTCAGTGGAGAACAGGTACAGCAGTCAGTGGTCAGTGAAGCAGTCAGTGGACATACAGCTACAACAGTCAGTGGAGAACAGCTACCACAGTGAGTGGTTAGTGAAGCAGTCAGTGGACATACAGCTACAACAGTCAGTGGCGATACAGCTACAACAGTCAATGGAGAACAGGTACAGCAGTCAGTGGAGAACAGGTACAGCTACAACAGTCAGTGGAGAACAGGTACAGCAGTCAGTGGAGAACAGGTACAGCAGTCAGTACCACAGTTTACCACAGTCAGTGGTTAGTGAAGCAGTCAGTGGAGGATACAGCTACAACAGTCAGTGGGAGAACAGGTACAGCAGTCAGTGATACAGCTACAACAGTCAGTGGAGAACAGCTACAGCAGGTGGAGAACAGCTACAGCAGTCAGTGGAGAACAGGTACAGCAGTCAGTGGAGAACAGCTACAGCAGTCAGTGGAGAACAGCTACAGCAGTCAGTGGAGAACAGCTACAGCAGTCAGTGGAGAACAGCTACAGCAGTCAGTCAGTGGAGATACAGCTACCACAGTCAGTGGTCAGTGAAGCAGTCAGTGGAGGATACAGCTACAACAGTCAGTGGAGAACAGGTACAGCAGTCAGTGGCGATACAGCAACAACAGTCAGTGGAGAACAATAGCTACAGCAGTCAGTGGGAACAGCTACAGCAGTCAGTGGAGAACAGCTACAGCAGTCAGTGGAGAACAGCTACAACAGTCAGTGGAGAACAGGTAGCAGTCAGCAGTCAGTGGTCAGTGAAGCAGTCAGTGGACATACAGCTACAGCAGTCAGTGGGACAGCTACAGCAGTCAGTGGAGAACAGCTAAGCAGTCAGTGGAGAACAGCTACAGCAGTCAGTGGAGAACAGCTACAGCAGTCAGTGGAGAACAGCTACAGCAGTCAGTGGACAGCTACAACAGCTACAGCAGTCAGTGGAGGTCAGTGGAGATACAGCTACAGCAGTCAGTGGAGAACAGCTACAGCAGTCAGTGGAGAACAGCTACACAGTCAGTCAGCAGTCAGTGGAGAACAGCTGCAGTGGAGAACAGTCAGTGGAGAACAGCTACAGCAGTCAGTGGAGAACAGGTCATGGAGAACAGCTACAACAGTCAGTGGAGAACAGCTACAGCAGTCAGTGGAGAACAGCTACAGCAGTCAGTGGGGTCAGGGAACAGCTACAGTAGTCAGTGGTCAGTGGAGTCAGTGGACATAAAGCTACAACAGTCAGTGGAGAACAGCTACAGCAGTCAGTGAGATACAGCTACAACAGTCAGTGGAGAACAGGTACAGCAGTCAGTGGTCATACAGCAACAACAGTCAGTGGCGATACAGCTACAACAGTCAGTAGAGATACAGCTACAACAGTCAGTGAAGTTGACGACCTGTTCTGTTAGGGAGTTACAACAGTCAGTATGGTATAAACCACTGTGTTTCTGTGCATAAGACATTAAACCTCTTGAATCTGAAGCTACCCCTCAGAGTGGAGGTACAGCTCATCCAGTCAGTCAGGAGACGTACAGTGGTCAGTGAAGCAGTCAGTGGACATACAGCTACAACAGTCAGTGGAGAACAGCTACCACAGTCAGTGGTTAGTGAAGCAGTCAGTGGACATACAGCTACAACAGTCAGTGGCGATACAGCTACAACAGTCAATGGAGAACAGGTACAGCAGTCAGTGGAGAACAGGTACAGCTACAACAGTCAGTGGAGAACAGGTACAGCAGTCAGTGGAGAACAGGTACAGCAGTCAGTGGAGATACAGCTACCACAGTCAGTGGTTAGTGAAGCAGTCAGTGGAGGATACAGCTACAACAGTCAGTGGAGAACAGGTACAGCAGTCAGTGGCGATACAGCAACAACAGTCAGTGGAGAATAGCTACAGCAGTCAGTGGAGAACAGCTACAGCAGTCAGTGGCGAACAGCTACAGCAGTCAGTGGCGAACAGCTACAACAGTCAGTGGAGAACAGGTACAGCAGTCAGTGGTCAGTGAAGCAGTCAGTGGACATACAGCTACAACAGTCAGTGGAGAACAGCTACAGCAGTCAGTGGAGAACAGCTACAGCAGTCAGTGGAGAACAGCTACAGCAGTCAGTGGAGAACAGCTACAGCAGTCAGTGGAGAACAGCTACAGCAGTCAGTGGAGAACAGCTACAGCAGTCAGTGGAGAACAGCTACAGCAGTCAGTGGAGAACAGCTACAGCAGTCAGTGGAGAACAGCTACAGCAGTCAGTGGAGAACAGCTACAACAGTCAGTGGAGAACAGCTACAGCAGTCAGTGGAGAACAGCTACAGCAGTCAGTGGAGAACAGCTACAGCAGTCAGTGGAGATACAGCTACAACAGTCAGTGGTCAGTACAGCAGTCAGTGGACATAAAGCTACAACAGTCAGTGGAGAACAGCTACAGCAGTCAGTGGAGATACAGCTACAACAGTCAGTGGAGAACAGGTACAGCAGTCAGTAGAGATACAGCTACAACAGTCAGTGAAGTTGACGACCTGTTCTGTTAAGGGAGTTGGGCAAATAAGACTTTCATTGTATGGTATAAACCACTGTGTTTCTGTGCATAAGACATTAAACCTCTTGAATCTGAATCTTACCCTCAGAGGGAGGTACACTCTCATCCACTGTCGACGACACAAATGACACCGATCCTGTTGAAAATACAATTTAACAAAAGTTACTTTTGTCAGGACAGGAAAAAAATACCTTTTATCAGCAGTGGCTATGAAGTAAGTTAACAATCTTAAGCCTCCAATGTCATGGTCTTGCTCTGTAGTTGTAGAGTCAAAATCCTCAGGATCCACAGTCCCAAACACCTGATGCTGGGACTTCTGTGTTGCTGTTAACAGATTGGCTCCTACTGTCTTCAGCATCACTTAACTCAATCTCATCTGGAAAATGGCATTATTAAAACTCACATAAATAGCTGGACATAAAAATATGTGGTTGAAATAGCCACAGCAAAAAAAAAAGTCCTAGGAAAAGATAGTAGGCCTGGGATTTGTACTTGCCACTTTCTGCAAAACAACAATTTTACTTGAGTAGTTTTGAGCTATTATACCTGTGTTTGTTTAATGTGATGAATGAGCACATAAATGTAACTCAATTGCACCTCCAATTGCACCTCCACAAATATTTTGAATTACTGTCCAGCCATCCTGTAGACATATGCTTGTATTTCTAAATAGTAGTCCTTGACTCATATTTGGACATGAACGTTGATTTTTTTACAACAGTCGGTGAAGCATCTTATTTATACACAGGTTATTTATAGCGTATCCTATATGAAGATATAACTTTTTTTTGTGGTTAGCCTCAGTGCCAGAAGCTGACTTTTTGTAGCCCTGTATAACTAATTAAGGTGCCTATCCATTACATGTAACCAAACAACTTAACATTCACATTACATCACATCTGGTGACAGGACCCTCTAAAATTTAACGACCTTCCAAGTCATATTTGTGTTGGGTTCAACGTTTGATACACATACACTCAGATAATATACTGACTGAAGCTTGAAAAAGCATGTTTAGACAACGTCCTTGTATGTCATTGTCCACATACACCATGTACCCAGGCGACTACACACACACACACACACACACACACATTGAAATAGGTTGGTAGATTTAACATGTGGCCCCAAGTCACTTCTCTAAGTTGTTCATCAGATTTAACTTACCTGTCCAACGTTGGTGAGTGGGCCGAGCTCTGGACTAGTCTGATTCAGTCGGCTGACGGCTGTATGGATGCATGTGCTCTCAGTGGTCAGCTGTAGAAGCAGAAGACAGAGACAAAAGGACAATAAAAGAAAGTCCTACAGAGGATATTTGACATCTGAATTAAAAAAAATACAGTCTAGCATTGACAGAAAGACAGAGGAAAATTGCTTTAAAACTCACTAACAACTTTTCTAAGATATTACCAATCAGGACCGAGATATTTATAAAAAATCTATCTTTTGTGAAGAGATACCTCTTCAGTATAATCAACTGTGGATGGTGGAGTTGTGGCATCCAAGAGGTTTGGAGCCATTCTGTCATCAAGGCCCTGTAAAAAGAAAAAAAAACAAAACATATTATAGACCGTGGACCATGAAAACTATACTCTGAACACAGCATTTGATGACTTCTTTGTTTTTGTTCTACCAGTCTGTTATGGTCAGTATCATCTCTGCTATGGTGTGCTGGGTAGGTGACATCAGGGCTGTTGGTGCTAACTAACTGGGCAAGCTGGTGAGAAGGCCAGCTCTGTGGTAAGGATGGATTTGGACAGTGTGGATGCAGTGACAGACAGATAAAAGGGGCGCTGAAAACTAAAGGACAACCTCTCTCTTCCTGTGTGTGGAGCTGAGACAGTTCAGGAGCATGTGTAGCCACAGACTCAGTGAGCTGCATGCCTCTAAGCACTCGAGGGGCTCTTTAAGACCATCAGCCCTCAGACTTGTACATATTATTACTTATTATTTATTGTATTTTATTATTATTTATAGCATCTTATTTATAGCGTATCCTATATGAAGATATACCTTCTTTATATTTTTAAATGTAGATGGGAATTTGTGATTAGCCTCAGTGCCAGAAGCTGACTTGTTGTAGCCCAATATAACTAATAGGGTGCCTATCCATTACATGTAACATAACTTAACATTCACATTATATCACATCTGGTGACAGGACCCTCTAAAATCTAACGATCTCCTAGTCATATTTGTGTTGGGTTCAACGATACACATACACTCAGATAATATACTGACTGAAGCTTGAAAAAGCATGTTTAGACAACAACGTCCTTGTATGTCATTGTCCACATACACCATGTACCCAGGCGGCTACACACACACACACATTGAAATAGGTTGGTAGATTTAACATGTGGCCCCAAGTCACTTCTCTAAGTTGTACATTAGATTTAACTTACCTGCCCAACGTTGGTGAGTGGGCCGAGCTCTGGACTAGTCTGATTGGGTCGGCTGACGGCTGTATGGATGCACTTGCTCTCAGGGGTCAGCTGTAGACGCAGAAGACAGAGACAAAAAGGACAATAAAGAGAAAGTCCTAGAGAGCATATTTGAAATCTGAATTAAAAAAAGAAAACAGTCTAGCACTGATAGAAAGACAAAGGAAAACCTTGCTTTAAAATTCACTAACAACTTTTCTAAGATATTAACAATCAGGAAGCGAGACATTTATAAAAATCTATCTTTTGTGAAGACATACCTCTTCAGTATTATCAACTGTGGATGGCGGATTTGTGTCATCACAAAGATTTGGAACCATTTTGTCATCAAGGCCCTGTAAAAAGGAAAAAAATAGTAAACATATTGTAGACCGTGGAGCATGACAACTATACTCTGATGAATATAGCATTTAAATCACTTCTTTGTTTTTGTTCTACCAGTCTGTTATGGTCAGTATCATCTCTGCTATGGTGTGCTGGGTAGGTGACATCAGGGCTGGTGGTGCTAACTAACTGGGCAAGCTGGTGAGAAGGCCAGCTCTGTGGTAAGGATGGATTTGGACAGTGTGGATGCAGTGACAGACAGATAAAGGGGCACTGAAAACTAAAGGACAACCTCTCTCTTCCTGTGTGTGGAGCTGAGACAGTTCAGGAGCCACAGGCTCAGTGAGCTGCATGCCTCTAAGCACTTGAGGGGCTCCTTAAGACCATCAGCCATCAGACTTGTACATATTACTATTTTATTGTTATTTATAGCATCTTATTTATACAAAGCTTATTTATAGCGTATCCTATATGAAGATATACCTTCTTTATATTTTTAAATGTAGATGGGAATTTGTGATTAGCCTCAGTGCCAGGAGCTGACTTGTTGTAGCCCAATATAACTAATAGGGTGCCTATCCATTACATGTAACATAACTTAACATTCACATTATATCCCATCTGGTGACAGGACCCTCTAAAATCAACGATCTCCCAAGTCACTTCTCTAAGTTGTACATTAGATTTAACTTACCAGTCCAACGTTGGTGAGTGGGCCGAGCTTTGGACTAGTCTGATTGATTTAAATTACCTGAATGGATGCACTTGCTCTCAGGGGTCAGCTGTAGAAGCAGAAGACAGAGACAAAAAGACAATAAAGAGAAAGTCCTAGAGAGCATATTTGACATCTGAATTAAAAAAAAAGAAAACAGTCTAGCACTGATAGAAAGACTTTGGAGCCGTTTTGTCATCAAGGCCTTGTAAAAAGGAAAAATACTAAACATATTGTAGACGGTGGAGCATGAAAACTTTACTCTGATGAACAAAAACAAAGAAGTGATTAAATGCTATATTCATCAGTCTGTTATGGTCAGTTTCATCTCTGCTATGGTGTGCTGGGTATGTAGCATCAGGGCTGGTGGGCCTAACAAAAGCTATAAAAAAAAATCATGTTCCACCTGAAGATGAAAATGTACTGGATTTTGGTGAAATGTGAAATGTTCTATGGTTAAAGCATTTGTCATGACAGAACTATCAATTTCACAAAGTCAAATTTTAACCACCTTGCATCTCCATGGCCAGTCTGAGTCACCATAATCGTAGGTGATCTCCTCTCCTGGACTTATGTCTCTAACTGCAAACAAGCAGAGATGGGGCTTCCCTTGCACAGCGAGGTACTTCATCTTGGCATTCGGGTTTATATGGTCGTCATTTACAAGTCTGCCAAATGATCCATCCTCTTTTGCTGCATCAACACTACAAACACACAAGTTACATTTTCTAAACAATCAGTTTTTATAATAATGCAATGTAAATTAACCTGAAGGGAGAAAAAGAGTCATATAATTCTGATTAGATTAACCAGTGACATATACTTACCACCACAGTTTTCCATTAAAACGGAACTCGAACATGAACACTTTGAGGCGGTCATGGTAAATTCTCTGTCTCCTCTCACATTCTTGCTTGCTTATCAGCTCACCTCTGTATTCTAATAGAAAGTCTCCCTTTTCAAATGGAACAGAGGTGAAGATGCCACGACCTAATTCATCAAAGACCAAACAACAAATAAGTGGCAAAAAGTGATATGTATTAAAGTTGAATCATGATTAGACAGTCAGAAGATTTAACTTACCTTTTACAGCATTGATGTACCTGATGTCAAGTCCCACTTTGTCACTTTGAGCAGTAACATAAAATCTTGCATCATCTTTTGGATTAATGTGTCTACGCCGCTGCATGTTTCCTGTTTTCAGGTGTCACAGCCTAAATTAACAAAAGTGATTGTCATTATTACAACGGTCACTGGGACAAGCATGATCAGAAAACAAAAGTCTGGGTAAATTAATAATGTACAATTCACATCTGGACAGAAGCCAAATAATGTGCTCATAACTGCACCATGCATATTTACAACAACACCAAGTACCAGGCTGATAACAGGAGGCCGACAGCTGCTTTAATCTCCAGCTGTGCTGCACCACATTCAGACTAAACTTCATCCTGCCTCCAACTGATGGAAAGTCACTGACCACATCAGATAATTTCTCTAATCAAAAATCAAATGGAGCATATCTCTAGTAGGCTTCATAGACCATGCTGCTCAGTGTTATCATCCAAAAAGTAACAGACAGGTAGCAAAAAAAAAAAAGGTTTTAACTAACAGCAGCTGTGTTTAGTTTCCCAGGGTAAAATCTTAAATTGATAAATATTCTGTCTGATTCTCTTCTCTTTATAATCATACTCTACATGTTCTCTAACTTCATGTGACAGTTATGGGATTCACATTGTGTTTTGGGTTTTAAAGTCCTTTTAAATTTGGTTTCTTTGGTCAATATGAATTACAGATTATTATGACATGAAATGTTATCACTGTTATGCTGTTTACGAATTATTCAAATAATTAACATGCAACTGACCGGTCAAATAACAGGTCAGCAAGCGAGGGACGCCTGGTCACCCTAAACTAGCTGCTTTCCAGTCGTCCTCTCCTGTCCTGTCTGCAGGACCCCAGTCCCGGAGACGCTAAACGAGGCTTAACGAGCAGCATGCGCCCGCGCCGCAGCCACAGCTCAACTTGACCGAGCTAGCTAGCTTTCATTTTAAAAATGACCAACTCTAACCCACTGACAACGTTGCTCTTGTCCTCATGTCTACCTGCTGTCCGCATGTCTACCTGCTGTCCCCATGTCTACCTGCTGTCCGCATGTCTACCTGCTGTCTTCCACCTCTTTAGTCGAGGCTTAATGAGCAGGACATGTTGATAGCTACTCAAGCTAGCTCTGCTAAAATTGCTTACGCTTCTAAATATATAGCAATTTACCGTTTTGCAAAAATGCAACTATATTAACAAATATAAATCTTACCTGTATGTATTTAATCCCAAAGTACGTCCATGTAGTCTAGATGCCACTTTCCAGATGTTTCCATTTAAGTTTTAAAACACCGACGTCTCTCTCTGCTACCTCAACGTGTCTGGGCAAGCCCCGGCAGGTCTGGGCGGAGCCCAGCAGGTCTGGGCGGAGCTCCCGGTTGACTTCTGTTTGGTACCGCCCACGCGCAAAAACCAGCCAATCACAAGCCAGCCCGCCAAAATGCACCGTGTGTGTAAGAAATGTGTATGAAACTGCAATATAAAACCCAGCAGTGGCGGCGCACTTCCGATACACTGGGATACACTCAAAATCAGGTCAAACGGTAAATTAGGACTTTGAAAGAAAAAGAGAATTTGAATTGTTTAGACTCTAACGAATGCAATTCCGCTCTTTGATTTACGAGGACTTTGGCCTAGTCCCTGTAATCCCCTTAGGTCCGCGGAGCCCAGGTGAAATGTCAGGTGTTTTGTCCACGTATACCATATAAACCAACACACACACACACACACACACACACACACACACACACCTCACTATCTTTATGGGGACCAGTCATTGACATAATGCATTCCCTAGCCCCTTACCCTAACTATCAAACCTAAATGCCTAACCCTAACCATAACCTAATTCTAAAACCAAGTCTTATTCCTCAAACAGCCCTTTAACGTTATGGGGACCAGCATTTTGTCCCCACAAAGCTGTCAGGACCCCATACGTATACTGTATTTCCAGTTTTTGGTCCCCACAAATGTAGTAAAACCTGGTCCACCCACACACACCCACACACAAAAATAAGTATTTGAACACCCTGCTATTTTGCAAGTTCTCCCACTTAGAAATCATGGCGGGGTCTGAAATTGTCATCGAAGGTGCATGTCCACTGTGAGAGACATAATATACAAAATAAATTCTGAAATCACAATATATGATTTTTTAACTATTTATTTGTATGATACAGGTGCAAATAAGTATTTAAGTTATCTTTGATTAGGACATGTCCTTTAATTCCCACATAAAGCAAATTTCAAGGATCGCCTTTTTTCACCTACGTAATATTGCAAAAATCAGGAATATCCTGTCTAAAAATGATGCAGAAAAACTAGTCCATGCATTTGTTACTTCTAGGCTGGATTACTGCAATTCTTTATTATCAGGCTGCTCGAAAAAGTCCATAAAGACTCTTCAGCTGATCCAGAATGCTGCAGCACGTGTTCTGACAGGAACCAGGAAAAGAGATCACATCTCTCCTGTTTTAGCTTCTCTGCATTGGCTTCCTGTAAAATCCAGAATAGAATTTAAAATCCTTCTTCTCCCCTACAAAGCTCTTCATGGTCAGGCACCATCTTATCTTAAAGAGCTCATAGTACCTTACAACCCTACAAGAGCACTACGCTCCCAGAATGCAGGGTTACTTGTGGTTCCTAGAGTCTGGGACCCAGAGCGTTCAGCTCCTCTCCTGTGGAACAAGGTTCCAGTTTGGGTTCAGGAGGCAGACACCGCCTCCACATTTAAGAGTAGGCTTAAGAATTTCCTCTTTGATAAAGCTTATAGTTAGGGCATATAACTGAATATTGTTAGGGAGTGACGAGTCGCAGCGTCCACCTAACCCGGCCCACCTGCTTCTCGTCATAGTTGTCAGATCTATATCATATAATCAATAATATAATAAAACTAGAGGGAGGCAGGGCATACAGCCCGATCCGGTTGGGGAGAGTTCTAGCCTGACCAGGCTCCTCTCTTTACCCTGTCTCTCTTAGTTATGCTGTAATAGTTTTAGACAGTTTGGGACTTCCTTTGACACACTGAGCTTCTCTCTCCTCTATCTTTCTATTTATGTGCATCCATGTCCCAGAAATGCTTGTTACTAACCTAGCTCTGGGGAGTCATTCCCCGGAGTCCTTATGTTCTTTTTTGCCCAGCATGTTTCCTTGGATCAGGGAGGCTCCAAAACCATGGTTTCAGCTGTCGCCATGGTCCCGCTACATGTTCTGCGATGCCATGTTCATCCTGCTGTGCCCTGCCAGATCCTGCTGTGCCTTGTAATGCCGCACAGTGCCCGGCTATGCCATGCACTACTACAAAGAACTACTACAAACTACTATTTTTTGTGACTGTTATTGCCACTCTTCATTCTAACCCCAACCAGTTGTCAGACACCGCCTACCAAGAGCCTGGGTCTGTCCGAGGTTTCTGCCATTGTCGCATTGTTGCTTGCTCTGGAGGAAACTACTAGAACTGTTGGGTCCTTGTAAATTATGATTATGAGTGTGGTCTAGACCTACTCTGTAAAGTGTCTCGAGATAACACTTGTTATGAATTGATACTATAAATAAAATAAAATTGACTCCTCCTTTACTATATACGGCCTCTCTTTCCATCCTTGCCTCCTTTCTTTCATCCTACTTCTCTTCCCTTTGTAGCCTACTTCCTGTCTTCTTTGCATCTTTCCTTACACACTATTCTGATAAATCGTCATTTAAAAATAAAAAACAGAAAAACGTCTCTGAAGAATGGGAATGGAGAGATATTTCCTTCTTTATAGAGCTGTGTAGATTGAATTATTACTTTGTGTTATCACTATTATTATTATTACTACTTCAACGTACGTCCTTCCTTCCTTTCTTTCTTCCATCCTTCCTTGCATTTGTTTTCTTCCCTTCCTCCTTCACTACATACGTCCTTCCTTCCTTCCATCCTTCCTTGCATTTGTTTTCTACCCATCCTCCTTTACTACATTCGGCCTCTCTTCTTTCCTTCCTTCCTTCCTTCCCAATAATCGTTGCAACCCTTCTCTTTCCATCCTTGCCTCCTTTCTTTCATCCTACTCTCTTCCTTTCTTCTTTCTTTCCCTCCTTTGTCTCCTAGTCATTTTTCTCTGATGTCAGCGTGTTAAACGTGAATATCTTCTAGTATCTTCTTAGTGACTGAATCCTCCTTCCTTACTTCCTTGCATTTGTTTTCTACCCATCCTCCTTTACTACATCCGTACTACATACGCCCCTCTTCTTTCCTTCTTTTCTTCCCTTTCCCATCCTTCCTTTCTTTCCAATAATCCTTGCTACCCTTCTCTTTCCATCCTTGCCTCCTTTCTGTCATCCTACTTCTATTCCCTACGTACTTCCTGTCTTTTTTCCTTCCCTCCTTTGTCTCCTAGTCATTTTTTCTCTGCTGTCGGTGTGTTAAATGTGAATATCTTCTAGTTTCTTCTCCCTCCTCTGGGACAGGAAACTGAATATCTTTGAGTTGTGGACCAAACGAGACATCTGAGGAAACATTGATCCACATTTTCCACCATTTTGACATTTTAGAGACCAGACAACTCCTCCGTTCATCCAGAAAATAATCCACACATTAATCAGCGATGAATATAATCGTTTTGAGTTGAGAACTTTCTCTCAGCAGCCACGTGCACAACCACTGTTAAAAACCTCCGACTGCATCCTTCCATCTTTTCTTCTCTCCTCCAACTCCCTGCCACTTCCATAAATTATGGAGGGAGGCTATATTTGGACTCCTTAAAGGGAGTCTCTGTGTGTGTGTGTGGGGGGGGGGCACACATGAAAGCACCACACTCACTCAAGTTCACTTTAATGTTCCCTGCACACTAGTGGCTGTTTATTGACAACATTGAGTCGAGAGCTCGTTACAAAGACTCATTAGCCCCCCCAAGATAAAATTAACTAGGGCTGGCCACTAAAGTCGATCCAATTGCATCTAAAGTATTGAAAAAACGACTCATCATTCGATACCCAATGTAAACACCTTAAGGAGGAACTTTTATCAGAGTCATTGTACGTACACACCGCCGCGAGAAACTTCATTTCATAGAACGCTCCGTTTTTTTTTTGCATAGTTCATCTACCGCTCCGTAAACCACTTTCTGCTCATGTACCAGTTAGAGTTGTTGCCTGCACCGCGCAGCTTAGTTTCTAGATGTAGACAGTCACAGAGGACAGAGTAAAGGGAGGAAAACTCAACAGATAGCAGTCGGTCTCAAGGTTTACCAGTAAACGCAACATTTTGTCCCGTCTGTGTTGTTTTTCAGACAACAGCAGTGACCAGTTCTAGTCGATGTTAGTTAGTGTCTGTTAGCTCACAGGGCTCTAAGGCTCAAGTAACATTTTTCCACTAGGTCGCATCCGCTGCCTCTCCACAAACGAAGCAATGTTGCTATATGGATATGGTTTAATTTTACGTTACATGACCCATTTCTTCTGTAAAGCTGTGCCTGTGTTTGTCTCTCTCCTCTTACTCTCCGCGCAGCCGGCCAGCCGCCCCAATTCCCTAAAACAGGCTCCCAGCAACAGAGATAGAGCGGCAACAGTGCCGGTTTTACGCTTCTGACATTTGTCTACAGTTTTAATTGTTATTAACACAGCTGTATATTGTTAAGTATGAGGGGCAAACCTGTAATACCAGTTATTCCGCCGGTAACTGCTATTGCGGTCGTCACGGCGACAAATACAGAAGAAGTTATTGAACAAAGCTAACTTCAGTTGGTAAAGTAACAGCGTGAGACGGAGCCTGCTGGACCCGTTCATAATGAGTCAGCCGTCTCTGTGGGAGTACGTCCATCTACCCCCCCCCGGCGCTTTTAATCAGTTATTGTTGAAAACAAGTGAAGGAGCTTTCACAGAGATGCTTTTTTTTTTTAAATATAGTCTACGCTATTTATTTCAGATAATTTTCATTTCCATGTGTTGCAGCTGTCTGTCTGTACAACTTCAACATAAGAGGAATGTAGCATATATGCTATATCCATATTATAATATGGATGTGAAAGCAGTTATAAACAGCTTATGTGACAATACAAGTTGTTTTGGTTTAAATCAACAAATAATCGTGATCACAATATTGATCAAAATAATCGTGATTATCATTTTGGCCATAATCGTGCAGCCCTACTAGTGACCCGGACTAACCTAGTGACCCAGACTACCCCAGTGATCCAGACTAACCCAGTGATACCCAGTGACCCAGACTAACCCAGTGACCCAGACTAACCTAGTGACCCAGACTAACCCAGTGACCCAGACTAACCCAGTGACCCAGACTAACCCAGGGACCCAGACTAACCCAGGGATCCAGACTAACCCAGGGATCCAGACTAACCCAGGGATCCAGACTAACCTAGTGAGCCAGACTAACCTAGTGAGCCAGACTAACCTAGTGAGCCAGACTAACCTAGTGATCCAAAACAACCTAGTGACCCAGACTAACCTAGTGATCCAAAATAACCTAGTGATCCAAAATAACCTAGTGATCCAGACTAACCCAGTGACCCAGACTCACCCAGTGACCCAGACTAACCCAGTGACCCAGACTAACCCAGTGACCCAGACTAACCCAGTGACCCGTGCAGGATTCACTGCGAGGGGACCGTTAGAGACCATGTGACCGGCAGCTAACGCTGACTGGTCCCTATGTACAAACAACGTTATATCATAAACCCAGCAACAGCGATTATGAGCTTGTCCTCAGAATTAATGTTTTGGTAGGAACCAAAGTTCACATTGTTTGTTTCTCCGGGATCAGCCAGCGTGAAGGACATCTACTGTATATTCCGATTGGTGGCTGGCGTTAGCCGCTGAACCCGAAAGCCACAGATTTTCCTCTTTGCAGCTGAGAGAAGCTTCCAGTGAAAATGGCTTCCTGTAATTTTAGACGCTAAAGTCGGCTGCGGTGCGATAACAGGATCTAATGCAGTCTGTGATTGGCTGTCTTTGTGTCGTAGAGACACGCGAAAAAAAAAATATATATATATATATATATATATAACACAGAGACGGAGCTCACGTTAGTAGGTAGTTTGTGCCCTAGTGATGATGTAATTTCTTTTGATTTTTATGAAATTAGTATCGAAAAATGTAGGAACCGGTATAGAAGCCATGGTGTTGGTATTAAATATATTTAACCCTAGTGTTGTCTTCACGTCAAAATTGAAAATCAACACTTTTGTTGACGCTTTTATCAATATAACTCTCTTATGTTTAACACTACGTAACACTAACTTATTAACTTTAGTTTTACAGTTATTTTTGGAACTTATGGTCAATAAACCTCATTTATAGGAAATTATACCTAATGTTTGAGTTAGAAAAGCAGAAATTAGGAATTATTTAGACTAAAATTAAAGGAATGGATGTTGATGGATAATCACAGACTGGAATATGTCAACTTTTAATAAATACTATTTCAAAACACTTTAATTTGTTTTTCAAATGCTATAAAATTGAATAAGACGGCCCAAAATTAATGAAAGTAGAGATTTGTACTTGGCAAAGAGCGTTGTGTGGAATCAATCATGTTATTCTGGGTCACTCCTATGATTGCGTTGTCCCTTTTTAAATAAAGAAATTTAAAAAAAGCCTCTATCTCAACGACAAAACTCGCAAACAATTCCACCTGATGGAGCAATTATGCCACTTCAGTTTGTAATTAGGACATACAGTGTGTGGGACGGAAGGACGCGTTCAAATGCGGTACAAAAAAGAAAAAAGAAATACAGCGAATTAAGCTGAGTCAGTTCGCTACCTCGTGAATCTTTCATTCCCCGGTCCCTCCTTACAGGGTGCAGGAAGGATGGGTATTACTTTCATATCGAGGGGAGGGGAGGGGAGGGGAGGAGGGGAAGCAAGGTAAGCGAAAGAAGGAAAAAAAAAAAAATCAAAAACGAGCAGGAAAACATCCAGAGGAGCGCATGACGGAGCGTAAAAGAGGGAGGGATGCGCAAAGGCGCGGACGTAGACGCGCGCATTTATCCCAGACATCCCGCACTTTCTTCTAAACAGTGTTGTCTTTTTTGTTTTTGGGGGGGGTGTTGGGTAGTCCTACCTCTACAATCAGCGTCTTCTCCTCCCCGCACACGGAAACCACCCAGAACAAAATAGGAAAGGAGCAGGTTTTCCAGCAGAATCCCCGGAGCCCCGCGGTCTTCCTGCGCCTCGCGCCGCCGCCGCCGCCGCCGCCGCCGCCGCCTCCTCCTCCTCCTCCTCCTCCTTCTCCTCCAGTCGCCATGGCTGTGTCCCCAAAATCCCCCCCCTCCGCTGGAGATCACTCGGCTCCCCGCCGGTGACTTCCAGGCTCCTGCTTCGCTTGTTTACCGGAAGAAATAGTCCGTGCGCTCGCGCTTCATCCCGTCTGCTCGGTGACTACCTTGTTGTGTTGTGTTGTCTCATCTCTCTCTCTGTGCAGACGCGCTATTGGTCTCCTACACTCTACGAGTGTCCATTGCGCATGCTCATTAAGGTGCAGCGAAACAGCTGGGGAAGCCTGGTTTAGAGAGAGAGAGAGAGAGAGAGAGAGAGGGATATGATGTTTATGTGTGTACGTGTGTGTGTGTGAGAGAGATATGATGTGTGCGTGTGTGTGTGAGAGAGAGAGAGATATGGGGCCTGTTGCACGAAAGTAGAATAAAGATATCCAGGATAATTGAAAAAGCGCAGCTTGACTTAGTGTGACCTGCTCCTCGCGGCTTAATCGGTTGCACGTTTGCCGAGCCAGGATGAACAGGTGAAGCTATGTCAAGCCAGGTGTAGATACGGTAGCTGGGATAAGTGCACGTTCACGGCTTTCTCAAATAGACCACGGTATCGATCACAGATTTACTGATGCAGAGGTGGAGAAGACGCATGAGCCATATGTTTCACCCAATGAGCAGCAGCTTCTAATAGAAAGTAACGAGGAGGGGAAGAATATGCAAAAAGGGAAATACGGCTCAAACGGAGAGAAAAAGCCCAACATAGCGGACCGACTTAATGTGTGAGGGTGTAAAAATATCTACTTAGCCTATAGTCACTCCACATTTTTACAAAGTTGTAGGCTACACTGGTTTTACTGTAAAGTGTCTTTGACTAGCCTATCATGCAAAGCACAATATAAATAAAATGTATTATTTAGCCTTTGCCTTAAAAGTGAGCAGAGGGAATTAATGTTCCTCGGGAAATGGACCCTAATGACTAGGCTTAATTTCAACCCTTATTCACAACGCGAGACATGTTTTACAACCATATGCACACATCTCTATAAGCTATATCTAATTCTTTGTACACTTAATGTTCATACAGAACAATCAGAAAGGGACAACAACTAGAAAAATAAGTAAGTGACTTCAATACACGCTGTGAGCGTTTGTAAAACAATATTCATGTTTTTTTATTCTTCTGACAAGTGACCGCACCAAAATAAAAAGATTAAGAAGCATTGTGGTGTTCCCGGTGTGATGAATGTAAACTACACTACATATGTATATGGGGTGCCGTTTGTAAAGCGGCTCACGCTGAAAATAACAGCAACATTTTGTCACATTTAGCTTTAAATAATGTTTAAAAAACTGGTCTGAAATTTTAAGGGTCACTTTCTTGCACATTTACAACAATATTTGTCAACTTGGAAATATTTTAAATAGTTAAATCCACATATTAAATGTTACACCTAAATGTTAAATCTTAAATCTAAATGCTAAATGTTAAATGTAAATATAAATGTTAAATCTAAATGTTAAATCTAAATCTAAATGTTAAATCTAAATATTAAATCTAAATCTAAATGTTAAATCTAAATCTAAATGTTAAATCTAAATATTAAATCTAAATCTAAATGTTAAATCTAAATATTTAATCTAAATGTTAAATCTTAATCTAAATCTAAATGTTAAATCTAAATGTTTCGAGTGAAACTAAATATTTAGCTAATATGCAAATGAAATGCCGGTAACCGGAAGTAACAAAATAATAATAATAATAATAATCTTTATTTGTAGAGCACTTTTCAAAAACAAGTTACAAAGTGCTTTAACAAGTGTAAAGGCAGTAATATCCAAGAGACAATAATATAAAAAGACAAAAGCATGAAAACATTGAAAGACTGAAATACAGCTAAAAAATTTGTAAAATACAATAAAAATAAAAGGGATAAAGTAAAATCAAATAAGATCGGGAAAGGCTCTCCTATAAAAGTATGTTTTAAGAAGCGACTTAAAAGAGTTCACTGACTCAGCTGACCTGATTTCCTCGGGCAGGCTGTTCCAGAGCCTCGGGGTCCTGACAGCAAACGCTCTGTCCCCTTTAGTTTTCAGTCGAGACTCTGGAACAGATAGCAGACCTCTGCCCGAGGATCTCAAGGTGCGTGCTGGTGTATATGGGACTAAAAGGTCAGAAATATAACAAGGCGAGAGGCCATGAAGAGCTTTAAAAGTGATCAATAGAATTTTAAAGTCAATTCTAAAACATACTGGGAGCCAGTGTAATGAAGCTAAAATAGGAGTGATGTGGTCATATTTCTTTGTTCTGGTTAAAAGCCTGGCAGTTGAGTTCTGGACAGTCTGGAGTCGATCAATAGATTTTTTAGTTAAACAGGTGAAAAGGCTGTTGCAATAATCCAGGCGTGATGAGATGAAGGCGTGTAAAATGGTCTCGGTATCTTTAAAAGTTAACATAGATCGAATTTTAGCTATATTTCTAAGTTGATAAAAACATGATTGAACAAGCTTTGTGATGTGCTGCTCGAAATTTAAATTGCTATCAAACCAAACACCAAGGTTCTTTGCCACAGGCTTAATGTGATTTACTAGCGACCCAACAGATGGCAGCATTTGCTTTGCCATCTGCTGAGACCCAATGACCAGGATTTCTGTTTTGTCTGAGTTCAGCTGGAGGAAATTATTTGACATCCATTTTTTGTCAATGTCAATGTCAATGTCAATTTTATTTCTATTGCACATTGAAAAACAACAACAGTTGACCAAAGTGCTGAACAGGGTCGAAGCCAAATACATATATAACAAGTGTAAAGAATTACTAGAACCAAAGTAACAACACAGGGAGACAAACAACAACAGTTAAAAACAAAGAAATCCAGGTTAACGAGGGTTAAAAGCTACAGCAAACAGGTGCGTCTTAAGCAGCGATTTAAACGTTTGTAGGGTCTGTGAAGCTTTGATATGCATGGGGAGGTTATTCCATAGTGAGGGGGCGCCCACTGCAAAGGCTCTATCGCCTTTAGTTTTTAATTTTGATCTCGGGACATCCAAGAGCAGCTGATTGGTCGACCTCAGCGTTCTGACTGGAGAATGATGGCATAAAAGATCAGCCAGGTAAGATGGCGCCAAACCATTTAAGGCCTTAAAAACAAGCAATAAAATCTTAAAATCTATCCTGTAATGGACAGGTAGCCAGTGGAGGGAGGCCAAGACCGGCGTTATGTGTTCACGTTTTTTTGTTTTAGTTAAAAGGCGAGCAGCTGCGTTTTGGACAAGCTGGAGCCGATTTAAAGATTTCTGGTGTAGACCCATATATAAAGAATTACAATAATCCAGCCGAGTAGTGATAAAAGCATGGATGACTTTTTCAAGGTCTTTTGAAGGAAGATAGGCCTTTATTTTAGCTATAAGTCTTAACTGGAAGAAACTGGTCTTGACAACAGCACTGATTTGTTTATTAAAAGTAAATGAGGTATCAAAAATAACACCAAGATTTTTAATAGTGGATCGATTTTGGGAGGCTAAAGGGCCCAAAATGCCAAAAGGGTCACCCAGTGCGTCCGAACGTCCAAACGTAATGATTTCTGTTTTATTTTCATTCAGAGTGAGGAAGTTTAACTCCATCCAGGTTTTTACCTCCTTTAGGCAGTCTAACAATGGCTGCACAGACTCTTTGGTTATAGATTTCATAGGCAAGTAGATTTGGACATCATCAGCAAAGCAATGATAGGAGATGTTATGTTTCTGAAAAATGGAACCCAGTGGCAGCATATACAGTGAAAAGAGGATAGGGCCCAGAATAGAGCCTTGAGGGACCCCGCAGGTAAGAGGAACAGCTGACGAAGAGTGTTCAGCTAAATGAACAGAGAAGCTCCTATCAGTCAAGTATGACTGGAACCATTTCAAGACAACACCTTTGATACCTACACAGTGTTCAAGGCGAGATAAAAGGATTGTGTGATCCACAGTATCAAAGGCGGCAGTCAGGTCTAGAAGCACCAGCACAGCAGAGTTGCCTGAATCCACCGTTAGAAGGAGATCATTAAAAACCCTTAAAAGTGCTGTTTCTGTACTATGCCGTGGTTTAAAGCCAGATTGGAACTTCTCCTGGATGTCATGGTTGTTGAGGAATGTTTGTAATTGGTTTAAAACTATTTTCTCCAGCACTTTTGAGAGAAAAGGTAGTTTAGAAATAGGCCTGAAGTTAGAGAGAACGTCAGGATCCAGATCAGATTTTTTGATAAGAGGCTGCACTACAGCATGTCTAAAGGCAGCTGGGACACAACCTGCACTCAGACATGTGTTTATTAAAATAAGAATGCTGGACCCGACAGTATTAAAAACGTCCTTTAAAAGACGCGAGGGAAGGATTTCTGAGGGACAATTTGTAGGCCGCAGACTCTGAACTATCTTAGATAGTGAGGAGAGTGATACAGGCTCAAACTGCTTAAAGACAGCTGAGTATGTAGGAGGGACTGAAGGGTCTATAGCAGAGGAGGTTGGTAAAGATCTAAGCACAGAAATCTTTCCAATAAAAAATGTTTTAAAATCTTCGCATAATGTAAGTGTGGGCAGGATTTGAGCTGCATTGCTAGGATTTATAAGGGAGTTGAGATTTTTAAAAAGAACCTGGGGCCTATGATTGTTGTTGGAGACAATGTTGGATATGAATTTAGTTTTAGCGATTTTTACAGCTGTCTGATAGCTTGCAAGGCAGTCTCTAAGAATTTCTAGGGAGACTTGGAGCTGGTCTTTTTTCCATTTCCTTTCAGCTTGTCTACAAATACGCCTCAGAGAGCGGGTTGTGTTATTTAGCCATGGTTCTGAGGATGGCTTTAGGAGTTTAATTTTAAAAGGAGCAACAGAGTCCAGGATGTCAGTGCAGATGGAGCCAAAGGTGGAAATTAGCTCATCAGCACTGAGACCACAGCCACCATCCAAGTTATAAAGTTTAGATTCTTTAAAAGCATTTGCAAACTGCAGCGTAGTTGACGGGTTGATCACACGCTGAAGACGAGTAGGATGATAAGTTGCGATCCTGGAGCAGGGGATGGCAGTGAACAGAACAGGCAGGTGATCGGATATACCCGTGTTACATATTTCCTTAATATGGACACAGAGACCGTGCGAAAGTACAAGGTCCAATGTGTGACCTTTTTCATGTGTCGGGCCAGTCACTAACTGGTTAAGATTGAATGAATCAATAAGACTCATAAAATCTTTGGCCAAAGGATTATTTCCACAGCATACGTGAATATTAAAATCACCAACAATAAGAAGACGATCATATTTTAACACAATCACCGCCAGAAAATCTGCAAAGTCAGTTATAAAATCCTTGTTGAACTTTGGAGGGCGATATACAATCGCGCACAACACAGGAAAAGGATGGTTGAACTCGAAAAGTTGCAGTTCAAAGCTAGCAAAGATGTCACTGGGAGTCTGTCGGCATTTGAAAGTGGATTTAAAAACAGCCGCTAGACCTCCACCCCTCCCAGTGGTCCGCGGGGAGCTGAGAAAAGTACAGTCGGGAGGAAGAAGTTCTGAGAAAGGGCTAAACTCACCAGCATGGAGCCAGGTTTCAGTCAATAGCATAAAATCCAATTCCCGAGAGGAGAAGAAGTTATTGAGTAGGAAGGTCTTGTTTGCTAGGGATCTAGCGTTGATCAGGGCCATGCGAAGGACAAGCTCCCCGCTTGCTGATGATGAAGCACGGCCCAGTGGCCGAAGGTTGTCGCCGCCTCCACAAGCCTGCATCCGTCGGGGTACAGGAGCCTCGATCGATGGGTAGCAGACATCAGTTTGAGCGGGAGTAATATGCCGGATCCACCGGCCTCTAAAGTCCGGTGAGTAGACAGCGGAGCGACGGTACCATCCATCACTCCAGAGGCGAGGACTGGTCGCATCGGTGGGCATCAGGTAGGCTTTGAACCTCACCAGTACACCTCCTCGCTTTCCCCGTCTTCTAAGACACTTCTTACGGGAATAGGCACTGGGTAAGCGCCGCAGGCCTACAGGTATCCTGGATAAGAAGGGAGGGAGATTTGAAGTTTGGTTTTCCAGATTGTATTTTGGAACCAATGATTCCACTGAAGCTCGGATGTTGAGAAGAGCTTGGCGATCGTACACAAATAAGGCCGAGACATCTCTGTGGCATACACAGAGAAACAAAACAACAGCAAAGAAAACACTGAGCAGACGAATCGCCGCACACACTGGCGCCATCTTGCTAGGTTGTGGTTGTGTACATATAGTACATATAGACTACACACAACTTCACTTTTTTAACTTCACAAAGGCAGTTGTTAAGTGAACTCAACATTCCAGGGTCTGTGGATCTGACAGGCAAGTATATTTGTGTGTCATCAGCATAAATATGAAAAGAAATGCCATGTTTATGGATAATATGTCCAAGGGGAAGCAGATACAAGGAAAACAAAATGGGTCCTAAGACCGACCCCTGAGGCACACCATATTTAACTGGACAGAACGAGGAGACATAGTTATTTACAGACACGCAAAACTTCCTATTTGACAGGTATGATGAAAACCATTCTAGGGCAGTACCAGAGATCCCCACCCAGTGCCTCAGTCTGTCTAACATGATATTGTGATCAATTGTGTCAAAAGCAGCACTAAGGTCCAGGAGTGAGCACATGCCTTCATCAGCAGACATTAAAAGGTCATTGGTGACTTTAAGCAGGGCAGTCTCAGTGCTGTGGTTCTTCCTAAAACCAGACTGAAACTTTTCAAATATTTTGTTATTTTCCAGTACAGTGAGCAGCTGTTTGGACACAGTTCTTTCTAGAATCTTTGCAACAAAAGGCAGTTTTGAAATTGGTCTAAAATTATGTGGGAGGGAGGGATCTAAACCAGGTTTCTTTAAAAGTGGGTTCACGCAAGCCGTTTTAAAATAATCAGGGACACAACCAGTAGATAGGGAGCTGTTAAAAATAGAGATCAAATAGGGCCCAACAGAATCTATTACTTTCAGTAAAAATTTTGTAGGAATTACATCAAGTGGGCTGGAGGACACTCTCATTTGTGATACTGTTTTTAAAAGCTCAGACAAGTTGATGGGATAAAACTGGTTAAAACTCTCTTGTTTCTGGTGAGGAACCTCTGAGTAAGAGGCCGCGGGGGTAATAGAGGCTCTGATTGACACCACCTTATTGGTAAAATAAGATAAAAACAATTCACAGTCATCATTACTTCCAGCTGAGGCACAAGGAGGGGTTGGGTTTACCAGTCTTAAACAGAAACCTGTGATTGTGTTTATGTGTAGTAATGACTTCCAAAAAATAGTGTGTTCTCACATCCTTAACCATGTTATTGTAGTTAATTAATAAATCCTTCAGATTGAGGTAATGGACTTGGAGACTGGATTTTTTCCATCTGCGCTCTGCTTTCTTGCATTCCCTTTTTTGGCTGCGAATGCTGTCATTTATCCAGGGTTGCTTCCTAGCCTTAGACGTAGGCCTAACCTTTAGAGGAGCAGTAATATTTAGTGACGACAAGCAGATATTGTTGAAGTGATCGACCAGATTGTTGGTGTTGGGATCAGACAGGTGTTGGCTTTTACTCTGAAAGAATGCACAACATTTTGAAACACTTTGTTCATTAAAGAAGCGAGAACACACAGAGCTTGGTGAGGCGGCATGAGTAACAGGCGAATCGCAGCTAAAAACAATACATCTGTGGTCAGATATGGTCATGTCCACTAATTCCACAGAGGAAATGCTGACCCAGGGTAAAAATCAAGTCCAGTGTATGACCACGGTTATGTGTTTGCCCTTTGACATGTTGTTTGAAGTTAAAAGAAGTGGCCATATTTAAGAAGTTAGTTGCATTAACATTGTTGGGGTCATCAACATGAATATTAAAATCACCACAAAGAACAATTCGGTCATAATTTAAAACCAGAGTAGATAAAAATTCAGGAAGTTCTGATAAAAATCTTCCAGGTGGTTTTGGGGGGCGATAAATTATAACAAATATGATAGGTTGCAGCCTTCCAACTTTAAGAGTGAGAACTTCGAAGGAGTTAAATTCATCAAAGCGTACTTGATGACATTTTAAATTTTTCCTATACACGCTCACTAGCCCACCACCACGACCACTGACCCTCGGTTGACTAAAACAATCATATTGAGGCGGACACAGTTCAGATAGCTGGCTATGGTCATTCATTTGCAACCAGGATTCAGTTAAAAACATAACATCTAAATTTGCAGACAAGATAAAATCATTTAAGATAAAAGTCTTACTCGAAAGTGATCTCACATTGAAGAGAGCCATTTTAAAAGAGTTTGTTCTGGGTGCAGGAGTTGGTGCAGTTGTCCTAATCCTTGAGAGATTACTGATGTTTCTGTGTGGGATGTGCACATTTCGGTTTACTGGTCTATGCGTGATGATGACAGGAATAGAAGGAAAAGCTTGAGGAGGTCAGTGTATGTTTATATTGTCAAATAACGAATAAAAACCATCTCATCCGGGGATATGGACACTTGAACTTGGATAAACGTGAACTACCTAAAATAATAAACACAGTTGGAGAAACTGTATTTGAAGAGTACTTTGAGTTTTTAGTGTCACTTTTATGAATGGTGCCGGACTTATGACCTGTAACCACTATTGCCAGCCACGAGGGGGTGGGGGGGCTCACTTTGATTGGTCTGTCACGTTCGCTTGCATTAAGGCCAGCTAGAGCCTATCTATCCCCGCCCGCCCCCGACAAGGCACGGTACTGTCGGCCATGGTCACACTGCGAAATGTTCAACGAATCAGCGTTAGCCGAGAACATCGGCAGAGCCGTCCTGGTGGCTGTACAAACTTATTCAACAGCAACAGCCTTAGGGCCGCCGCAGGCCATCTCGGTAAGCATGTTTTCCAAAACACGTAGCTAGCATAGTAGAGATTTGCTACTACCTTGACAACAATCCAATGCTAGCTACGTGTTTTGGAAAACATGCTTACCGAGGTGGCCTGCGGTGGCCCTGAGGCTGTTGCTGTCGCTGTTGAATAGGTTTGTACAGCCACCAGGACGGCTCTGCCGATGTTCTCGGCTAACGCTGATTTGTTAAACATTTCGCAGTGTGACCATGGCCGACAGTACTGTGCCTTGTCGGGGGCGGGCGGGGATAGATAGACTCTAGCTGGCCTTAATGCAAGCGAACGTTACAGACCAGTCAAAGTGAGCCCCCCCCCTCGTGGCTGGCTATAGTGGTTACAGGTCATAAGTCCGGCACCATTCATAAAAGTGACACTATAAACTCAAAGTACTCTTCAAATACAGTTTCTCCAACTGTGTTTATTATTTTAGGTAGTTATTATCACGTTTATCCAAGCTCAAGTGTCCATATCCCCGGATGAGATGGTTTTTGTTCGTTATTTGACAATATAAACATACACTGACCTCCTCGAGCTTTTATTTTGTTACTTCCGGTTACCGGCATTTCATTTGCATATTAGCTAAATATTTAGTTTCACTTGAAACATTTAGATTTAACATTTAGATTTAGATTTAGATTTAACATTTAGATTTAGATTTAACATTTAGATTTAACATTTAGATTTAGATTTAATATTTAGATTTAACATTTAGATTTAGATTTAGATTTAACATTTAGATTTAATATTTAGATTTAACATTTAGATTTAGATTTAACATTTAGATTTAGATTTAACATTTAGATTTAGATTTAGCATTTAGATTTAAGATTTAACATTTAGGTGTAACATTTAATATTTGAAACTATTTAAAATACTTCCAAGTTGACAAATATTGTTGTAAATGTGCAAGAAAGTGACCCTTAAAATTTCAGACCAGTTTTTTAAACATTATTTAAAGCTAAATGTGACAAAATGTTGCTGTTATTTTCAGCGTGAGCCGCTTTACAAACGGCGCCCCATATATGTAGGCCTACTGTAAATAGGCCACTTATTGGTCCAGGGATGTGAGACTAATTGAGAAAGTTATGAAACCAATGTAAGCTATAATAAAAAACATTAGGCCTGCATATTAAGGAGTAACACAAACTGTCCTTTATTAGAGAAGGATAAGCATTTATATCGTCACACTCAATCTTCTGAGCGCGTCATGTATAAACCTGAGACCACGGACGCTGCGCTGCTCATCTCTACTTTTACAGAGAGAGTGGACACTGACGCGACTGCCGCACGGCAGGCAGCCTCGAAACAGTACAGTCCCACCGGGAAAATTCCCACTTTTTCCCACCATTTCTAACCATCTAAACAACTGTAGTAGGGTTTAAATCAAACTTGCGACAACAATAGTGACAAGTAGGCTAATGCATGTTTGAAAATAAAGCAGAACACATGCAGAAGACAACGGAATAACTGTTAAACACATTTATTTCGGATCAGACGGCAGCTGATTTGACACATGAGACTCCAGGATTAATTTTAGCCTGGCTGTTAGCCTGCTCTGGACCAGGCTAGCCGCAAAGAATAAATCTCCATGTTTACTTGGCTGGGTTTAATTCAACCTGGTTTCGTGCAACCGAGTCAAAGCTAAATTCATCCAGGATAACTTGAATATCCTGGCTTAATCCCTTATCCTAGTTTCGTGCAACAGGCATGTGTTTGTGTGTGTGTGAGAGAGAGAGAGATATGATGTGTGTGTGTGTGTGTGTGTGTGTGTGCGTGTGCGAAAGAGAGCAGTCTGTGTGTGTGTGAGAGAGAGAGAGGTGTGTGTGTGTGACAGAGAGAGATATGATGTGTGTGTCTGTTTGTGTGCATGTCTGTGTGCGTGTGTGTGCGAGATATATATATATAGAGAGAGAGAGAGAGAGAGAGAGAGAGAGAGAGAGAGAGAGAGAGAGACTGCCCCAGGACTGACAACGCCCTCCAGCTACTCACTGAGCCCCTCATGGGTCAGCCTAGCCATATCATAATCCACACAGGTACTAATGACCTGAAACTGCAGCAGGAGAGGGTGGCAGAGTCTGTGAAGAGAGTGGCACAGAGGGCTACACAGACGTTCCCCTCATCAAAGATCATAATCTCCACCCTCCTCCCACGAAGAGACTTCCACCCTGACACCATCCACCGAATAATCACGTGGATGTGCCCTCATGCCCATCACCCTACCCTCAACATCCACAGCTTTTATGACAATGTCCACCTCCGCAAAGACACCGTCAGCACCTTTGCAAAGACATTAAAAGATGTGGCTTTGGCAACGCAACCAAGTAAACTCCCCCAGCACCAGCAGACGAAGCAGCTTCCACGCAGCCGGTCTGCAGCTTTCACCACCCTACAAACCCAGCCCCCATCACCCTCCACCACCCCCCACCTTCTTACTGTATGCACAAGGCAGCCACCCCAGGACCACAGCAGCACCAGTCCGAGAGAGAGCTGACCCGCCCATACTCCCCAGGCCTCAGGCTGGACTCCCCCCTGCTGGCCCTGCCCAACACCACGCTCAGCTCCCGGGTCAGAGGAGCTACGCTGAGACACTGGCCCCAACCAGTGGTGGCAGCCCTGCAGACCTGGGGGAGATCAGACACCTACTCAGTCTCATCTGCTCCAGACTGATCAGCTAAGTGGGACTCTATTCTTATTTTAGAAGGACAGAGTTTTCATAACAGTTCTAAACGTTAACAATTATCCACTTGTCTTCCACTGTCTTCAGTAGTTGATCGACTATCCAGTTCAGATTTAAATGATAAGGCTAGAGATTTATTTTATTTTTGTATTTTACTTTAACCAATTTATTTCTACTCTTTACTTTTTCCTTCCAGTACAGAATGAATTAGCCTTTTTATCAATAATTACTTCAAAATGAAGAGTACATCTCTGACATCCCAATTACTCATAATTAGTTTTGGCCTCTTACATACTGTAAGCCTGTAACTCTACTACTTTAGTCTAGGGCAGCCCTACATCTCACTCAATAACTGTATTACTATGAATTACTGTAGGTTTATCCCTTTTTAAAACTGTTCATATTTGTATTTGCTAAAAATGAAGCCATTTACTGTCTCCATGTGGAACATTCAGGGCCTTAACTCTGCATTGTTTGGATGTAAAAGTGAAACCTCTGAATTCAAAGACAACACCACAGACATAGAGATCATCATCCTCCAAGATACCTGGTGTAGATTTGGCTCTGTCACTCACTGCCCCCCCCAACTACAAAGAAATCATCCTGCCATCAGTCAAACTCACTACTGTTAAATGAGGGAGGGACTCAGGAGGCATTATTATCTGGTACAAAGAAGAAATCTCAACATACATCACCCCTATAAAACATCAACGCTCACACATTTGGCTCAAAATCAAACAAGACATCACTAACTCCCCAACAGACATGTTCCTGTGTGCTGTATACATCCCCCCTAGTGACTCCCCGTACTATGATGAGGATATCTTCCCCCTCCTCCACGAGCAGATCAGCAGCTTCCAGGCCCAGGGAAGTGTGCTGATCTGTGGGGACCTGAACGCTCGTACTGGCTCCCTCCCCTGACTACAACTCAGAACTAGGAAACATTCATGTATTTGGACACAATTATCCACAAAACAAAACTAACCTCCCTCGTTCCAACTGTGACGTTCAGGTCAATAAGAATGGCAGAGAGTTACTGCAGCTCTGTCAAAGCCTGGGTCTGTACATCGTCAACGGTCGGCTGAGAGGAGACTCTTCAGGTAGAAACACGTTCTGCTCACCTCTCGGCAGCAGCACCGTAGACTACATGGTGACTGATATAGACCCTTCCTCGCTCAGTGCATTCACAGTCAAACCACTGACCCCTCTGTCTGACCACAGCCAAATTACTGTGTTTCTCAGAAGGTCAGTGACCAACAACAGCACCCCACCACAGCCCAGTAAGCTGTTTAATATCAGGAGATCCTACAGATGGGCCGAAAACAGCACCGAGGAGTTCCAGAAAGCAATCACCTCAGCCCCAATCCAAACACTACTTGATACGTTTCTGGACACCACGTATGTACACAGTCCAGAAGGTGTAAATAATGCAGTTAGACACGTCAATCACATCGTCATGGAAACTGCCTAGAAATTGCAATTAAAACTATCCAAAAATAAACCTAAGAACCCCAAAGATGACAAGTGGTTTGACAAAGAATGTAAAGAAATTAGACAAAACGTTCGGCGATTATCTAACCAAAAACACAGAGATCCAGGAAATGTAGACTTACGCTTTCTCTACTGCGCCACACTTAAACACTACAAACACACACTCAGAATCAAAAAGGCACAACACACACACAAACAACTGACATTAATGGAGGAGTCCATAAACACAAACCAAAAAATCCCAACCTGTAGAATTGGCAATACAGAATGGAGACATATGGGTCGGCCATTTTGAAACACTCTAGGAATTGGATTTGTACCAAAACACCGCACTTCAGATCATATTTACACCCTACACACACTGATAGACAAACATGTTCACCAAAACAACAAAAAAATCTATGCATGTTTCATAGATTTCAAAAAGGCATTCGACTCTAGCACAGCGGTCTATTCTACAAAGTTATTGAATCTGGTGTAGGAGGAAAAACATATGACATCATTAAATCAATGTACACCAACAATAGGTGCAGTATTAAAATTGGAAACCAAAGAACAACATTCTTCAGTCAGAAGCGGGGCGTGAGACAGGGCTTCTGTCTGAGTTCCACTCTGTTCAACATCTACATCAACCAGTTGGCCACCATCCTAGAGACATCAGCAGCACCTGATCTCACGCTACACAACTCTGAGATCAAGTTCCTGCTCTATGCAGATGATCTGGTTCAATTCAATTCAATTTTATTTATAGTATCAATTCATAACAAGAGTTATCTCAAGACACTTTACAAGGACCCAACAGTTCTAGTAGTTTCCTCCAGAGCAAGCAACAGTGCGACAGTGGCAAGGAAAAACTCCCCTTTGGGAAGAAACCTCGGACAGACCCAGGCTCTTGGTATGCGGTGTCTGACAACCGGTTGGGGATAGAATGAAGAGTGGCAATAACAGTCCCAAAAAAAAAATAATAATAGTAGTTTGTAGTAGTTCTTTGTAGTAGTTCATGGCACAGCAGGGCACTGTGCAGCATTACAAGGCACAGCAGGACGTAGCTGGGCACCGCAGATCGTAGCAGGGAAGGGATCGTGTAGCGGGACCATGGCGACAGCTGCAACCATGATTTTGGAGTCTCCCTGATCCGAGGATACATGCTGGGAGAAAAAGAACAAAAGGACTCCGGGGAATGACTCCCCAGAGCTAGGTTAGTAACAAGCATTTCTGGGACATAGATGCACACAAAATAGGAAGATAGAAAGATAGGAGAAAGGAGAAAGGAGCTCAGTGTCTCGAAGGAAGTCCCCCAGCTGTCTAAAACTACTACAGCATAACTAAGAGAGACAGGGTAAAGAGAGGAGCCTGGACAGGCTAGAACTCTCCCCAACCGGATCGGGCTGTATGCCAAGTCTCCCTTTAGTTTTATTATATGACAGATAAATCTGACAACTATGACGAGAAGCAGGTGGGCCGGGATAGGCGGACGCTGCGACTCCTCACTCCCTAACAATATTCAATTCTATGCCCTAACTTTAAGCTTTATCAAAGCATAACCAAGAGAGACAGGGTAAAGAGAGGTGCCTGGACAGGCTAGAACTCTCCCCAACCGGATCGGGCTGTATGCCAAGTCTCCCTTTAGTTTTATTATATGACAGATAAATCTGACAACTATGACGAGAAGCAGGTGGGCCGGGTTAGGCGGACGCTGCAACTTTTCACTCCCTAACAATATTCAATTCTATGCCCTAACTATAAGCTTTATCAAAAAGGAAAGTCTTAAGCCTACTCTTAAATGTGGAGACGGTGTCTGCCTCCCGAACCCAAACTGGAACCTGGTTCCACAGGAGAGGAGCCTGATAGCTGAACGCTCTGGCTCCTGTTCTACTTTTAGAGACTCTAGGAACCACAAGTAATCCTGCATTCTGGGAGCGTAGTGCTCTTGTAGGGTTGTAAGGTACTATGAGCTCTTTAAGATAAGATGGTGCCTGACCATGAAGGTGAGAAGAAGGATTTTAAATTCTATTCTGGATTTTACAGGAAGCCAATGCAGAGAAGCTAAAACAGGAGAGATGTGATCTCTTTTCTTGGTTCCTGTCAGAACACGTGCTGCTGCATTCTGGATCAGCTGAAGAGTCTTTATGGACTTTTTCGAGCAGCCTGATAATAAAGAATTGCAGTAATCCAGCCTAGAAGTAACAAATGCATGGACTAGTTTTTCTGCATCATTTTTAGACAGGATATTCCTGATTTTTGCAATATTACGTAGGTGAAAAAAGGCGATCCTTGAAATTTGCTTTATGTGAGAATTAAAGGACATGTCCTGATCAAAAATAACTCCAAGATTCCTCACAGTGGTGCTGGAGGCCAGGGTGATGCCATCCAGAGTAACTATCTCTTTGGATAATGCGTCACGGAGGTGCTTGGGTCCCAGAGCAATAACTTCAGTTTTATCTGAGTTTAACATTAGAAAATTACAGCTCATCCAGGTTTTAATCTCTTGAAGGCACATTTGAAGTTTAGCTAACTGATTAGTTTCATCCGGCTTGATTGATAAATATAATTGAGTATCATCTGCATAACAATGAAAGTTTATGGAGTGCTTCCTGATAATATTGCCTAAAGGAAGCATATATAAAGTGAACAGGATTGGACCGAGCACAGATCCTTGTGGGACTCCATGACTAACTTTGGCGTGCACAGAGGATTCATCGTTAACATGAACAAACTGAGATCGATCTGATAAATAAGACTTAAGAGTTCTGTTGTCCCCTACAGTACAGGGCCTACAGCAGAACCTGGACCTGCTGGAGCAGTACTGTCAGACCTGGGCCCTGACAGTAAACACACAAAAGACAAAGACAATTACTTTTCAGAAAAGATCCAGATCTCAAGGACACACATACAGCTTCACATTAGGGAAACATAAATTAGACAACTGTACACATTACAATTATTTAGGACTGAAAATAAGTTCCACTGGAAGTTTTAACCCAGCGATAATGGAGCTGAGAGACAAAGCACGCAGGGCGTTCTATGCAATAAAAAGTCAAATCTACATTAAAATCCTAATCAGAATCTGGCTCAAATTATTAGAATGTGTACTAGAGCCAATCCTCCTATACGGTAGTGAGGTGTGGGGTCCTATTTCCTACCAGAATTCTTCCCACTTGGACCAAAACCCTGTTGAAATCCTGCACCTAGAGTTCTGTAAAAGCATCCTACAGGTGCACAGGAGAGCCACCAACAACACCTGCAGAGCTGAATTAGACCAATTCCCATTATTCATCAAAATTCTAAAACGTGCAATCAAATATTGGCTTCATCTAAAAAACAGCGACCCCCACTCCTATTAGCAGAAAGCCCTGCAAGACCAAGAGCTGAGCAAAGAGAAGAGTCCCCTCACTCAGCTGGTCCAGACGCTCAGTCCACTTCCTGACCCTGTTCTGCCTCAGGACCAGTCTGGGAACCAACCAATCAGAGTCAACCAAATTATAACACAACAGAAACAAAACTACATCATCGATTGGAACACACAAACAAAAGCACAAAGCAAGATGCAGTGCTACCTGACCCTAAAGAGAGAATACAGAGTGGCAGACTACCTGACCACAGTGACTGATGTCACACTAAGAACCACGTTGACCAGGTACAGACTCAGCGAGCACAACCTGGCCATCGAGACCAGCCGCTCCAGACAACAATGGCTCCCCAAAGAGGAGCGCTTCTGCCAGATGTGCAAGAGCGACACAGTCGAGACAGAGCTGCACTTCCTGACAGAATGCACCCACCTGCAGCCGGTCCGGACTCAATATTTCCCCAAATTCAGACACAAGCACTCCCCCCCCCCTCACACACACACGTGCACGCACACACACACACACACACACGCACACACACACACCTGTAATGTTGTCATGTTGATATGCTGATATCATAAGTTTTGTTCTTGTTGTTATGATTGTTGATGTAAATGTGATCAATGTCTCCCTGTTTATGTGCTTTGGCAATACTGTATGTCACTATGGTCATGCTAATAAAGCTTCTTTGAATTGAATTGAATTGAGAGAGATGTGATCTCACATTATTTTCCTTGATGCTTTGGCAATATTGTTATTTCTGACATTGATGCCAATAAAGCAATTTGAATTGAAAAATTGAATTGAGAAATGTGGTGCATGTGTGTGTGAGAGAGAGACAGAGAGAATGAGGTGTGTGTGTGTGAGAGAGAGAGAGAGAGAGAGAGAGAGAGATGTGACGTGTGTGAGAGAGGGAGATGTTTGTGTGTGTGTGTGTCAGCGAGAGAGAGAGAGATGTGTGTGTGTGTGTGTGTCTCTGTGAGTGAGTGGGCGAGAGAGAGATTGATGCGTGTGAGTGAGTGAGAGAGAGAGTGAGATGGGTGTGTGTAAGTGAGTGAGTGAGAGAGAGAGAGAGAGAGAGAGAGATGGATGTGTGTGTGTGTGTGTGTGTGTGAGTGAGCCAGCAAGAGAGAGAAATGTGTGTGTGTGTGAGACAGAGAGAGAAAGAGATATGTGTGTGTGTGAGAGAGAAAGATGTGTGTGTGTGAGTGAGTGAGCCAGCGAGAGAGAGAGATGTGATAGGTGTTGTTGCAGTAGCACTGTGTCACCACCAGGAGCGCTACAGCTGCAGGAGACATCTGTCATCTGTCATGTACACACACATCTGTCATGTACACACACATCTGACATATACACACACATATTGATGAAAAAGTGCACGTCAGAAAAAAGGGAAGAAAAATCAGCAAAAACATCAGAAAAAGTGGCAAGGCGCCAATCCACACTCCGTACGTAAGTCCGTACGGGGACTTGAACCAGCGACCCTCTGGTTCCCAACACAACTAACTACTGACTTAACTACTGTCCCCCCACGCTTTGGGTTTGTTCTTTCGTGTCTGTCTCTGTGTGTGTGTGTGTGTGTGTGTGTGTGTGTGTGTGTGTGTGTGTGTGTGTGTGTGTGTGTGTGTGTGTGTGTGTGTGTGTGTGTGTGTCTGAGTGTGTGTGTGTGTCTGTGTGTGTCTTTGTGTCTGTGTCTGTGTATGTGTGGGTCTGTCTATGTATCTATGTCACAACTGCCAACCGTGCTCTCAGAAGAAAAAGTACACAACAGTACCTTTAAAGAACAACGCTTGCTACCCTGAAAGGTACATTTGACCTTCTAAGGGACAACATTATACCTTTGAGGATAAATAATGTATCATGTAATAATAATAAAATAAATTGTTTGAAAAACAGGTTATTCAATTACATAAGCATTAACATGATTAAAAACGATTCAAAGGGACAGTTCACCCAAAAAATGTAATTTAGTTTGACAATTATTTGACAGTTATTGAGTTTGAATATTATATAGATTAACTTGTGTTTCTGTATTGAGACATTTTTGCTGTGATGAGCACCAACTACTTCCTGCTGTTTTACATTTAACCCTGTTGTCCTCGGGTCAAATTGTCCCATTTTCCTAGCATGTTAGTTAGCAGTAATTAGCCTGTGTCTATGTTAATGTTAACTAGCATGTTAGTTAGCAGTAATTAGCCTGTGTCTATGTTAATGTTAACTAGTATGTTAGTTAGCAGTAACGTCACATCTACGTCTTCAAGCTCAGTTGGAGGCTGCGCAGTAACGCTCAGCATCAGCATCACCGGGAAAGAGCTTCTAATAGACTTCACTGGTCTCCATGGAAACAACGGGACCTGTTGGTCCATTTCGTTTACTCTCTATGGTCCCGACTTGTGAATAAACACCATCTGAGAAGAGCAGGCAGCCAACAGCCCCACAGATCTATCTCCTGCTCCTATTAACCATTAATCTTCTCCGCTCTGATACTCCTCCTCCTCGTCTTCCTCCTCTCTGCTCCTCCTCCTCCTCCTCTTTTTCCTCTCTGCTCCTCCTCTTCTTCTTCCTCCTCCACTCTGCTCCTCCTCCTCCTCTCTGCTCCTCCTTATCTTCCTCCTCCTCTTCCTCTTCCTCCTCTTCTTCCTCCTCGTCCTCTTCCTCTTCTTCCCCCACCACCTCCTCTCTGCTCCTCCTCCTCCTCCTCTTCCTCTTCTTCTTCTTCTTCTTCCACCTCCTCCTCCTCTTTTTCCTACACCTTCTCCTCCTCCTCCTCTTGCTGTCCACCTCCGCAACACTTCATTACCACTTTGCAGTCATCGTCATCTGCCAGCTCACTACACTGGTTGCAGGACTCTTCACACATTACTAAATGTCTTTGTCTCTCTTCTTGTTTTAAAACAAAAAAAATAGAAATTAAAATTTTATTGTGTTGAGTTCAACCCTCATGTTGTCCTCATGTTGTCCTTGTGTTGTCCTCGGGTTGCCCTCGTGTTGTCCTCCCGTCAAAATTGAAAATCAACACATCAGCACTTTTTAAACCTTTTGTTACGTTTCCCTTTTTTCCACCCTTTTTCAATGTTTGTAACTTTTTTTGACGTTTTCAACACTACATAACACTAACTTATTAACTTCAGTTTTACAATTATTTCTGGAATTTATGGTCAATAAACCTCATTTAAATTATACCTAATGTTTAAGGCAGAAATTAAGAATTATTTATACTGAAATTAAATGATGAAATGAATGGAATGATTGTTGATGGATAATCACAGATTACCACAGTGTATGAATGTGTGTGAACGGTGAATGTATCCTGTATGATGTAAAGTGCTATATAAATACAGCACATTTACATTACATTTATTTTGGGGAATTAAAAAGAACATTGATATAGGACAGCATGAGGACAACATGAGGACAAAATGAGGACAATGTGAGAGACAATGTGAGAGACAACATGAGGACAACATGAGGGCAACATGAGAGACAACATTAGGGCAATATTAGGACAACATGAGGGCAACATGAGAGACAACATGTGGGCAACATTAGGGCAACATGAAGGCAAAATGAAGACAACATGAGGATAACATGAGGGCAACATGTGAGACAACATGAGGGTAACATTAGGACAGCATGAGGGCAACATTAGGACAACACAAGGGCAACATGAGAGAAAACATGAGGGCAACATGAGGGCAACATGATAGAAAACATTGTGGCAAGATTAGGACAAGATGAGGACAACATGAGGGCAACATGAGGGCTACATGAGGACAACATAACGGCAACATACGGGTAACATGAGAGACAACATGAGGGCTACATGAAGAGAACATGAAGGCAACATGAGGACAACATGAGGGCAACGTGAAGACAACACCAGGTTAACATGAGGGCAACATGAGGGCAACATGAAGACAACATGAGGGCAACATGAAGACAACATGAGGACAACATGTGTGCCACATGAGGACAACATGAGGACAACATGAGGGACAACATGAGGGCAACATGAGGGCAACATGAGGGCAACATGAGAGGCAACATTAGAACAACATGAGGGCAACATGAGGGCAACATGAGGGCAACATGAGGACAACATGAGAGACAACATGAGGGCAACGTGAGGGCAAAATGAGAGACAACATATGGCAACATGAGAAACAACATTAGGGCAACATTAAAACAACATGAAGGCAACATGAGGGAAACATGAAGACAACACGAGGGCAACATGAGAACAACATGAGAAAAAAATGAGGACAACATGAGGACAACATGAGAGACAACATGAGAGACAACATGAGGACAACATGAGGGCAACATGAGGACAACAAGAGAGACAACATGAGGGCAACATGAGAGACAACATGAGAGACAACATGAGGACAACATGAGGACAACATGAGGGCAACATGAGGACAACAAGAGAGACAACATGAGGGCAACATGAGAGACAACATGAGGACAACATGGGGACAACATGAGGGCAACATGAGAGACAACATGTGGCAACATGAGAGACAACATTATGGCAATATTAGGACAACATGAGGGAAACATGAGATACAACATGTGGCAACATGAGAGACAACATTAGGGCAACATTAGGACAACATGAGTGCAACATGAAGACAACATGAGGACAACATGAGGAAAACATGAAGACAACATGAGGGCAACATGAGGGCAACATGAGGGCAACATGAG
Source organism: Etheostoma perlongum (assembly GCA_026937815.1). Taxonomy (NCBI): domain Eukaryota; kingdom Metazoa; phylum Chordata; class Actinopteri; order Perciformes; family Percidae; genus Etheostoma; species Etheostoma perlongum. The sequence goes on from CM049374.1 coordinate 15,972,991, forward strand.
GGCAACATGAGGACAACATGAGGGCAACATGAGAGACAACATAGGGCAACATGAGGGCAACATAAGGACAACATGAGGGCAACATGAGGGCAACATTAGGACAACATGACGGCAACAAGAAGGCAGCATGAGAGACAACATGAGGGCAACATTAGGACAACATGAGGGAAACATGAGGACAACATGAGGGAAACATGAGGACAACATGAGGACAACATGAGAGACAACATGAGGGCAACATGAGGGCAACATGAGAGACAACATGAGGGCAACATTAGGACAACATGAGGACAACATGAGAACAACATGAGAGACAACATTAGGACAACATGAGGGCAACATGAGAGACAACATGAGGGCAACAGTAGGACAACATGAGGACAACATGAGAACAACATGAGAGACAACATTAGGACAACATGAGGGCAACATGAGAGACAACATGAGGGCAACATGAGGGCAACATGAGAGACAACATGAGGGCAACATGAGGGCAACATGAGAGACAATATGAGGGCAAGATTAGGACAACATGAGGGCAACATGAGGACAACATGGGGGTAACATTAGGACAACCTGAGGGCAACATGACGGCAACAAGAAGGCAACATGAGAGACAACATGAGGGCAACATTAGGACAACATGAGGGCAACATGAGGACAACATGAAGAGAACATGAAGGCAACATGAAGACAACATGGGGACAACATGAAGACAACATAAAGACAACATGAGGGCAACATGAAGACAACATGAGGGTAACATGAAGACAACATGACGACAACATGAGGGCAACATGAAGACAACATGAGGGCAACATGAGGACAACATGGGGACAACATGAGGGCAACATGAGAGACAACATGTGGCAACATGAGAGACAACATTATGGCAATATTAGGACAACATGAGGGTAACATGAGAGACAACATGTGGCAACATGAGAGACAACATTATGGCAACATTAGGACAACATGAGGGAAACATGAGGGCAACATGAGGGCAAAATGAGGGCAACATGACGGCAACAAGAAGGCAACATGAGAGACAACATGAGGGCAACATTAGGACAACATGAGGACAACATGAGGACAACATGAGAACAACATGAGAGACAACATTAGGACAACATGAGGGCAACATGAGAGACAACATGAGGGCAACATGAGGGCAACATGAGAGACAATATGAGGGCAAGATTAGGACAACATGAGGGCAACATGAGGACAACATGAGGGCAACATTAGGACAACCTGAGGGTAACATGACGGCAACAAGAAGGCAACATGAGAGACAACATGAGGGCAACATTAGGACAACATGAGGGCAACATGAGGACAACATGAAGAGAACATGAAGGCAACATGAAGACAACATGGGGACAACATGAAGACAACATAAAGACAACATGAGGGCAACATGAAGACAACATGAGGGCAACATGAAGACAACATGACGACAACATGAGGGCAACATGAAGACAACATGAGGGCAACATGAGGGCAACATAACAGACAACATGAGAGACAACATTAGGACAACATGAGAGACATCATTAGGACAACATGAGGGCAACATGAGGACAACATGAAGGCAACATGAGGACAACATGAGAGACAACATGAGGGCAACATGAAGGCATCATGAGGGCAACATGAGGGCAACATGAAGGCAACATGAAGGCAACATGAGGGCAACATGAGGGCAACATTAGGACAACATAAGGGCAACATGAAACAACATGTGAAACGGACCTTTGAAAAGCCCAAAACAAGAGACATTTGTCTACGGATCTGGGAAGAGAAAAATAAATACACTGTGTGCGCGGTAACGAGCCAAATAAGCAACTACACTTTAGAAACAAGCCCAAATAAGCAACTACCCTTTAGAAACAAGCCCAAATAAGCAAATAACCAAATAAACATTGATATAGGACAGCATGAAGACAACATGAGGACAAAATGAAGACAGCGTGAGAGACAACGTGAGAGACAACATGAGAGACAACATGAGGACAACATGAGGGCAACATGAGAGACAACATTAGGGCAATATTAGGACAACATGAGGGCAACATGAGAGACAACATGTGGGCAACATTAGGGCAACATGAAGGCAAAATGAAGACAACATGAGGATAACATAAGGGTAACATGAGGGCAACATGAGGACAACATGAGGGCAACATGTGAGACAACATGAGGGCAACATTAGGACAGCATGAGGACAATATGAGGGCAACATTAGGACAACACGAGGGCAACATGAGAGACAACATGAGAGACAACATGAGGGCAACATGAGGACAACATGAGAGACAACATTGTGGCAAGATTAGGACAACATGAGGACAACATGAGGGCAACATGAGAGACAACATAGGGCAACATGAGGGCAACATAAGGACAACATGAGGGCAACATGATGGCAACATTAGGACAACATGACGGCAACAAGAAGGCAACATGAGAGACAACATGAGGGCAACATTAGGACAACATGAGGGCAACATGAGGACAACATGAGAACAACATGAGAGACAACATTAGGACAACATGAGGGCTACATGAGATACAACATGAGGGCAACATTAGGACAACATGAGGGCAACATGAGGACAACATGAGAACAACATGAGAACAACATGAGAGACAACATTAGGACAACATGAGGGCTACATGAGGGCAACATGAGGACAACATGAGGGCAACATGACGGCAACAAGAAGGCAACATGAGAGACAACATGAGGGCAACATTAGGACAACATGAGGGCAACATTAGGACAACATGAGGGCAACATGAGGACAACATGGGGACAACATGAAGACAACATAAAGACAACATGAGGGCAACATGAAGACAACATGAGGGTAACATGAAGACAACATGAGGGCAACATGAGGGCAACATTAGGACAACATGAGGACAACATGAGGGCAACATAACAGACAACATGAGAGACAACATTAGGACAACATGAGAGACAACATGAGGACAACATGAAGGCAACATGAGGACAACATGAGAGACAAGATGAGGGCAACATGAAGGCATCATGAGAGCAACATGAAGGCAACATGAAGGCAACATGAAGGCAACATGAGGGCAACATGAGGGCAACATTAGGACAACATAAGGGCAACATGAAACAACATGTGAACCGGACCTTTGAAAAGCCCAAAACAAGCGACATTTGTCTACGGATCTGGGAAGAGAAAAATAAATACACTGTGTGCGCGGTAACAAGCCAAATAAGCAACTACACTTTAGAAAAAAGCCCAAATAAGCAACTACACTTTAGAAACAAGCCCAAATAAGCATCTACACTTTAGAAACAAGCCCCAATAAGCAACTACACTTTAGAAACAAGCCCCAATGAGCAACTACACTTTAGAAACAAGCCCAAATAAGCATCTACACTTTAGAAAAAGACCCCAATAAGCATCTACACTTTAGAAACGAGCCCCAATAAGCATCTACACTTTAGAAACGAGCCCCAATAAGCAACTACACTTTAGAAACAAGCCCCAATAAGTAACCACACTTTAGAAACAAGCCCAAATAAGCAACTACACTTTACAAACAAACCCAAATAAGCATCTACACTTTAGAAACAAGCCCCAATAAGCAAATACACTTTAGAAACAAGCCCCAATAAGCAACTTTACTTTAGAAACAAGCCCAAATAAGCAACTACACTTTAGAAACAAGCTCAAAACCATCGCAACCCCCAACTACTAATATTTGTAAGCAACTTTACAGAACAACAAGCCCAAAGTCGCTTATAATAAGCAGACTTGGCAACACTGTCTAGCTCTCCTTTGCTGCTTTAGCACCGCATCCCTTGTTTTTCTCTCATTAATAATCAGAAATACTTTATTATTATTACTTTATTATTCATCCTCCTCACTCTTTTTCTGGTTTCTCCTCTCTTGTCTGCGTCCCCCTCCCCCCACAGCCAGTCAGATAAACAGTTCACACCTCCCTCTGCCTTCTGTTCAGTTATAACAGCTTTGAATTTCTGGATTTCGGACACACCTTTCAGCAGCTGACATGTTCTGTTCTGGTCCAGTACTGACACTCCGTCTGCTCTGGTCCAGTACTGACACTCCGTCTGTTCTGGTCCAGTGCTGACACTCGGTCTGCTCTGGTCCAGTGCTGACACTCCGTCTGCTCTGGTCCAGTACTGGCTGTAATCTTAATATAGATTATATATACATCATGTCCCCATGTTGTCCTCATGTTGCCCTTTATCCATGTTCTTTTTAATTCCTATAAGAGTTTTTTGACCATAGATCTCAAAAATAACACACACACACACACACACACACACACACACACACACACACACACACACACACACACACACACACACACACACACACACACACACACACACAACAATGCATTAGACTACACCACTGGCTGTGTCATGTAAATGAATATTTATACCACAAGATGGCAGCACTCTGCAGTCCACTGAAGGTTTCTTTGTTGTACTGACAGTGTAACGTGCAGACTGTCTGAGTATAATCTTTCAAAATAAAATGCATATCAAGCTGCAATATACAAGTTGAATTATGTGTTATAAGGTTACTGGAATCATTTTTTACTTTTCCTTAAACAAGTCCAGAGCCTTTACTGGGGTCACCTGTAAATGGAGAGACGTCCGACCACAGACTGTTCTCATGAACAATTTGTAAATGTGCTGTATTTTATATAGCGCTTTTCTAGTCTGAGCGACTACTCAAAGCGCTTTTACATAGTACAGGATACATTCACCATTCACACACATTCATACACTGTGGCTGAGGCTGCCGTACAAGATACACACTCACACACATTCACACTCCGATGCGGGGATTGAACCACCAACCTTCCAATTGGCAGGCAACCACTCTACCACTGAGCCACAGCCGCCAATTTGTACATAAAACTGACTAAACTTAACTGTCGGGGCCCCGTGACGCTTATCTTATGCGGTTGCGCTGGCTTGCTTGTTTGTGTTGAAGATGCTATGTGGATATCTTGTAATTATCTGTAACATGCAGTGGTCCTTTAAAGCACTTTTTACTGTAAAAAGACAATCTGGTCTCAGGATTTCGTGGTTTTTACACGGGTACAAGTGGCCGAAATGGGTTTCCTCAGGAGCGGGGCTGGGTCTCCCTTAGTGATAAGGTGAGAAGCTCAGTCATCCGAGAGGACCTCGGAGTAGAGACGCTGCTCCTTCGCGTCGAAAGGAGCCAGTTGAGGTGGTTTGGTAATCTGGTAAGGATGCCTCCTGGGGGCCTCCCTAGGGAGGTGTTCCAGGCACGTCCAGCTGGGAGGAGGCCCCGGTGAAGACCCGGGACTAGATGGAGGGACGTCCAGCTGGGATGAGGCCTCGGGGAAGACCCAGGACTAGGTGGAGGGACGTCCGGCTGGGAGGAGGCCTCGGGGAAGACCCAGGACTACGTGGAGGGACGTCCAGCAGGGAGGAGGCCTTGGGGAAGACCCAGGACTAGGTGGAGAGATTGTATCTCCAACCTGGCCTGGGAATGCCTCGGGATCCCCCTAGTCAGAGCTGGTTGATGTGGCTCGGGAAAGGAAAGTTTGGGGCCCCCTGCTGGAGCTGCTGCCCCCGCGACCCGATACAGGATAAGCGGATGAAGATGGATGGATTAACTTTAACGTTAGTTAGCATTTTTTCGTAGCTTGACTTAGAGCTGATAACAGGTGACATAATATCTGCAGCTTTTTTAACCCTTGTGTTGTCTTCCCGTCGACCATGCAACTTCTTTTTTTTCTGGGTCAAAATTTTAGTTGTTCTTTTGTCACTTTTTGTCACTTTTCCCGGCTTTTTTTTGGTCCTTTTTTACAATGTATTTGTAGATTGTTTTCGCCACTTTATTGATGTTTTTGTCTATGTTTTTTTGCTGTGTTTCTGAAGCTTTTTCCACAATTTTTGACACTGACAGTTCTTTATTCACTTTTTTTCTTCTTCAAATCCTATAATCTTTAACCCTCATGTTGTCCTCGGGTCAAATTTACCCGTTAACTACCCAAAATTACATGATTGATTCCCAATAATGCTCTTTGGCAAGTACACATTTCTACTTTCATTAATTTTGTGGTGTCTTATTCAATTTTATAGCATTTGAAAGTTGATCTGATCCGTTGTTCCACGACCAGGACGGAATCCGCATTGTTCCTCTTCAAGACACAATACCTTCACCCAGGAAACAGGTGTTCATGACCTGGAGAAGTTAAGGAGAAAACACAAGACTTTCACCAAGAAACAGTTGTTCATGTCCCTGTAGTTTTCAAGAGGACCGGTGTAGCACAAACTTTTTTCTAATCTTAACTAGTAAATTTTGTGCCTAAACCTCACTGTGGTTATTGCAGGACAATGAGCTTTTATCTGCTAAACGTAACTGTAAAGACGGTAAAATTAATTGGCAATGCTGACGTCAAGTCAAGTCAATATCCTGTTCACCTTTTCTGGCTTTGTCCCGTTTCTGAGGTGCATTCTGGGATGGTTTTCTTTAATTATGTAGCTTATAAAACACTTATAATGCACATGAAGGAACATTGCATGTGGGTTGTATTTGACAGCAAACTATAAATGTTGATTCATGCGGCACCATTTGTTTTTCTGGACCTTGGACACATTGGACTTTAGAGACAAGTCAACACATACGCCTAACTTTTCCAGAGTTCTGATTGGCTGCTGGAGTTGTCGTCCTGGTTAAATGTGAGGGAGCGCCTGGATTTCATCTCAGTGCATTCTGATTATAGTGTTCAGTCTGAACTTTGTGAGAGTTATTCCAGATCAAGAGGAATAATCATGGGCCAAGCTCCCTCATACTCAGGACAAGAATATCACAGTTATTTTAGCATTCATAGCAGTGCTTTACAGAATCAACGATGCCTCCTACCAGATGTAGGCATAGATGAGTCTCTGCTGAAATATTCTGGTACCGACTCCAACGCGGTGCTGCAGGCGTTCTCTAATCCGATGCTCAACTTGGTACCAGGTTACGTCGGCAGGCTGGGATCCATTTTGGGTTTGATGACTCCAATACCAAATTCTGTTGGACTTGGAGCTTTGGTGATTTCCTGATCAAAGCAGCTCTCGGCCACGCGATGACACATACAGCATGTTACGCCGTGTGTTTTGGGAAGAGAAAGTTTCAAGTGTCCAAGACACATGGACCGATGTTTTGGGGCAGCATGACATGTTCAAGGACAATAACCAGCGATTATGGGAGGAAATGTGGAGACTGGAACAACAACTGAGCTACCATCTCACCATCCTCAAAAGCTCCCTGCTGGACAGATAAGCAGCCGTGGGTTCAAGATCTGGGTCAACGGAGCCGCCTTCCACGTCCAACTGTTGATCCGCGAGGCTTGAATATTCAGACTGGCAGACCTGCATCAGACTACCTAAATCCTATCAAAACTGCCATTGATTTGCATTTGCGGACCCTGGATAGTGTTGGAATTTAAAATTTTATATGTGCTTAAACATTGTGTGTGATTTGCATTATACATTCAAGCTAAAAGGTAAAAGCATTATTTCAACATAAATGAAGACATGTGGGTCATGCATTAAGTTTGTTGTTATAAATATATAAGCATATATGCAATATTTTTGTTTTATAATATAAGATGTTCTGGTACATTTTGTTATAACCCAGCTCTACAAATGTGTGAGAAGCTGAATTGATGATGTTAGAGACATCCGGTCTCTGGTTTCAGTCACTCTTTATGGCCCTACTGCTCTGTTGCTTTGCAAGTCCTGAGGGTCATAAACCCTCAGTCACATCCCAATCAAAAGATAAGGAATAAGCACAAGACCCACCCTTTGTGAGATAATACTGGGGGTCTGAGAGCCAAAGAGTCAGACATATTTGGGGGAGAGCCGTGTTAGGTTGACTCTGTATTTGTCTCTAGGATATCCTATGTAATAAAATGGATTCACATATCAACATCTGAGATTTTGACTACTAATTGAATGAACCCTGAGAATGGAGCAGGATTTAGCTCCAACAATTTGGCGCCCGAACGTGGGGCAATCGAGGAAGGCACGAACCCATCCTTGAGTAAGTAAAGAACTAGGACGAGATGCGTCTCCACATTCAGCCCGGGACACTAAATTAACAAATTTGATAAGATGTTGATGTGTGAAAAAGTTTTAAATTTTAATGTGTAACATATATTTAAAGTTTTAAAAAAACGTAGTACTTGCAAAACATAGGTACGAAGACGTAGTGTTTACAGGAGGATATCCTTTGCGCGCGGATATTTTTCTACAAAGTGAGCATGAAAGGTACCGCTGAATTGGAAAATTAGCAGTGGGAAGTGTCAGAAACCAGACAGGACGAGGACCACAAATGCGTCACGTTCAAAACTTTATTGAAGATAAAGGGTACAAGGTATGTCAGGAGTACAGGAGTCTCAAGAGTCTGTGGGTGTGGGTTTCCCCAGTAGCCAACAATTACGGCAGGAACAGGATAATCCAGGAAGTCCCGGGTAGGAAAAAACACAGAGGCAGACGAGCGTGTCCGGGAACACAAACAAAGAGTCAGAGATAGAGTCTGCATATGAGAGTCTCCCCAGTGGCAACAGCTACGGCAGGAACAGGATAATCCGATATAGTCCGAGGTGGGAGAAACACAGAAGCAGATGAACGGGTCCAGGAACATAGGCAGGGAGTCAGAGAAGTATTCTGTAGCAGGCAGGAAAACTAGTGCTGGTAGCAGATCTGACAAGTGTAGACTGGAAAGCAGGGTGTAAAGTACTGAGCATGATGAGTGGTGATTCCGTGCAGCTGGCAGGTAACGAGGATGTGGCAGAGCAGAGCAGGAACAGGTGAAGGTAATCAGCCTTCAATCAGCATGTGACACCAGGTGGAGAGAGAGCTCATGACACAAAGAGAAGTAGTTAGTAAACTAGATGAAGGGTAATGTACTGTATTTCAAAGAGGGAAAACATGAAGGTGTAGCCTCCAAGAAGACGTGAACGTAGTTTCTACATTGGGACATAGAAATGAAAGTAGTCTGTATATAGATCAGATGAAGGGTAGTGAATTTAAAGAGAAATACATGAAGGTGTAGGATCCGGAGGGTGAACGTAGTTTCTAAATTGGGCCGTAGAAATGAAATTAGTCTGGTGAATCAGATGAAGGGTAATGTATTTCAAACAGGGGATACATGAAGGTGTAGCGTTTGGGTAACGTGAACGTAGTTTCTAAATTGGATAATAGAAACGAAAGTAGTCTGAAAAATGAATAAAAATTTAAAAAAAGGAATAGTATGGCGGAGGCTAAGACGCAGGAGGAGGGTCTGTTGGAATCAGGAACATAACCGTGGAAACGTTGCGGCCGTGAGCACTCCAAAGACCAGGATGTGCGCATAAAACAAGCACAAGACAATTTAGATCCTGTAGTACAAAAACTCCACTGTGGGACGGAATGCATAAATTACCGGATGATATAACTAAATTAGGGGACGACGCCAAAACCGCGGGTCTCATATTAAGTGCCAAATTGAGAAATAAAATAATGAAGGTAGAAGGTAAACATGCTGTTCTCCACGGTCTTTTACTGCTCATGCAGGAAGCAGCACACCTCATAAGGGACACTCGGACACAAGATAAGGAAGATAAGGTTGATAAAACACAGAGACAGAAAAATGATCAGTCATTTCCAAAAAATCCAGACATAAGACCGCCACCATATTCTCTGGTTGGCACACATTGAATTTAACCAGCAGTAAACCTACATAAAGGGGCAGTGACTGTGCGCAAAGATACCACCGTGTTAACAGATTGTTCAGAGGGAGATGAGAAATGCACGCCCCAGAGCCCCAGAGCCCCAGAGCCCTTCTCCACTCACAGTCAACTCCGCTGCCGCAAAGCTAGAGCAAGCAACAACAGTGGGACAGTAGAATATCAGGATTCTGCATTGAGACAACAAATGCAGCCAGGCTCAGAGGCTAGTTTACTCAAAAGGAAGAAAAAAAGGGAAGAACGTACAGAAAAGAGATAAAGAGAGCTGGGTGTTCTTAAGTTGTTTGAAAAACTGATACAAGCTACAGAAGATAAAAGAGACAGAGGGGTAGAGAAAATGGTATAAGAGCCAAAGACAACAGAAAAATTGATGGTAGAAGTTAATACACCTTTCTCACATACGGATACAGTTAGTGATCATACAGGAAGGTGGCTATTGCATCAGAGATGGAGATGGACAAGAAATATGGTTTTGTTGGAAAGTTGAGTGTTGCTGTACATGTGGATTTGATGCAAAATAGAGAGAGGGTGTTGTAAGAATGAGGGAAAGAAGGAAAAAGCGGGTTATATAGAAGTAAGGGTATAGTTACAGAGAGGAGAAAGCAGAAGAGAAGTGTTGACTCATGTAGTAATTAAACTACTGTTGCAATATAAGTATTTGAGTAAGTGGAAAGAGGTGTTCAAATGTAGTAGATGAGATTGTGTCTGAGATCTGGTATATTGAAGGAAATGAAATGTGAAATTTATGATTTCACAAGAAAAAAAAAGAAAAAAAAAGAAGGAAAGTGAGAAATAAGAAATAGAAAGTGTAGCCTATTTGATGGAGGGACATAGCTGGTAAGAATTCATCACTAATTATTAATGACTAAATTTTCAGATTGGGTACAGTTGATATATGTTAATATGTATGTCTGTATGTCTTGTCCTGCTTTAATTGTTGTATGTCTGCAATTAGGAGATGGATCAAAATTATAATAATATGTCCTGTCAGACCCGAGTAGTACTAAAGGAGGCTGAGAAAAGTCCGACTAGGGAATAGAGGGAAATAGTGCAACGTTTTAGGAAAAAGGATTTAGATTTAATGAGGGAAAATTTGGTTTAAAAACAAAAACAAAGAGATAAAAGTAGTCAATCCAATGTGAGATCCATCTTATACAACAGAAGTTTTAAGGTATGGGACTTGAGGGTTTTGCAGTATCCTATTAATGTCAGTAGAGAAAATAATGGAGAAATGCTTATTTAAACATTCTGTGTTAACATGAGCTGCAGGGAAGGAAGGGGGACAGAGGGTGCTGCATGAGCAGGCAGCCCCTTTTGACCATTCCACAGCGGGAGTTGTAAAAAACACAGATAAGGAGAAAGATTTGGTCTGGCAGTAACGAGTATTAACCAAAATGCCTCTGCAGGGCAAAAGGTCACACAAGGGTTAAATTGAAGAAAAAAAAAAAGAGATCTGATAAAACTAAGAATGATGTTGTTGTGAGGAAGAGGAAGATGTAGGTGAAGCAAAGAATCAAACTTAAGTTAATGATCTAAAAAAAAAAATTGCATGAAAGAGTTACTTGGTTAAATCACTTAAGTGATAGAAAACGGTTTTGATCATTTCCAGTTTAAAGAAAGAAAAATGTAAGGCTTCCTATATTGTTACCTTTTCATACCTTAAGTACAAGCAGTACTTTTGTGATGCTTTTCTTAATTGGGCAATATTTTAGGGGAATTTTGTTGGTAACAGAATTAGAAAGATATTTAT